>QODF01000008.1:443110-455606 GCA_024372805.1 Oostethus manadensis
AGTTGAGCAACCCCAAAAAGCCAAATAATACCACAAAGGCCCCTAGCCAATGAACTGTCAGGTCTGCTATAGTTGCCGCATGCTTGGTCTATAAAAGCAAGTCTCTAATTAGCACCGGATCAATTTGGGATTAACAGCCATGGCTGTAGGCAACCTACCAATGCACTTTTTTTCATAAGCTCCACAATGTTTTAAAGAAGTTTTTACGTCATTATACACTGACTTAACAAAATGTTGTTTGAGAGCTACCAGCTTTATAAGGCACAGGTATGACAGTACCTGCATTTGAATTATTATGTACGGTCAGAATCCAACAACTTTATCTAGCTCTGCATGTGCTTTAAAATGTGTTGCACTACATGGCCAATTCATGCTTGTTTATCTTATCACCAAAACAGCCATACTTGAATCAAGCCCAAATTATCTTAACACCCGACAATCGTTCTCATTTCAAACTAAAAATTCTGCCAATAGTCAACTAAATGTGCTTGGCTAGAATTCTGATAACCACAATATTTTTCTTTTAAGAACATAATGAGTGCTGAAATAAGAAATCAGGTCTAAGTTGTTCTTAATCACAAAGCTAATTGATTAAGTAAAATGCTTTAATTACAAGGTATGAATTAAGCCAAATGACCTTATTCTAGATTTGGGAGTATTACTCTATAACAGAAGTTTTCCCCCATAGACACAACCACTAAACATGTTTTGGACAGTTATCAAGTCTCCAATTAACCCTGCATGCATATTTCTCTATCGTGAGAGGAACCAGAGTACACAGAGAATGCCCCGAAAGAGAAGGTGCAATCTACACACAGGAATATCCCATCGGCGATTTGAACCTAGGTGGCACAACGAAATCTGAACCTGCAGGTTGCCTGATTGTGGGGCCAAAATGCTAACCACTCATCCACCGTGCAACCAAGACACTTCTGCCCTACATGTCGAAAAAAAAAACCTATTGTCACAAACACTATCTGAAATCTCTTTGGCTAGACTTGCACGCACACAGAGAGTAATATTTTCTTGACTCCAATCTTCCAAATTTAGCTGTATGTAATAAATAAATAAAAATGTTCTGACTAGATGTGATATAATACTTGTATATAACATAATACATAAATCCACTGATGCTTCTTATCACTAAATGTAAATGTTTTCCCCCACCTGTTATGCTGCTGGTCCAAAGATGCTGAGGGTTTAAAACACCTCTCCAGTCAACACACACACACACACACACACACGCACACATAGAGACGTAGAAAACAAACACATAATGGAGGCTCTCAAAGCAGAGAGTGTCAAGATGACTCACCTCTCAGCCCCCCCACCGGTGCTCACGGTTGAGAGGGAAATAACAATAAACACAAATATGAGGTGAAATAGAGATGTCAGGGCCAATTAGGTTGAATGTTTTCATTGCGGCACTCACCTCAAACAAAGAGGCGCCTGTAGCTAAATGCCATACACAGGTACAAGGGTCCCTCACATTGTTTGGATTGAGGCCTGTGATTTGCAACAGCGTACTTAGAACAATGCTGGAAGCTACAAGTGAGGCTGCAAGCCACAAGTGAGGATGCGAGCTTTGATCGGAATTGTGGGTTGAGTGTTTGGCTCCAACTATAATTTGAAGATTGTGTGTTGTTTATATGCATATATATACATATACATACACCTGCATATACTGTCAAAGTAAAGGAACTTTTCGCATTTTAACATTTTTTTATCAGTGCGGGGAAGATCGCTGGATTCCCCAAACAGCAGAATTAGACAAAGAAAAAAGTATTTTGATTGACAAATTTAGCTTCTAAGCCCTGCAGAAGGCCAAATTTGAGGAGCGGCGTGGTTTAGCTGAGAGTAACAGTCCTCTCCCCACCAGAAGGTTGCGGGTTCAATCCTCTGTCCCCCCTGTGGCCATGTCAAAGTATCCTTGGGCAAAATACTGAACTCCTAGTTCCTCCTGATGCTGCCCCATCAGTAGGTAAATGCTGAAATATTGTCAAAGTGCTGTACAAGTGAGAGACCATTTACCAAAGTTATTCCTATCTGCTGTCATATGAATTGCCTAGGTACTCCATGACAATTTGGGAAGGTACTGACGCAAAAGTACGGAAAAAGTACAGTACAGTAGTTACCTGTACAGCGTGAGACAAAGTTCAAGGACCCGTCAAACAAAGTGGGACAAAGCACGTGGGGGCTTTCTAAATGTATATTATTTTTGGAATAAAATAATAGCCCATATTTCTAAATTTGATATCCCTTCACATAGAATTGAATGTATTTGTTGTAGAGCATGTCAAATTGTTTACATCCCTACTTATTATAGATAAGAACCTATGTATACCTGTGATTGAATGTGATTAATTATGAGTCAACTATGGACCTAATATGATTAATTCAATCCAATATTTAATTAATTAAATATTTTATATTATATTAAATTATATTTTATATATATTATATATATTTATATTATATATATATATATATTATAAATATTATATTTCATATTTATACTATATTAAATATTATATATTTAATTAATCCAATATTTTAAATGATCGAGTTTGTCGACATAAACAGGTTGCCAACATATGTGGCATTGGCTTAAGCGAGTTCCACTGCATTTACAAACATTTTAGATTGTTCAAAATCACTAGGTTTTTCTGCCACCAGATATTCCTGAATTTGCTCATAGGTGTGAAAGTTAAAGTGGTTGTCGGTGGTCTAAATCCAAAGTGTGGCTCTGGGGCCACTTGTGGCCCTCAGCTAATTTTTTTGCTGGCCCTTGATATAGTATAAGGCTTCAAGCCCACATCAGAACATTACAAAGAAGTGGAAAAAAGTTACCATTGTGTAGCATACATATTACAATTTAGCTAATGTATTGAAACACCCAATTTGCCATGAATTTTCAAATGTACCTTTTTTTTTTCAAGAAAAAGAAAAACAGTAATGTAATTTACTTTACTAATTTTAGTGCATAGTCTGTGTTGTGCTGTAGGATCAGTCTGCACCTTGTCGCTGCAGTTTTTGGAACATACTTTGTTTATGAGGGCTTATAAATAATCTTGGCACACCACATAATTAGGCCATACATTTGGATTAAAACTTCAACAGAAAGTTTTGTCAGGCACAATATAACACAGTAATTTCAGTCACTCAGGAAAAAAAGCGGCAATAATCATGATTGAATAGTGATGACGACTGTCATAAAGCTATGGTTGTCTGATCAAGTTAGCTCACCACAACTAACGGCAGCAACAATGCCGGGGAACTGACGGTGACTAATTAGCAAACCCATAATGTTCCCCTCTTCTTAAACATCTCCCTGGAGGCTGTTTTGAATCATTATGCAAATGATGTTGTCAAATGTCAATTATCGTAAGCGGAAATCGGGTGATTTATTATTTTGAAGAGTTGTTTGCGGGCAGAAAGTTTCTTTGCCAAGTCGTTAAAACAGTGTGGGAGACAAAGGTGGCTGAGATGCAAGTGAGGAACAAACACATTGACGAGGTTGTGGAGTCGTATACACATAGACTCACATCATATAGACTCACATAATGTTCCTTAAATGTTTCTTAAATGCTATACTGTATGTATATATGTATATATATACATATATATATATATATATATATATATATAGCATTTATGATTTGCTATAGCATTTAAGGAACATTATGTATAGGAACATTATACGTATATAAAGTATATACATATATTGTGTGTCTGTGTGTATATATATATATATATATATATATAACATATAAGGAACATTATATATATATATGTATATATATATATAGTCATATATAATACGGTCATTTATCTTTCTTTCAATAAAATACAATAAAAATGGACTCATTTCAGACTTATTTCCAAATGGGGATTAATCATGATTACTTATTTTGAAAATTATCTAATTAAAATGTTTAATCGTTTGACAGCCCTAAAAAAACAGCCATTATCTAATGAGAATAAAATCCAAATGTTAAGAGATATTGGATAGGGGGAAAAATAAATGAGAACCACTGCACTACTGTGACATCTCAGTCAAATCAAGCTACAATTTGAATTAACATAGCACTAGTTTTTTTTGTGGGTGAGTGGAATCAATTACCAGCTAGACAATGACAACTAAACAATAAATAAAACGTTTTAGGACCGGGCTGGTGTCTCCTTTCATTTTCCATCAGTTCGGGGAAGATCACTCGATTCCCCAAATTAAACCTCATTCACTGGTAACTTATTCAAGGGATTCCAATTAGCTGGAAAGTGGTTCTGATGATTGTGTTTTTCACACCATCCCCTTTTTTCCCCATTCAAATACTTTAAAGAAAGCCTTCAAGGGGGAAGCCCCCTCCCTACACTTCCACATTAGTGTGTGTGTGTGTGTGTGTGTGCAAGGGGGCTCTATCAAGTGGTATAAATCATTAATTTTGGAGATCAGCATTAATGGCCGAAACAGCTTCAGATCTGGGTTCCGCTCCCCGCTTTCATCCTCCCGGCTGGAGGAATTCCGGGGGAGGCGGAGAAAGCGGGGGAAGGGGGTTGCTATGAGATCGTTTGCTCCCATAAGTACACAAAATTAGCGCCTTATCGGTTGATCTCTCTACATGATCCTTTGGAAATCTTCTGCACGTTCGAGGCTGTTGCCTAAGATGGAAAGTTGTGTCCCTGCTGGCTACTGATTGTGTGTGTGTGTGCGTGTGTGTGAGTGCTAATTAAATCACTTGGCAAATACAGTAAGGCCCGATTCTCTGCGTCTTCCCCCATTGTCTTTTTTTTGCTGTTTTTACCCTGCATGTCGGAGCTGTGACGGACGTTGAATTGTCGTTCATCCCTCTCACATTCATGTGTTTGCCATGACAATATTTCAATACAACCGAGTGAGCTAAAATTGACAGGAAGCCAGAGGAAAAGGAAAAAGAAGAGAAATATTGGCGGAGAGTGATGCACTCTAAAGTTGCTTTTGGTTTAACACGTCACTGTTAGTCCTACGAAGTGCAAAAAAGCAAGAGCATAAGGTGACCAAGGGTCCAGCCCAAACCACCAGCAGGAGCACAAAGGTCTCTGGAGCGTAAGGGTAGATGAGGGGCACATGGCTCTCATGACCACCCATTCTTGAGAAAACTACGTGCACAACCTGGTGCCTCACCCAACAGAAGCCACCCTAAATGCACACAGAAATGCACCTTGGTTGGTAGTCCACCCAACACCAGGGGGGTGTCAAGCTACCAAACAGGCCCCAATAGCGCAGCCTAGTGCAACAGCATCCCGGTATATTAGATCTCCAACCCGGAACCCACCAACCAGAAATAAAGGTCTCACTCTCATTCAGTCATCATTATCTTCATTAGGGTTACGGGTGATCTGGAGCCTAACCCAGATGACTTTGGGTGAGAGGTGGAGTACACCTGAAGACATTTTGCAAGATGTTCCAACAGGAACCCGGATCTCTTGACTGCATATACAGTATTGCAGGAAGTTCCATTTCCAGTTCTATGGCTTTCGTCACAGTATTTACAATTGCTGCCCACCCCCACCCCCAAAAACACTTTAACTTTTGATTGATTATTTTTGTCTGTGAAAGTTTGGGTGAACTCCAAACATGGTTTTCATGGCTCATCTTCTTCCTATTCCTCCTCTTTTTCAGACTTGTTGAAACGTGATATGCGTTATTGTAACCTCTTAAACACGTCTGAAACAAATAAACCATGCCGTACTGAACTGTAAGATGCTCGACAGAACTTTAACCTTACTCTGTAATATCTGCTGCTCTCATGAACCCTAATACCCCCCCCCCCCCCCCCCCGATGCTCGACAGAACTTTAACCTTACTCTGTAATATCTGCTGCTCTCATGAACCCTAATACCCCCCCCCCCCCTTATTCTCTACTCTAATGAGTGCAGGCCGCGGAATTAGGCTGGGCGCCGCCTGTTAATGGGGCCTGTGAACGCTAGAGAGTGACTGAACCTCTCGTTAGCCGAGCCGGCTGCTATTGATTGCAACGGGCCGCTAGGGGCTTCCTACCTGCGGTTGACTTTGTACTTCTGCAGGAGTTGTCAGGGTTTGCGGAACAACAGGGACCACGCACATCTCAAGCAAGGTCTATGAAAAGCCTATCAATTAGGCTTTGAAGGTCAAGCAAACTCTTCCCCCTCGCTTCCCCACTCTTGCCGAGACTTGAGCTAGCGGTATCTCATCGTCTCTCTCCAAAATACATCTGAAGACTCCATTCAATTAAATATCTCTCAGCTCCAGCTGCTCCCTAAGTAAAAGGTCAACTAAGTCCAGGAGGCTAAAAGAGAAAGGCATGGCTTCTTCACACAACAAAGCCTCCCCCAAGCAGGCGCTCTCGTTGTTAATGATACCCACTGGTCAATCCCTAACCAGCAGTGACAGTACCCCCTCACCACCTATCCCCACAAGCACTACCGCAGACCAAACCAATCGATCAGGTGCAAAAAAAAAATACACATAATGATAACCCGCAGACATAATGTCAAGTCCTTGCTCTGTCCCAGTTGGTTGACATTCAGGTAGATAGCTGACCAGACATCAAACGTGAAGGTGCAGCAGCAGCGCTGTCTTGCTCTCTTGCGCCCAGTGAGGTGCGTTAACCCACTCACATGAACTCTAATTATCCACACTGTGGCCTCGGGGAGTCCCAGAGGGATGGCCGTAGCCAGCTCAACAACATACACAGTCTCACACATACTTTGCACACACACACACACACACACAGTCAATAAAGCATCAACACAAATACCCCCTAATTGCATCAAATTGGGTCTCATTACCTAAGATTTAGTGTAGTCATGTTTAAAGGGCGGCATTGTTGTGTAAGTGTGGATTGTTGTGTGTGCGTGTGTGTGTGTGTGTATGCAAAAGTGACAACATCTGAAACATTTTTTGAATATATTTTTTGGGGGGAAAGTTTTTGAATAAATGCCGTATTTAATCCTTAAAATACTTACAAAATAAATGATTTGTAATGTTTAAATATAGGTGTATGACAGGGGATAAGGGTGTGCCAAAATTATGGTGTGGTTCATTTGGAGAAATGACAAAACTGCTTAGCTTTTGTGCTAACAAAAAATGCCTGCTAGGTAATATTCTAATAATTTTTCTCCTTGTTGAATCACTTATTAGTTATTAGTATATTTGTATTGCTACATGGCAAACAAGTAACCAGTAGGTGCAGTAGATTCTCAGAAAACAATTAAGACCCAGCATTCACGCTTTTAAGGCTGTGCAGTTGGGCAATTAGTTGACAGGGGTGTGTTCAAAAAATAGGAAATCCGGAAGACACTTTTTAACACCACTGTATATCTTAGCTTTGTGTTGTAAGTGACAAAACAAACTACTGTAGTGTAAGATATTATGTAAGACTTTATGATATTTTTAGAATATGCCAAGCGTCAATTGGAAAGGAACTGCAGCCCAAAAATGGCTCCCAGGGCCGCACTTTGGACACCACAGCTGTAAGCGATCTAAACCTGATAGACTTTTTGTTAATGAAGCTCTCATTTTTGGGATGAAAAACGGACAGACGGTCTGACTCCATGGTAGCTGAAGTGCTGGCTCGAGCGTCCCCAAACAGCCATCGATAGGCGATGAAGTGGCGGCCAAGCACAAGCAAGACAGGATGGCTGTCGCTGTCTCCTCATTTAGAGCAGCAGACTACATGGAGATGTACAGGGAGATGCTGAGAGATTGTTAGGATCCCTTACACAACCGTCTGCATCCCTATTGACCCTCTTCTATTGTCTAAATGAACAGACTAAAGGTGATCATATTCCCCATACTGTCAATACTATCCGCCCTATGGTCCTGTTGCCTTTTGGCCTTGTGACCTTGCTCTGTAGTCTCTGTCCTCCACTACTTTGCTGCAATTATTGGAAATAGGGTTGAGGCACACATATAAATACAACGTTCTGTTCTCTGTTTTAATCTGAGTACATTAATCATTTTATATTATTTTATTAGTAGTATATATTTTGTTATATATTACATATTTTTAGTACATATTTTTATTTTTTGTAAAATATGTTATGTGGCGGCACGGTGGATGAATGGGTAGCACGTTGGGCTCACAGTCAGGAGGTTTTGGGTTCGAATCTCCGTTGGGCATCTCTTTGTGGAGTTTGCATGTTCTCCCCGTGAGTGCGTGTGGGTTTTCTCCGTGTACTCCGGTTTCCTCCCACATTCCAAAAACATGCATGTTAGGTTAATTGGTGACTTTAAATTGTCCACAGGTATAAATGTGAGTGTGACTGATTTTGTTTGTCTATATGTGCCCTGCGATTGACTGGCGACCAGTCTAAGCCTCCTGCCCAAAGTCAGCTGGGATACGCACCAGCATAACCGCGACCCTAATGAGGATATGCGGTATATCTGATGGATTGATGGATATTTTTTGTGGTGTCATTTTGTTATTTTGTGCATTTTTTAAAACTTTTTTCCAGCCCCAAAAAATTATTTTTGGCATTTTCGTCCACATTTCTCCACGCAATCCAACCATTCCAGCATCAAAACAAGTAAGCTTTTTTCCCCAAAAAATTCAATTTTTTCTCATAATTCCACATTTTCAATTCATCATTTCAGGTTTTTCAGCATTCACACGCAATTTCTAGAGAAACTGACTTTGCTAGTTGATTATAGTTGTTATAGTTGTTTTGCTTTAATGCCTTCATCTCGCTTAATGTCGCTCTAACTCCCATGCATTTTCTTCAACGGGACATATACAGTATTTGGTCTTCCTTTTCTGTCATGGCTTTACTACGGAGCACCCAAGGGGACATGAGACAAAAAAAAAATGGTATAACATTTTGGTGTAAAAGGCAGTCCTTTGCAATTAATGATTTCAGGATCATACTAAACTCCATGTCAAAGACAATAAATGCTTTTGAGCACTTTTGATTTTTCATTATATTCATGTCTCCACAGTTCTACCAGCACCTTCAAGTCAATATCATGTGTTCTTAATGTATAGGTGCAAACATTGATTACCTATTGGCCGCCTCCCCTTCTGGGAATGCTTCTATGACAGAGGGTCTGGTCACATATTCAAATGTCTTGTAAGCGTCTCATTTCAGTAAGCACTAAATCCATAGTTGGATTTGGATTTCTATAGCACTGGGAAAAGTGAGAAGATTTCTGTCTCATAAGGCACTTTATTGCTGTAGATACAGTGGAAACCATTTAAGTCTCTCCTGCTCACTTCGACAACCCATCTGTTGAGGTCAACATTAATACCCGTGGTCGCTTCTGTCGACATAAAATTTTGACCTTCATAAAAAATACATCCATTTATGTGGACATGTGGACATTATCAATAAGCAACGTGAATTGATAACATTAAAACGTGCACACAGTCACTTCCTGTTCAGTGCAAAGTAAGCTTCAGCTGGGACCCTTGCTCCTCTGTATCCTAACAACTAACAAAATTTTTTTAATTATTGTTTTTTTTAGACGGTTAGCCACTGGAATAAAGATTTTCACAGGTAAAAAAACGTTACAAACATTACTGCAGCAGCACTCTTATGTTATGTTGACAACCGTTTATATCGACATGAATCAGACAATCCAAGGGGCGTCATGTAAAACGGGTTCCACTGTACTATTATTATTATTATTATTATTATTATTGAAAATCTTGGAGGAATACATCCTCCATAAAAATATTGTGGGTAAAGAACACAGGTGGCAGTTTTTATTCACACTATGTTCAGCAGTGGCTGCAGTCATTCAAGGAGGGAAAGTCATTTTTTGCCGTCCTACATCATAAATAATTCTACCTTCCATTCCTAGTCGTTTTCATCAAAGATGAAGTGCCTGGGGATCAGTTAAGTCTCCGGATCAGTTCAGAACAACGGAATGAAAAACTTTGAAGATGCTCAGGTGGATGTTTATACTTCAAGATCGCTGAATCACTCATTTCACTGTCAATCAAAAAGGGATTTCGCCTCGGACAGATCATCCAGTTATCATGCAGAGGCAGAGAACCCCAGAGATACTGAGCGCCCAGTGGGTGGGACAAAGCCCAGCATTTATCCAATGACCATCCAGTTTCGCACAGTGGAACAACCCACTCTATTTTTCCCCCATCAAGGTCAGTAGATGCTCAGCATCCGGCGAAGGAGAAGGTAATAGTGTCTGTTACCTGTGATAAGTAGCTGATGCTGAACAAAAGATGAAGGTATTTTAGTGCATATTTAGGGAATGAAATGTACACACAGCAATACATATTTCACTTTCATTTTTTAATTGAAAATGTTACCTGTTATGCAAAACTTTAGGTGAAGAGGTAAGAATCAAAGAACTGTTTCAATACCCCTCTGCTCATTCAGATTTACTCAAAGTGCCTCAAATTTTCATTTGTTGCATCAGACCCGGGCGTCTACTTTACAGGTGCCACGCTCAGAGTCATTCATTTCCTTTGGCTTCTCGATTCCCCCTTTTTATCCTGAAAAGCACACATACTTTCTTTGATCGAACTCGATGGGATTACAGCAGACTTAATCGCTCCTGGGTTTGTTCACTTATTAACAAGGTGAGCCCCTCCGGTTCCCATTGTTTCCAGGCCTTCCATTAAGATTACTTGCTCTTGCTGCAGAATTGCTCTATTGTCAAGCAGGCAGGATCCAAATGAAGGGTGAATGCTAGATAGAACACGACAAAAGAAAAGTCCAGGCTTCTGTACAGCTATTCGGTAATGAAAGTATATGAAATGTTCCAAGTGTTAGGCGTCGTGTTGCATTACACCAAAGTAGTGAATGGCCCCTTCTCAGTCTTCCCAAGCAAGTAAAACATCCGTACAGCACTGATACTTGACAAGTAGACTACAAAAACTCTTTCTAGAGACGTTCAGAGAAAACCTTAGGGCAAAACATGGGACTAGCCTTTGTAAGTACAGTGGAACCTTGGGTAGCGTTATTTATCTGTTCCAAAAAGTCATAATATAATCGAAATGTACTCTAATCATATCAATTTTTCCCAGAAAAAATAATGTAAATCCAATTAATTTGTTCCAGAAAGCCAACATTTTAACACAAAACAGGTTTTCATAGTTTTACAATTTTCACGCCTAAAACAATTTGGTTTGCATATAAATTCACATAAATGATGAATGAAAAGGGTTTAAATCAACATTTCAACTTGAAATGATTTATTGATTAATGATTTATTTCTTGAATTCAAGTGTTTCTCACCTCAAGTCTCAGCATTTCTTCTGACATTACTGAATTCAGCAAATAACTCTCAGCCAGGTGCAAAGGTAGTGTCTGTGTTAAAAATAACCTTAAATGCCACGTAGCAATAAAAATATACTAATAACAGTGACTAATTTGGTTAGTTGTTGTGCAGCTAACAGGTAAAAACTACTACTGTAGAACCCACTTAGGTCGGGAACACTTATGTCAACAACCCGTTCATGTTCTTCTAATTGTAAATTGTGCAAATTCCGCACCCACCCAATTTAAAGGGAAAAAAATGTCAGTCATGAATGCCGATTAATGAGACACCTTTTCTCATCCGAGCAGTTCAAGCAGAAGCTGTAGCGATTTTGCACTTGATTAAGCTTACTTAAGACTGCTTAAGATCATAACACAATTGCTACTTAAGACTACAGAACGTATTAGCTTCTGTTGCGGAAATGGACTACTTTTTTGCATGAATTAACCGTAGCATTGTTTAAGCCACAGGGTCCAAAGTACAGATGCCCGGTATTGGCTTTTTTTATGTCCAATATGCTCATATTGTCCAGCTCTCGATTTCTGATTCCGATATCAACCAATAGTGGCCTTTTGTGGCTTTATCCCCCAGCGTAGGAAGGCTGGGGGATAAAGCCAAATCCTCCACCTTCTTTATCTCTTCTCCCTGTAACCTCACTCTTCTACTTGGGTCCCTCTCATTTACACACATGTACTCCGTCTTGCTGCGGCTAACCTTCATTCCTCCCCTTTCCAGGGCAAACCTCCACCCCACAAGCTTTTCCTCCACCCGTTCCCTGCCCTCACTACATATCACAATGTCATCTGCAAACATCATAGTCCATGGAGATTTCTGTCTAACCTCTTCCGTCAGCCTGTCCATCACCATAGCAAACAAGAAGAGGCTCAGAGCTGATTTTTCTCCCTCCTTGCTGTCCAACCCAGCATACAAGTCATCATAAGCCCCTTGTTTGGCCTTTGCCACCTTTACTTTTACCTTACGCTGCAGCTCCCTCTACTCCTGTCTACTCTCTTCAGTCCTCTCAGTGTCCCACTTCTTCTTAGCTAACCTCTTACTCTGTATACACTCCTGCACCTCCTCATTCCACCACCAAGTCTCCTTATCTACTTTCCTTCCAGATGACACACCAAGTACTCTCCTACTTGTCTCTCTGATCACAGCAGCTGTAGTTGTCCAGTCATCTGGAAGGACTTCCTGGCCACCCATAGCCTTTTTCAACTCCTTCCTAAAAGTCACGCAACACTCCTCCTTTTT
>QODF01000008.1:455978-533064 GCA_024372805.1 Oostethus manadensis
GTTCTGCATCACTTCATCCAGGTCTGACCAGAATTTCTCTTTCTCCTCCATCTCACATCCTACCTGTGGAGCATACCCACTAACAACATTGAAAATCACACCTTCGATTTCTAGCTTCAGGCTCATCACTCTATCTGTCACTCTTTTTACCTCCAGGATGTTGCTAGCAAACTCCTCCTTTAAAATCACCCCTACTCCATTTCTCTTCCTATCTACACCATGATAGAACAGCTTGAACCCTGCTCCTTAGCTTCTAGCCTTGCTACCATTCCACCTGGTCTCCTGGACGCACGATATGTCTATCTTCCTCCTCTGCATCATGTCAACTAATTCTCTACCTTTTCCTGTCATAGTTCCAACATTCAAAGTCCCAACTCTTAGTTCTAGACTCTTAGCATTCCTATTCTCTCTCCTCTTACGGACACACCTTCCTCCTTACCTTCTTTGGCCAACAGTAATCCAGTTTCCACTGACAACCTGTCGGTGAACAGCACCGGTGGCGGGCGTTGTTAACCCAGGCCTCGTCCGATCCGGTATGAAAGTCATTTGTTTGATTCGCAAGTTCTGGTTTGACAAAGTTTTACGTCGGATGCCCTTCCTGACACAACCCTATATTTATCCGGGCTTGGGACCGGCACAATAAGACACTGGCTTGTGCCCTGTTGCGGCTACATTTTGAGGTTTATGTTGTAATCTGTGCTTATTTGTGCATATGTTGCAGAGGTTTTTGGCCGTCCCATACTGCACCTTCTGTAGGGGCATAGTTTTAGACAGTTTTTTTTCCTCAGTCTCCTCTTGGTCTCACTTTCCTTTCCTCCTGTTACTGCCCAGTCCTCCGTCCTGTCTACCCCCCTGTCATATTTTATAGTATGTTGTACATGTATGGATGGATGATTGCACAATTTCGCTAGTATTAGTTGCAAGTAAAGACCATTTTCATCTCTTCTGTGATGACTCGCGTGAGTTGTGGCCAACAGCAGCTCCTGTCTTAATGTTCACAGCATATGTCTTCTCTGCTTATTAATAAAGCCACTGAGGTGCATCCTAAGTCTCTCCTTAATCACAAACTAGTCACACTGGTTACTAGGTGTCAGTAACATTACAGTACATTGATGAGACAATAGCCACTACACACAGCACGCTGTCATTGCTGTCTATGTTGTGTCTTATTTATATCTAAGATTACCTATTTTCTATTAGATCTGCTATATTAGGTAATATAAGTGTAAAAGTGACTATAGGGGTGTTATTTAATGTCTAGATGCCGCTAATAAGACTAAAACCCGTATTTAAAAGGTTGTAGACAGGTTTTATTTGAAATTCTTTGTAATTCACTTATTACGGTTGGTTCTGTAACCAATTAATCAAGATTATCAAGGAATTACTGGATTACCACCCATTCTATTTTTGTAAATGTGCAAGCAATGGCTAGTTTTGTTTTTGGTTTCGATTATGTCAACAACTGCTTATGTCAAAGTCAGTCAGTTAGACCTAAGGTTGTCTACATAAGCGAGTTCCACTGTAATTACAAAGTCACTGGTTGTTGACTCCTCTGACTTTTTTTGTAACAGTACCTCAAAGGTAGAAACAAATTCTCCTGCAGGCCGTGTATGGCCTATGTGCAATAGGATGTGTCCACATAGTGATGAATGGATCAACACATCCATTTTGTAATTGTTTTTGCCAGAATTTTATTGGAATTAATTTGGAAAATGATACGATAAATATCATTTTCATATCATGATATGATAAAAGTTCTGCTCTTTTGGGAGGTCAAAAAAGCCAATGCTAAAATCGTCAAACTATTGTTTATCAAACTGGCTGCAGGCGATGAGCCATGATGTGCAGACTACATATCTACCGTTGGCTGTTTACAGACACCAATATTTCATTTGGAGGCACGCGAGAAGGTCAGGCAACAATTGTTGATAATTAACCCCCAGTGTCGACTCAAAAAAAACACCCCCAGCAAAGCCTCACCTCAGAGGGGCACTGACTTAAAGTTGTACTTATGACCCACAGTAAACAATCAACATAATCAACACACACACAAACACACACACATATATGTATACACATGCACACACAAATACACACACCCACACATAACAAGTCAATGGGTAAAGGTCAGACGTAGCACTTTGCAAAACCTTTGGTGGTGTTTTGCTTTGCCACTGGGGGAGCGGTGTGTTGAGGGACTGTCAGAACTAAGAGCGCCCTGCCAACAGAGAGGTGTGCAACCTTTAGTGTCCTGGCCTTAAGGAGCAGCACCACTCTCACCTTAACATTGATTTTAAAGGCCATGTGTACTATTTACACTTTACATTTTTCCTCAGTTTGCTGTCTCCTCAGTGGAAAATGTGACCAGCATATTTTGAAGCGGAACAATACACGCACAATGAAAACTCGGTTAGCGTCTGCCCCATTTAATACCATTTATTACTAAGCATTTTTGCCTCCCTTTGCATATATTTTCCACTTGGCGTAAAATATGTCCTGCATCTTATCATGTTATTAACACACTGTGACTGGGTGGAGCTCCACTTCATATTGTGCAGAAGTATCACCATGCAGTGCCAATCAGAAAAGTGTACAAACCCCACCACAATGCAACTCAAGCTTGAACACACATATCCATCGTCTGGCAAAACCTCGCCTTCCCGGTGGAATTTGCATGGGTGTCCAAATTGTCAAGTCATGGTCCAGGGGCCAGACCACAGGGGCCGGACTAGGGAAGTCCAGACATCCTGGTTTCCGGCCACCTCTTCCAGTTCCACCAAGGGAAAACCAAGGTGTTCCCAAGCCAGCTGTCAGACGTAGTCCCTCCAGTGTGTCCTTGGTCTGTCCCAGAGCATGCCCAGAACACCTCACCAGGGAGCCGTCAGGGATGCATCTGGACAGATGGCTGAGCTTCTCACCTTATCTCTTAAGGTGAGTCCAGCCACCCTACGGAGAAAACTCATTTCCGCCGCTTGTATCCACGATCTAGGCATGCCCGGAACACCTCACCAGGGAGGCATTCTGGAGGACTGACTCCTCTCAATGTGATGAAGCAGCGAGTCCACTCTGAGCACCTCCCAGATGGTCCAGTTCCTCACCCTATCTCTTAAGGTGAGTCCAGCCACCCTACAGAGAAAACTCATTTCCGCCGCTTGTGTTCCTTCAGTCATGACTCAAAGCTCATGACCATAGGTGAGGATGAGAACATACAGTACATTGACCAGTAAATTGAGAGCTTTGCTTTCCTACTCATCTCTCTCTTCACCACGACGGTCCAGTACAGCGACCAACACAGAGGGTGCAATCTACCCTTTTTCGACTGAGAACCATGGCCTTGGATTTGGAGGTGCTGAGTCAGAAGCTTCACAATAAGATGCAAACCACCCCAGTAAGGGCTGAAGGTCACGGCCCGATGAGGCCATCAGGATTACATTGCCCAGGAATAGCAGAGACGAGATCCTAAGGCCACCAAACTGCACCCTCTCTACGCCTTGGCTGCGCTTAGAAACTCTGTCCATGAAGGTTATGAACAGACTTTGTGACAAAGGGCAGCCTTGGCAGAGGCCAGCGTTCACTGGAAACAGGCTCGACTTACTGCTGGCAATGCAAACCAGGCTCCTGCTCCTGGAAAACAAGACCAGGACGGAATAATGTAACTAGAAAAAGCTAAGGTGTTGATACTAATAACTGATAAAAACACAAAGATTTGTCTTCAAATATATCTTTTACTTTTTTTAAACTTACAAATCAAAGCGGTTTCCCTGGACAGCCCTGACATTCATAGACTAAGTCAAGTAAATAAAACACAAGAAGTAAAGTAGTGAGGTGGTATTGTTGGACTACAAGCTGGAACTATTATTGCTGCACTTCAGCCAATAAGTAACAGTGTCTACCAAGAACAATTCTGGCTAATCAACCCCCTAAGACCCAGGTACCAAATGCACTACCTGCCACTTCTAAACCAATATTAAATCAAGAGTTATGAAACACTTTTGTTACTACAGCATTCCCTCGCTGTTAAAAAATTGGATGTTATGAATAACTTTTATTGTTTTCACGTTTAATTCCAACAATGTTGGGTTTTTTGACACTCGTATGTTATGGTGGGCTCGGCTTTACTGTGCTGCCTTGAATTTGATGTGGGGTGTTTCATATGTTTGAATGTTAATTGATATTTGGAGATACTTGGTGGATGCAATAATTGGTTAAACACAAATGGATTGTTATAGAACACACTGGACATGTTTGTTACAGAATACTTTCTAACCAGCGCTGATTGCCCAAAGACTGCAAGGGAAGCTGAGCTTCCCCTGACAAGTCTGCAAAAAAAGTGGTGAAATATGTACTGCTGTGTGTACATTTCATTGACTAAATATGTGCTAGAATACCTTTATCTTTTGTGCAGAATCAGTTACATATCATAGGTAACTGACACAACATCCTTAAAATCCATCCCCGCAGTACCACGACTGAGGTTCATTGGGGAGGGCGTAGAGTGGGTGGTTCCACTGCGCAAAACTGGACGATCATTGGATAAACACTGGGCTTTGTTTTTTAGTCAGTTGTTCTGATCTGAGACTTTACTGAGACGACGGATCCGTAGACTTTACCGATCTTCAGCGACTTTGTCTATGGTAAAAAAAACACTTGGATCGTAGGATAGGATTACATATGAATAAATTAACACATTTAGGATGTAGGATGGGCCACACGGTGGTTGAGTGGTTAGCATGTTGGCCACACAGTCAGGAAATTTGGAAGACCTGGGTTCGAATCTTTGTTAATTGGGAATTGCCCATGAGTATGAATGTGAGTGTGAATGATTGTCTGTCTGCCCTGCGATTGACTGGCAACCAGTCGAGGGTGTTCCCCGCATAACCCAAAGTCAGATGGAATAGGCTCCAGCATACCCCCGAGACACTAATGAGAATGAGCGTCGTAGAAAATGGATGGATTAAAAAAACATACAGATGACCTCCCTAAAATACATAAAACAACCAACCTTGTGTGTTTATTGAAGGACATTTAGCTGCTAACTGGCTGTTGAGCTGCGCACAAGCAAATGTGCTGCAAGAGTAATAAATTTACTGTGGAACAGATTAAGTCCATTTTCATTCATTCACAGGAATGGCCTACCTTCATGATCTAAACATGTAGATTCATGTAATGATGGCACTGACCACTGAAAAAGCAAGCTGATGACTACAATGACTTCCACACCAACTTCTCAAGATTTCGTTGGTATACTTAATGTTTAAACTTGTATACTGTCTGAATACCAGCTGAGGTGAAATATCCATCCATCTATCCTTCTTCTATACCGCTTGTCCTCACTAGAGCTGCTGGTATGCTGAAGTCTATCCCAGCTGTCTTTGGGCAAGAGGCGGGGTACACCCTGAACTGTGTAAAATATCCATAGCGTGTTAATTATAGTGCACAAACGTCTAGTGAATAATACCAACCTCTGCTTTGTCAAAAACATCACAAATCCTTACCACAAATGCCAAAAAAACATCTGGTTACTGTACATCACTGGACTTATTTACAGCTTGACTCACGCGACTACTAATCTGACATACTTTTTCCTGTACAAGAAGGTAAACTTCTATATAAATAGACAAATCTGTCATATTTTGTTTAGCAAAGGGTGCCTGGGATTTGTTTGTGCTCATTTGCATATAATGTGTGTATCAAACAACAAACAGCAACAAACAAAGACAACACAAAATGTAAATGATTCTGCCTTAATTTGCTGCATGTGAATTCAATACTAAAATTAGATCAAAGAATCACTGATGATGTTCTCTGCTCTTGGAATAACATCTCAACTCTTTCCCCAAAGTTGCCACAGAAATACAGGAGAAACTCTTAACACACAAAGAAGGTAGCAAAATACAGTAGATCCGCGTCAACGTATCTACTGTAGGAATTTTAAACCCTTAATGATGAAAGCAATTTGGTTAATTGTCCCTGACCTGACCTGTTTTGTGTTTTCATGTAACATACCATACACGGTGGAACCTTGGTTAGCATCATTAAGTTGTTCAAGAAGATGCGATTCAATTTATTTGTCTAGCGCCAAATCACAACAACAGTCATCCCATGGCACGTCACACATGAAGGTCACAGAGACCCTACTAAAACCCCACAAGAGCAAGCACTTTGCGACGGAGGCAAGGAAAAACTCCTTCTGTAGAAGAAACCTAGGTGAGAAGCCAGGCTCTGTATGGCGGCCGTCCGTCTTGAGCGGTTGGGTTGCAATATAAAAAGAATAGAAGGATACCGGGATCCTTCCAGAAGATCGAGCCAGAAGTCTTAGTCTTAGACCAAGGAGATGGTTCCATAACAGAGGAGCCTGGTAACTAAAGGATCTACTTCCCATTCTGCTTCTAAAAATTCCTGAAGTGACAAGTCATTGTAAATTCTTTGAGCGCAGTGTTCTATTGGGTTGATAGGGTTCTAGTCGTCACGGTTTAGAACCTTCCCCACGTGACAGATTGGTTTATGTTCTCTTCTATGCCTTAGTTCTGGTTTTTATTTTACATGGCCTGTTGTCACTCATCCTTCTAGCCTATCTTGCAGGTGATCTGTCATGTTCATACTTTTTGACTAGATCTATTTTAGGAATCGTATAATAATAGTATGGGGTTTCATTCCAGCGCTAAATTAGCAGTGATTGCTGCTCAATGATCTTTTATTCTGCAGTGTGCATGTAGCTCTCGCTGTCATTTACTTACCTTTTGTGTGTGTGTTATATCATAGTTATTAGAATGCAATCGTTGTGTTATTCTTGTGAATGCGTCACTTTCTAAGCTTTGCTATGAGTTCATGGCTGCATGTGTTTGGTTCCCAAAATGTATTCTGGTAGTGACTTTTATAGTTTTTTACAGTATTCATCCATACAGGCGTATGACAAAAATGTTGTCTTGGGTGAGTACTTTCAACTTTTTTTGAAACTTTTTGTCCAACTTTTTATTAGCACTTTAAGTGGCTTCCACTGTACTTTATTTTAAGTTCTCTTTTCACTTGTCATCGCTTAGATCAACATTGGAGTCACGGAACAGTATATGTTCAACATCGGAGGTTCCACTGTGGTGAGAAAATGTACCTTGAAGATGTCATGCGCTGAAACCAAATAAGAAAAGAAAGTGACTGAATTATTTAAGGCGGGTATACGCTCAATAATAAATAGGCGATAAATAAAATATACACACTTGTCTTTAGCAAGGTGTGTGTATTCCCCTCCCTTGACACCAACAGGCCTTTGATTCACATCTCTGTTTGTTCAGTCCTCCTTCCTGCTTATATTCAACATGTCCACTTTGTGTAACGCACTTGAAAAGGCATTGCTTCTTGGCTGCAGGGCTGCTGTATAGAAAAAGGAGCCTCGCCTGTGGCGTTGGCTCAAGGCGTTGTGAGAAGCCGAGACCACCCCGGATGCTTGCTCATGTGTCCCACTTGAGTGAATTTTGGATACACAAAATAGCAGCACACCAGTAATTAATACCTTGTGGATATTTTCTCCCTCCCTCTCTTCCCACTGTTGATTGACTAAATCATGCAAAACACTCCTAATTATAAGACTCCCCACAGGATGATTTGTGTCTCAGAGCCGACTGCAAATGTCATGCATGGGTGTTTGCTGCATTGGTATTGATGTCGCTGGAGACAGATGGGATTGAACTTTGTATGCGGCCCCTCATCCAAATGAGCCACCAGCCGGGCCACCGAAAACGTTGTCGGGAGACATTTGTCACCGCGCTGGTATTGGCCTTTCAATAAAAAACTCATGTAATGGCCAGTTAGCGTGGCTCCTGCAACTGAAATGGTAGACAAAAGGACTTGACTTTGTTGCAGAGGTGTCTGTCACGTTTACTATTCCAATCAATTGCATCTCTAAAAGTTTGTTTTATCGTTTCTGGGGGTTTCATTCAGTTTTTTTGGTTGTGTTGTTCACATTGTTGATATTCATATATTGTTTCCAAACCCATGACATTATTTATGAAATTATCGGACACATGAGGACTGGTGATATTGTTACACTGTCTTAGATATTTGTACTTATAGATTGTTAAATTTCTCGCAAATAAGTTTGTTGATGAAAATGTTTTTTGTTTGCCTGTGTTTAGTGGTGTCAGGAGACACTCACAGGACGCAGTACATGAGATATAATAATCTATATAATATATAATATAATATATAATCATCAGAGAATTATGCCACATAGAACTTCAGTCAGACCTTGATAGATCATTTGCATTTATAAGTTAGATAGTTAAATAGATAGATATTAATCTCAAGATATTTTATATTTTTTATCCAACTATACTTTAGAATTATCTACAGTATATACAGCCATTGTACTAGGTATATACTTTGAGTGCCCTTTTAGTATTAAAATAAGTGTAAGTGTCATTATTAATGTACTTAGTGTTGGACTTTTGCCTATGTTTTTCAGTTTAAGCCAAGTATACTTCACTTTGCTACTCTTAGGTATATAAAATGCGGTTTATAAAAAGTAAACTTTAAAAATACTATAGTTTTAGTATATATAAAATAATACTCACAATACACTTGAATTAACTTCTTTTTGCTAAGGGTTGTGGGAATTGTCCACCAAAATGAATGAGGACAAATGTCCCTTTACCTGTAATATCTTTCTGCATCTTACTGTTATCACACACACCAGAGGAAAAAACAGCTCTGGCCTTGCATTATTTTTAATTATCTATTTATTTCACTAGGGTACTTAAAGCAAGGTATTCTGAGAGATGAAGTGCTGCTCTATCCTGTCATCCAACAATTTGAATTTTTTACAGTTTTAATTATCTGTTTTATCTGAGTAGGTTTTCAATGTATAATTTAAAAAAAATAAAATTAATGGTTTAAATAAATACTGTAAAGCTTCATTGTTACATACACCTTAAATATGCATCATGAATTTCTCTGAATTTCATGGAATTGCAATTCTTCTTCCTGCAATTCAAATTTGAATTGCAATTCTGCTTCCGGTTTGCAATTGCAATTTAAATTCAAGAACTGAATTGGAATTTCAGGTCTGAATTTGGTACAGCCCCGGATGACATAAGGCGAACTGCTTCTGTTGACATAAAAGGTGAAACTCAAAGTGGACATTTCTCGGAAAAATGAACTACCGTGTAAAAAAAGTACTACTATCAAAATGTGCACAAAGTGTCACGATCAGCGTTTTATTCGTGACAGTTGTTCTAGTTTCATGTTTTTTCTTGCCTCCTTTGAGTTGTCTCCCTAGTTTAATGACACACACCTGCCTCTCGTTACGGTCTTGCTATTTAAGTTCAGGTGTGTGCACCCTTAGTTTGTCGGTTCATTGTTGTGTATGGTTGTTCTCCGTGGGACGTGGCGCGCTTTTGTACCTGCCGCTGCTTTACAGCATTATTATTAAAGACTCCTCGCACTTACCTGCCTGGCGTCCAGCTCTCTGCATCGTCGGGGTCGCTACACCATGCCGCGACGAGCGCACCGTGACACAAAGTGACTTCCTCTTCAGTGCCAAGTGAGCTTCAAAATAAAAACATGGCAGATTGAACCTGGATTCTACCATAACAACTAACCTGTTTAGATTGTTAGCCA
This sequence comes from Oostethus manadensis, assembly GCA_024372805.1. Classification (NCBI taxonomy): domain Eukaryota; kingdom Metazoa; phylum Chordata; class Actinopteri; order Syngnathiformes; family Syngnathidae; genus Oostethus; species Oostethus manadensis. Next base: position 465,591 of record QODF01000008.1, read on the forward strand.
CCAGACGAAGGATTTGTGCATGCACCAAAGATTTATTGTCATTGCAGTCAACAGAATTACCACAGCATCTCTGTTTGACCAGATAAAATGAAAATATGAAAACACTGGAATCAACCAGATAAAAATATGTACAAATGGGAAGAATCAGGTCAAATGTTCGAAAATCCTTTATTATTGCCCATTGCGTCAGGTAATGTTGTCCCTGGGGAATGGCAAGACAGTGTGAGTACAAAGCATTCTTTTAATCGCTGAAACTGCGGTTCTGAAAACAGAACGCGACGATGCCAAAAAAATTAAACATAAGGCCATCGGGGAAGACGGGAGGAACAAAAGCTTCCAAGAACACACAAACCATGTCTCTGGCCAAAGTCACAAGTAAATATGCAAGTGTCACAATGGTGCATTGTCATGACCCAGGAAGCAGAGACAGGAATATGGTGCAGGTAAAGGGTCTGTAGGTACTCACAAAAGCAGGAATTTAATTCTAAAGTGGCAAAAAATGTATGAACAGATAATGTAGCGTGATGCATCAAACCTCTAAGCAGACAAAGCATGCACAATGAACCACCAAACAAAGAAGCTACCAGGTGAACTACGGACTGAAACAAAACTGGAAGTGTAACAAAATAAGGGTAGAAAACGTGAGAACCAGCGTCCAATAAGTCATGCAGAGCGTGACAGCAAAGAATGACTAGTGTTACAAACTGCGGTGTGGCTGTCAAATGTCTGACCCTCTGTCTGCAAAGCCGGACCCGGAACCGTGAAGCAGGAGGTGATCTCACCTCATCCTGGAGCAAAGGTCCAGATGAAGACTCGCCCTCAGATGAGTTGGGTCTGAGTTGAGTCTGACGTGGTGTTATCTGCGCAGCCTGACCCGGAAGAAGATGTGCCACTGGGGGTGTACAGCTAACACCAGCCTCCACCTCAAGGGAAGGATCCCCAGATGAACCGGACGGGTGGGGATGGAGTTGAAGGTGGATCTTGAATTTGGCAGACTTGTTCAGCTGAGCTATATGGGCCTTAAGCTATCGGAGTCTCTTAGTTAGATCTCCAGGTGCCTCATTGTCACACCACGTACGTTCATACAGAGAAACAATGTTTTAAAATAAAATTTTCATGAGCTGTCTCTGCGGAGGTCATTTTGGGCGGGTTCATTCTGTTACAATCTGTAGTGTGGCTGTCGAATTCGTGACCCCCGGTCTGCTGAGACGGACACTGCAATGGCAATGAAGCATGGGCAAAGTAACCAGAGGCATGACCGACTAGTTTCGGGTTTGGTTACGTTGACAGCTGCTAATGTCGCTTATGGGGCAGCCAGTCCCAGAAACGTCAACATAAACGAGTTTCAATGTTTATATGTCTCCCCGATGTTCTCTAGTACCACTTAATGGAGCCCTCGTACCACCAACGGCACACCAATACCACACTTTGAGAATCAATCCATTAAGCCATCATTAACTGACAGGCTTTGCGGCATCTATTACAAACTTCGTCACACGCCAGCCTTAAGGCCCGCCTCTATCAAATGGCAACATGTCAAATTACCGAGATCACGGGCGGGATCACAGGCCGTCCGGCAGGTTGTCAATCAGCTCGCGGTGGTAAAAGTGTGTCATCAGGTGGTGCGAGCTTTGCTTAGTCGCAAATGAAGTGAGCCAATCGGACAAGCAGAAGACGGTCCAATTAAAAGTGTGACATTGTATCATAAAAAGCAGAAACCTAATCGTGATGGAATAAGTATAATGTAATTATCAAGCAGGTTATAAATAGCTTTAATTTCATGCTTTGTGGAAATCAAATGGCATGGAGGGGAGGTGTCCGTGTGTGTGTGTGTGTGTGCGCGCGCGTGTGTGTGTGTGTGTGTGTGAGGAGGTAGTTTACCGAGCTTGTCGCCACCCTCTGCCAAGTACCAAGAGACAGGAGCCAAATCCAATTTCTCCTCTCCAGGTCACACGTCTGTCCACTCAGCCATCCTTCAAACTTCTCTCTATTTGTCAGCCTCCTCATTATCATCCTCCCTGCTACATTATACGATGTGACTCGTAAAACGGAGGTGGGGGGACAGTAAGAAGACACCTGACAGGCCAAAAAAGTCCTGATAGTTTGTCATCTTCCTCTTCCGCATGCTTGATGATCCTAATGAAATCTAATCCCTGCACTGAAATCGCATTTAATTTGCTCCTGGATTGAGTAGGAGTCAGTTTTTCATGTTGACAAAATCTTCTAGATTCACCAACACAACAGTTGCTGTACTGTGTGATATTTTGAGTAATTATAAAGTGTCCTTCCAACTTTGTGGTAACAAACTGTCATTGATAATCTCAACATGGGCAAAAGGTGGCCGCACGGTGGATGAGTGGGTAGCTGGTTGGCCTCACAGTCATTAGATCGGGGTTCGAATCTCCGTTGGGCATCTCTGTGTGGAGTTTGCATGTTCTCCCCGAGCGTGCGTGGGTTTTCTGCGGGTGCTCCGGTTTCCTCCCACATTCCAAAAACATGCATGTTAGGTTAATTGGCCCCTCAAAATTGTCTATTAGTATGAATGTGAGTGTGAATGTTTGTTTGTCTATATGTGCCCCGCGATTGACTGGCGACCAATCCAGGGTGTACCCCGCCTCCCGCCCAAAGCCAGCTGGGATAGGCTCCAGCAGGTTAAAAACAAATTTTTTTAATAGATATACTGCTGTGGAAAAGTGTTTGCCCCCCCTGATTCTTTTTTTTTTTTTGCATGTTTGTCACACTTAAACGTTGACACAACTGAAAACAAAATGCAGTTTTTAAATCAAAGTTTTTATTATTAAAGGAGAAAAATAACAAACCCACATGGCCTTGTGTGGAAAAAGTGATTGCCATGGAACAGTGACGACTCATCCCAGAGGTCACAAAAACCCCACAACAACATCCAAAGAACTGCAGGACTCACTTGCCTCAGTTAAAGTCAGTGTTCATGACGTCGCCATAGAAAAAGAAAACACTATGCAAAAACGAGTTCCAGGACAAAAACAACTTCTGAACAAAAAGAATATTAAGACTTGTCTCAATTTTTTAGGATCCTCCCACACCTTTGGGAAAATACTCAGGTTTGACGAGACATATGTTGAACTTTTTGGAAGATGTGTGTCCCCCTTATATCTGGTGTAAGTAATGGCGCATTTGAGAAAAGAACATCATACCAACAATAAAATATGGTGGTGGTAGTGTGATAGTCTTGGGCAGTCTTGCTGCTTTAGGACCTGGAAGACTTGCTGTGATAAATGGAACCATGAATCCTGTTGTCCACCAAATAATCCCCAACAGGGCAAGAGAAAGCATGGTGGTCACATTGAGCCAAAATAGACCCGCTGATGAGGTTTCCTCACTGGAAATATTGCTTTTAACTTCCTAGTTAATCCACTTTCCCATTGTTTTCACATCCAATTTGGAAGTCAGCCTGTGAAACAGATTAGTCTGAACTTTGGAGCTTCCACTGTAATTGATAAGATTTTTGTTTGCTTTTAAGCAGCCCGGAGTGTTTTTATCGTGTCATATTATTTTCCCCAGGAGTGACATTCTGACAGGAGCAGAACAGATGGGAAATTCAGGATTGTCCTGGCAAAATCCATCATGAAAAATGCACCCGACACCTGTGTAATTTGCCTAATCACCTTTTCCCTAATAAGCTCCCCCCATTAATTATGCACGACTTCCACAATGCAATCAAGATAAAAGTAAATCTGATGACTTAATACCCTACAAAATAATTACCCCATTCCTCCCAGTCATTCACCAGCCCACAATCATATTTCTTTTTTACCTTTTGCATCTCCCTCGGGATTTTAATTGCTTTTAGAGAGCAGTAAGTGTGATTCTTGTGTGGATGAAGATATTAACTCTTCCTTCGACAGACCGTCAGAACAATAAATACAGCTGCGCATTTTTAAACTAACAATTTGATTCAAGTGTCAATATATTGTGTTTATGTTGTAAAGAAGGTTTGTGAGTAAGTTACTTGACCAGCTATTGATAAATAAATAAAAATTAACAGTAAATTACTTGATTAGACAAAGCCAGCGTACCCCCGGCGGTACTCGTCCCACAGTTTGATGATTCCTTCACATTAAGGTAGTTAAATTATTCAACTAGAATGACTAGAAAGTTGTTGTCTAGATGACATTTTAACACCTGCAAATCACAAGAGATACTTTGCTAATTTGCCACCCACTGAAGTGTAAATCAATGGTGTTGCCATGGTAACCCAGCAAACAGAAACCATGAGTGGACAGCATGAATACAGCCTACTAGCACACTGAGCAGCACTCGACGCACTTTGCAATATCGGTCCCTCATTCAGGCGTCAGAGGTGCTGGCCTGCCTTATTGGTGCTGCTGCGTTCAAGGACACGCATACACAGAGTGGTGGGTGGCCAAATCTCCTCTGTGAGAATCACAGCCACGCCACAAAGCAGAATTCTGAACGGTTTTTTACTGCATGTAAGCGTTGAGAAGCTAAATGTCTGTCTGAATTATGACCAAAATTAAACTCAAATTTGGAATGGAATGTGTGAAAGATCTGCCCTAAAAGTATACAATGAAGCAGCTGTGATTTTAATTTTCAATATAGGGCAAATTTATCTTAACAAATGCAATGATGTTAATATTCCTGTTCAGTTTTTATATTTGTCCATCAGGTGGCGCTACCTTGTCTCATTCAAAGCATGGAGAAAAATGATAGGTGTGTCTGTATTAATGTATGGAATGATGTATATGTAAAAGAAAGTATTGTGTGTTTTTTTCATCTTCGTTTTTTTTCTTGTCTTAATTTTAAAAAACTTTGGAAAAATACTGTACTATAAATGGTTAAAATCCCCCAAAACACAAAAATATAATTAATACATGATATGTACATTTCATGTAGAAAAAACACATTAATGTATAATATTTTGTCATTTCTTGTCTTCAGGACTTTAGTTTTGTGTTTAGAATCTGACACTAAAAAATGCATGAACATCAATACTGCTGTCAATCATTGACCATCTCATGGCCTAATAACAATAAAATAATTTATTTAGTATTATTATTAAACCTTTAAAGGGCAGTGTGCTTGCATAACAATCATTTCCATAATGTGATTAAATGAAATAACCAGTTATTAAATATTTAATCAAACAAAATATTTAATAATTATGCAAAATTGGCATAGTGGCCTTTAAAGCCCTAATAATAATCTTAAATATTATTATTAAATCACTTTTTGAATAAAGTGGTTTAAATTTATTTCTTTATTTATTTCTAGTTAAATAGTTTTAAAAGAATGACTAATTTAAAAAAAAAAAAACAACTTTGTAATCCAACTTATCTTGGTGTTCCCAGCGTCAGTAAGAGACTTGTGGCTGGAGTTGAACAACTTAATGCCCCAGCAGAAGCTGTAGTAATTTTACATTTGATCAAAGTTACTTAATAGTTGTCAAATCAAAACATGCAGACGTTTGGGCTGCACCCTTAATACGCTTGTTACATTTGTCTGAGCACCAACTTTAAGCATCTGTGTTGTCAGGTGGAATTTAGTTACTATTAGTAGCAGAAATAAAAGTCAGCCGTATCAGTGACAATGTATTGGAAGAGAAAGGGTTACAAGGGCTTCGTTAACAATGGTACTAGTTCTGTTTCATGACATCTGGTTGCTCTGTTTGGTGAGTACTGGTGCACATTAAAAGTGAAAGGCGGTGTTTCTTGCATCATGCATGTATTTGGTAAATAAATACAAGCAGTCACAATTGGCAAAGTATCTGCCGTGTAGGCCAGCGGGAATGGCGGAACAGTCTGATTGTGTAGAAGTATCACCGTGCAAAGGCCGGCCTAAAAGCTGCAAAAACACCAGCACAATTTGTACTTTTTTATGATGAACATCAAAGAACAAAAGAAGTAAAGAGGCAAAAACAAGTAGATAAGACAAAAACCGTGAGCTGGCATTGTTCACCCACAAGCTGCACCTATTAATGCTGACACCCCCATTGAAAAGAATGCATCTTACAGCATGCTTGGGAATACCATGTGCTCTTTTACACATTAGAAAATACTGCACATTATCTCGGATGAGTGGCATAAAATATAAATGAATGAATAAATGAATCGGGAAAACTGAACCGTTGAATGACTGTTAATTTGAAAGGGGCAGATATTATAAGACTGTTCTTCTTTCTGCTCCTTTTCATTCATTTATTGTGTTGAGTTTATTGTAGTTGTTTTGAATGACTTGTTTTGATTTTGAATGAAATAAATTCAATTTAAAAAAAAAAAGAATGCACATTATCTGTAGAATCAAAACAAATCGTATCGTTTGTGTACTGCATCCAACTGTTGTTTTTAAAATATATCCTTTTTTTAATTGCATTGCAACCAATGTATCTAGATTCGAATCGAATTGTCTATCACAAAGTGACGTACATCCCTAACTATTATGTATTATTGTTATATATTATCATAAGAGTGGTTAACTGGGTTTAGTGTCAGCTTGAAAGATAATAAACATTTCAAAATGCACCTGTATTGTTTTGTGAAGCGGTTAAATTTAAACGTCTGTCCTTTCATATTTTTTCAACGTACTTTTCCTAAAATGTATGTTAAAATCTCGTTTCACCTCCTTCTCGTGGACCCGATCTTGTGCGTCGTCTCGTGAGTAGGCTGTCAGGTATTATTCAAAATGAAATTGTTATGTTACCCTGAATAAATCGGTTTTCGGTTCTTTTTGAATATTTTCAGTACAGCTTAGTACCGAGCCAGTCATGCAGTGTTGTGAAAAAAATATTAATCCTATGAATGGGGCATATGAAAAATGCAGAAAATGTCAAAGATATACATGGTTGAAAAAACGTCAATAGGAAGTTTGAATGTGTTTTTACATTGGTAATGATAGAGGGGGTTAAGAAGGTAGGGCGTGGGTTAATGGCACTATCAGGATGTAGACCAAGTTAAGTGCAAAGCAAAGGTCTACCACCAGAGGTTAATTAACCTTTCTAAACCCGAGGTGTCTGCATGAACATACATATTGAATGGAAGCTGCCACAAAAAAGCCTGTAGGTCGCAGCTAATACATTCTGCACGTTACAATTAAAACATCATCACACTCGCGTCTGATTTCCATTTAAAAGCCATTTATGAAGGCACAATTCAGCAGGCAATTTATTACAGTCAAAAGCCATCTGAATGGGGGGCGGGTAGGTTAGCAGATATGCAATTTCAGTCAATTCAAAAGCAGCAACTGGGAGCGAAAAGCGAGCAATTCAAGCAGTGAAGCGTTTACTGTGCTTTTCTTTTCTCTCCGTGGAGTAAATGAAGACATGTCAGATCAACACAAAAGTCATTAGGATGCTTTTAGTGCTTTGCTTGTTTTGCACTACAAATAGAATATATGAGGTTTGCGTTGAATTGGCAGAAGAAATTTCGTAACTAGAGAAGTCACTTTCTGTAGAAATTGCGTGAGAATGCTGAAGTTGAACTGAAAGGCCATGCGGGAAATGTGGAATTATGGGAAAAGTGGGGATTTTTAGAATGTAGATCATTGTTAACGTGAATTTTTTTACGCTGAAATGGTTTGAATGAGTTGAAAAATGCAAAAATTCATTTTAAAGGGAATTTTGGGGGGAGAAAATGTGGCAATTTCTAAAAAAAAAAAAAAACTGGAATTTGTGGAATGTGACAATAGATAGCCTAAATGTTTGGAATGAGCTGAATGACACGCTAGGGGTAGGTGGTACTGCAATCAATGAGATCAATGAGATGACCACACTTCAGCACCCGAAACGAGGCATCGTAGGGGGTTTGGAGGGGCAAAGGCTGGTCTTGATAGCACACGAAAAAGAAGCGGGTCGACGCAAGTTCCTCTGGCATGATGGACAAGGGAAAACAGTGTTGAATTGTATCAGGGGATCTTCAACTAAAAGTTGGTACTGCAAAGTGGAACTTTGAAAATCGCCAGAGACTGTGAGTGGCTGACCGAGCGTCATTCACATCCTCTTTACTGTAGTAGCTGAATGCAACCTGAGCAACTAGTACCATATAGGGTAATAATAATTCATTCATTCATTTTCTGTACCGCTTATCCTCATTAGGGTCACGGGGATGCTGGAGCCTATCCCAGCTGGCTTTGGGCGAGAGGCGGGGTACACCCTGGACTGGTCGCCAGCCAATCGCAGGGCACATATAGACAAAAAAACATTCACACTCACATTTAAACTCTAATGGACAATTTAGAGTCACCAATTAACCTAACATGCATGTTTTTGGAATGTGGGAGGAAACCGGAGTACCCGGAGAAAACCCACTCACGCACGGGGAGAACATGCAAACTCCACACAGAGATGCCCAACGGAGATTTGAACCCAGGTCTTCCAGATCTCCTGACTGTGTGGCCAATGTGCTAACCACTCAGCCACCGTGCGGGGTAATAATAATAATAACAATAATTGAATTGTTTTGTTTTTCTTGGGCTTCTTACAATAACTTACTTTATTCAAATACTTCACATTCTAATACATGTTCAAGTACTATTAGATACTCTAGCATTACAGTAGAAGAATCGTTACTCATAACTATGTACTTACTTGCTTTATTTTGTCCATTACCATTGTTTTTATCACTATTATATTCATATGTAACAACCTAAATCCCGATTCAGCATTATAGAGTAAATTGATCTTAAACAAAAGTTAAAGTGATGATGGTAATAATGAAATTCTTGGACCGATAGGCACACTATTTTTGTCTTCTTTTGGATTGTTTTCTTATACAATAAAATGGACCAATTAGGGCGAACAAGTGGAGGCCCGGCTGCAGGAGTTCATCCACCTTCTAGCAGCAAACCTTCTAAATCTTGTTTCTTTTAATGCAGAGCATAGGACACTTGGCCAAGAGTGGTGGTATTGCTAGAGCGCGGACCCTCTCTGGCAACAGGTCCGCAAAGCTCTTGACCTCTCTTAATGTGCGACACATTCTATCCAAAGTTACTATTATTACCACCCTCAACACTAATGTCCACTATATTTATTCATCAAAATGATCTTTTATGCATACCAATTATATAGTGTACAGTAAATCCAATAATTATTATAATACATGAATGATATGTAAATGTAAAAAATATGATGACGGTATGATCATGAATAATGTCACATTGATAAAAGGTACAGTTTAAAACACAATAATAACCCATATTGTACAAGTGTGTAGGTGTAATATCTTGTTTATATATTGCTGCATATTGTGTTATTATAACTGGATTTAGTGTTACGAATAGGGGATGGGTGAAAAACATAAACCAGTCTTCTTCCCACTCCTTTTCGAGTTGTCTGTCTGACTATACGTGTATTTTGATGTTCTGTTCTGGTTATTTTGTGTGGCTCGAAATAAACAATCAATCAATACAACAGTAATAACTTATATACAACAAAATGTTGTCATTGGTTGATTTGGAAATTATTTATTTTAATTTTGAAAGATGAGACATATACAGTTTTTACACACCTTCTCAGTCAATGCATTTTCTTTATTTTCTATGTTTAGTTACGTTGTAGATTCTCCAAAATATGAATTTATACACGCATATTTATGTACTTAACAAAAAAGTGTGAAATAACTCTAAATATTTCTTACATTTCATGTCTTGTAAATTTTTGGATAACGCTGCAAACCACTTGGTGTTCTCTCATTGAGCATCATCAGGTAGTCACCTGAAATGGTTTTCACTTCACGGTTGTGCCTTGTCAGGGATATTTTAAGGAATGTCTTGCTTATTAGTGCGGTTAGGACCATCGTTATGTTGCGTGTTTGCAAACTCTATAGTATTGAAATTGTGTTTTGTCAACTGTATAGACTCCGAATAATTTCATTAAGGTTTCAAATTGGGAACATTGGTTGAGAAGCAAATTTGGAACAGCACAAGGTTGAGAAGCGACCAAAATCTAGCGGTTAAACCAACATCAGGACCCAGCAGTGAGTAAACGCCAGCGAATGCATAAAATTTGAGTTTGTGTGATTAGACTACACTTGCTGGCCAAAAAAAAGTCACCACCAAAAAAAATCAAGCAATTTATTATTTTGTAGGACCGCCTTTAGCTTTGATTACGGAACTCATTCGCTGTGGCTGTGTGCAAAGTCACAAGATTTTTTTCCATCCAGTGTTGCAATAATTTTTCACCAAGATCGTGCATTGATGATGGTAGAGTATGACCACTGCGCAAAGCCTTCTCCAGCACATCCCAAAGATTCTCAATGGGGTTAAGGTCTGGACTCCATGTGTGAAAATGATGTTTCGTGGTCCCTGAACCACTCTTTCCCAAGTTGAGCCTGCTGAATCCTGGCATTGGCATCTTGGAATATGTCCGTGCCATCAGGGAAGAAAAAATCCATAGATGGAATAACCTGCTCAATCTGTATATTCAGGTAGTCAGCTAACCTCATTCTTTAAGGACATAGTGTTGCTGAACCTTGACCTGACCAACTGCACCAAACCTCGTACCTAATTGCTTAGTTAAATCTAGGTGGCGACTTTTTTTGGCCAGGCAGTGTACGTTGTTGTTTTAGTGCTACATTGTTGTTTTAGTGTTGTGTTGTGCCTGCTGGGATGATGGAAAGAGTGTGATAGAGTGAAACTGTGTAATCTGAACCGCGATGCTATACTGTTTTTATTTTTATTTTTTTACTTTTGTGTAGTTATTTTATTTTGTTTATGTGAATAGTTATTTCATGGTGTAAATTTAGCTTACATTTATTATATATATATATGAATTTCAATTGCAAACTATGTAAATGGCCGATGGAGAGGGGGGAGCCACATAAAATCTTGCCTGGAGCGCCACTTTGGGTAGGGCCGGCTCTGAATGCAGCCCCCAAGCAATGGAAGAAGTCACAATAAAGATTCATGCACACACCCAAAGTAACATTTTCAAAAGCTGCCATCTCTTTCAAGCCGCGAGTACAGCAAGTTCTGTCAATCCCTTGGCGACTGGTATGTGAGCTGTTGGGAGAATTCCCTGTGGGGAGACACTTCCAACCCGACGAAGCAGCATTTGCACACTGAGTTTGTGTTGCAATGCGGAATACAAGCCAGGTAAGGAACAGGTAGCTTGAGATTGGTGGGGCTTAGTAAAAAGTAGGTTCCCCTTTTCCATTCCAAACAAATCCAACAAAGGAATTCCCACTGGATAGCGACCATTTCTGACTACCAGCACACACACATACTTTCCTGCCTCAAGCGCATTAAAAAAAACTTCCATGATGTAACAAACCTGCAAGGCTTCCCACACCAAAACCAACCGCATTCTAGTATTATTTTTTCAGCAACACTTTTGATTCACTTTGATAGGAAGAACTTTTCCGACTGTGCCCCACCCTTTTCTTGTAATGTGTCAAGCACATCTGCCTCCAACCCCAAGTTCCCTGGATGGAGCCTATTCCCCACGCTCACTGTTTCCAAGTAATTGCCCTGTTTCTCCACACGTACAGATTCAGGGGGCTACACCAGTTTGTGGCTTTAATTTGTGGGTAAATAGATTTTCTGCTGAGTTTAAGCAGCACCGAGGGTTACTTGGGATACTTTTTGGCTCTCTGAGACATCATTAGAAAGGCAGAGCATTTCATGATGCAATAAAAGCAGTGCTGACACTTTTTTTTCACTTGATGAGGAAACTGAAGAAAAAAAATGCGTTTAACCTCTTAAAAGCACCGGACCCCAGTCAAGGGGGCAGCGTGGTTGCATCTGTGCTGCTATGATAACTGCTATGCAGTGCTTGTATCAATAAACACATGGCATACATCTTTGCTTTAGTGTAAACATAAAACAATTCAACCCAAGTGCTTAAATAGGGCAAATGTCGAAAACAACTGAACCGTCCAAAACCAGAATATGCCATCCTAAAACAAAACACTAATAAAAGGAGTGGAGGATCCGCTGGAGAGTCGAATCTCGGATTCAGGAGGTTGTGGAACTGTGCACCAGCTCTATAATTCGGCAGGATGCTTGAGGGTGCATGGGAGTTTGCCCAACCAGGCTACATGTGTTTTGTGGAATTGGAAAAGGCATTGGACCGTGTTCCTTGAGGAATACTGTGGGGAGGACACCAGGAATATCGCGTTTCGGACCACCTAATCCAGGCGCTGTATGACCAGTGTCAGAGTTTGGTTTGCATTGCCAGCAATAAGTCAGACCCGTTTCCAGTGAAGTTTGGACTTCGCCAGGGATGCCCTTTGTCACCGATTCTGTTCATTACCTTCACGGACAGAATTTCTAGGTGAAGCCAAGGCGTCGAGGGGTTCCAGGTTGGTGGCCGCACGATTGGGTCTCTGCTTTTTGCGGATGATAAGGTCCTGTTGGCTTCATCAAGCCGTGACCTTCAACTCTCACTGGATCGGTTCTCAGCTGAGTGTGAAGCGGCTGGGATGAAAATCAGCACCTCCAAATCTGGTTCTTGCCCTGGAAAGGGTGAAGTGTCATTCCCAGGTCGGCGATTAGATCCTGCCCCAAGTGGAGGAGTTTTAAGTACCTTGGGGTCTTGTCCACGAGTGAGGGAAGGCTGAAACGCAAGATGGACAGACAGATTAGTGTGGCATTTGCAGTGATGCAGACTCTGCACCGGTCCGTTGTGGTGAAGAGAGCTGAAAGGCAAAGCTCTCAATTTTCCGGTCAATCTACATACCTACACTCACCTATGTTCATGAGCTTTGGGTAGTGACTGAAAAGACATGATTGTGGGTACAAGCAGCCAAAATTAGATTCCGCTGCAGGGCGGCTGGGCTCTCCCTTAGAGATGTGGTGAGAAGCACTGTCATCGGGAAGAGACTCGGAGTAAAACAGTGCTTCTCCACAGTGAGAGGAGCCAGATGAGGTGGCTCAGCCATATGGTCAGAATGGCTCCGTGGGGAGGTGTTCAGGGCACGTCCAACCGGTAGGAAGAGGCCTCGGGGAAGACCCAGGACGCGTTGGAGAGACTATGTCTCTCAACTGGCCTGGGAAACCCTCGGGATCCCCCAGGAGAGGGAAGGGGCTTCCCTGCTTGGGCTGGTGCCCCCGCGACACTGACTCGTATAAGCAGAAGAAAATGAATGTATGGATGGTTAATGTATGATGGAAGTATTATTCATTCATTCATTCAGCACAGCATATAAATAAATATCTTTAATGAATTCCACTTGCTGCTCTCCAAATGGTGTTGCTGCTGTCCAAAAAAAGCTGGCTCTTCCTCTCTATGGAAGAACAGCAGTGACAAGCACCTTCCAGCTCATGCACGTTCCCATCTCTTCAGGATGAGGAGAGTACACCCCCCGTGTGCCATTTGTTTGTGTTTTCTTGTCCCATTAGCAAGAATAATGATGTCACACTTACATAAAGACATTATACAAGATGTAGAAATGCATGGTGCCTGATAAAGGTTCCTGCAACATTACAGTATTGGTGATATGCTGACAAACAGAAGCTGGCACGCACCATAATCCAACTCACTGACTGCCCTCAGACATGAAAGCCGCTCTCAGAAGCCTCACCTTAACTTTTCTGCAAAGTATTCAGTGTTCTTTATGTTTTTAAGAAAATGTTTAAAATGAATGGAATGATTGTCTGCCCTGCGATTGGTGGGCGACCAGACCAGGGTGTACCCCCCTATAGAGGAGCTACACACAATAACCTGCACAGAAACCTTTCTAGATCTTCCAGACTGCTTCTTTTCCTGCAGTGTTTCCTTGGGTTTCCTGCCTCCTGCCCAAACGGTCTGCGTAATTTCCTCCACCCCTGGCCCTCCTCCAGGTATGCCTCCTGCCGACCCCCACACCGCTGTGATTGGTCACGCTCCCAAAGACATCCAGACACCTGCCGAACCCCACTTCCTAATTTTGCTAGTACAGTGATTGACAGTAAACAGTGATTTATCTTTTAAAAATGTCCGCTTTTAACAGCAATTAGCAGCTCCAGACATGGGTGAGCTTGTAATTTGCATGCATGCAGGTAAAACTCCCTCCGCTCCCTGTATGCACACTCTACAATGCTACACACACAACCGCTTTTGTCCCATTACTTACACAAAAAAAAACACAGGACACAGAGGAATTGTTACGCCTAACGTTGGAACGGCGTCGGACTTCAGCAACAGTTTGGCGGATAGTCAAGCTTTGTGTTGCTGTACAAAATTAGCTTTTCCTCACATCCAAACAATCCTTTTTTTGGGAGCCATTTCTCACGTTGCCCATAAAAGGAAATCCGGGTTGCGGGACGTCAGTGGAACTCGGTGCTAAAAACAAAAAACCCTGTAAAACACAGTGTGCAGAGCCATCCAAAACTTCTCCTTCCTAAATGCGTAAACCTCTACCTCTACTCTACTGCCTTTGTTAGGTTTTGCCTTCCCATGTCAAAATGGACTTTTACTGCTCTCAAACAATCACACGTAGAAAAAAAAAAGTCGCCCCATGACAGTTTTCACTGCTTATAACTGACGGATACAATTATGTACTCGTACGCCACCCAAGGTGTTTGATTCAAGTGTCAACACTTGACGCCATGATTATCATCTGACAAAAACATGTTTTAATTGCAACACATATGTTATGTGAGGTGCTCCAGCTGAAGCACTGAAACATAAATGAAACACTTCTTTGTCAAAAAACACTTGTGCGCTTTGTTTTTATTCAATTCAAGTGACGGCATTCCGTGAGTTCACTGAAGGGCAACGGTGCTGATATCATTCATGTATATGTACCTTACTGTATACTAGTAGTTGTAGTTGTCCTTTAGGGGTGGGCAACGCTGCAGATTTTGGTTTAAATTTGATACAGGGCCAGTATTGCCGAAATTGATGGTTTCAAAATATTTTTGTCAAAAAATATATTTGGGAACAATTTAACAATCTGTAAATACAATGATATAGGACAAAATGTCCTAAGGTATATAAAAAGATACAATTATTCCCAGTAAAATGTTTTGAACAAAATAAAGTCAATAGTGTTTTTTTTTTTTTTTTACCACAGTGATATCTTGTCTTTAAAAGAAAAAAACAATGCGGTTAGTTTGGAGCTCATTTTTGTCCCATGGGGAAGCCACAAGTGGCTATCATGCTCATGGAGTATGTGATAACTTACTGTTTTAAGTGACCACTTTGCTCTCTTGTTATCATTTTAATAACTATGTCTCATCTCAAAGCTCTAGTTGCGTGTCTGAGTAGCTTAAAATAAACACGTAGTATGTCCCCAGCAGGTACCATGAGAGCCAACAGAGCCCGCCAGACGAGTGGCTGAGTAGCTCACCAAAGAATATTTGCCTCAACTCTTAGTAGCTTGATAAGTGTTGAATTCAAACATCATTCTTGCATTTAACGTCAAATCTCCACATATTGGTGTTTGTGTAGAGATCTGCTTTGTAAATAATGTACAATATAACTGTTGCCGGTCTCACACTCCTTTCTTTTTGTCAAAGTAGTTTTAATAGTGCTACAAGTGTCTATTTAAAAAATTCACTACCTCCCGGTACTGCTCTCTAAGCATCATGGGAACTTTTTTTTAGCATAAAAATGAAGCAAATCTTTAAGTAACTGCACAGCAACATCAATGAGTGGAGTTTGAGTTTTTATTTCAACTTGAGGAAAGTTCAGCGGTTGAAAGCATCATGCTTAGGTCATGGATGCAGTGTTATAAAACATTTCAACATGTACCTGCACTGTTTTGCAACTCATTTAAATAAAAACGTCTCCTTGGCCGGTGCTATATTTGGTAATTGTAGTTTTCTGAAAAGCGATGCTAAAATGTCGTCTCTTCTCGTGAACCCGATATTGCGTATCGTCTGGTCTCGTGATCGAGCGTAACGTGACAACCCAACTTTTTGGAACTTTCGTGTAGAAAGAACACAGTGAACTTTAGATTTCTGTCTGTCTTGTTTCGTATAACATTTTCTAATGCTAAGATAGCCTTTCCCGCTACGTGCTGAATAATTCATGACCCGCAATCCAATAGTATTGGACTGGTGAGACGAGGGGGACCTCAAAAACTTGAATTACAAAACATCACATTCTTTCATCTCCTGAAGTTTTTTTTTTCACACAGAGTGCAGGGGTCAATTATGATCCTTCTGGCATGAATAAAACACTGAAGGGTTTGAAAACCTTAGGAGATTTCCTTCACTTGTGTAGATTATTGACACTTACTTTATTCCCTGTATGAAAAAGGACCCTTTGTCTGCAGGTCTCCTGCACTGTTAGTGTCTCCTTTGCCTCAAGGCAAAAGAGGCCTAATTTGCAGCGGCCTGTTTTGGGGCCAATTACTATAATACTGCATGTCGTGGAAGCACAATAAAATTGAAAACAATAAAGAACGGGCATAGCACTATCATGCATTTAAATATTCCTCTCATTAAAGTTGCATTTTATGTGTTTTGTAATTTGCAGTGTTTCACCTTACCCTGTAAAGAGCTTGAGGAACTTCATTGTCATTATTGCATCCCAAAAGTGGTGCATTTTACATGTTTTTAGTAATAGTAATATGGTTCAAAAGTTTTTTGTTTTTTTTTACCCTAAGTACATATAACGTTAAGAGCAAAGATTTTGGCTTTTAAAGGCTCTGGTCTTAAGCCTTCATAAGATGATGAACAGCCTATTTCAGTATAAAGTTTTTTTTGTTTGTTTAACAATAAATTGCTTACTCATTTTTCGTCTCATTCTCATTTCTTTTGCAATTTGAAGCTCTACTTAAAACCTCCTGAAGCTCCGATTTGGGTTAAAAGTACATCACACTAACAAAAATAACTGAATGGATAGAATATATGTACCTGCCCTGTGCAGTACGTTTGTACACCCCTGCAAAATGGCACTGATTAAAACTGATCAAATGCTCATCCAATGAATGAATGCCTATCTTGCTCCAAGGTTTGGCTTCTATCAACACTAGATGTCAGTGTTCTCAATGCACTGTGAACCTGCAGGTGATAAGAAGAGCAGCCTGGGGAGAAAAAAAACAATATATATATTGTTGTTTTTTTTAAAAAATATGACTAATACTTAACGCAAAGAGTCATGCTAAGCATTTATATAACAGAAATTAAGTTTAATTTTGAAAGAGGGCGGGGGAAGGTAACCGGATGTTGAAGCAACCAATCAGATGCCGTCAAAACCGGAAAAAGGAAGCCCAGCCCGAAAAGAGCGCCTGGCTTGAAAGTGGAGACGTTAACTGCAAGGTAAACGTCCACATTCTTCAACCGTTTCTCAGACGGAGTTAATCGAATTGCATTTAACGTTCTTTTAATGAATGTACATTATATACATTCAATTCAAATTCATATTTATTTAATGTTCTGTTATGCCACGATTCGAGCGCTGGCTGTTTGGAATGGAGGCTCGTAAGCAGTGTTTGTACTAAGAAGTTTACTCAGTAAAGTTATGTTGTTCTTGTGTCTTTACCATGCGTGTGCTAATGGAAGTGTCAGGAGGAAAAAAAGCACTAATCATTTCTAAGTAAGAGTCCCTTACAACTGCGAAGCAATCATGGGTGGGACACAGCAGAGCTAGCACCGAAATAATACATGTGGTACAGTACTTGGGATATTCACGGAAACACAGCAGTTTCATGCTTTGTCTTTTCTGTTTGCTGTCATTGCATTTACCAGAATGCTCAAGCTGGCGACAAAAAGCAAAGGCAAATGAAGCAAAGGGAGTGGGCCGGTCCCTCTGCCAGGGGGACTGGTCCCATCCAGGCTGTTAGATGCTTCTATCAGCAGCTTAGATATGGACTCCATAGTGTAAGACGTTCGCCACAAAGTACCGTATGTGCATGGTGGCATGATAGTGATGTTACTTCCTGTCCGTGACCCGGTTCTGGTCACCCGCGCTGAGAGCTACATTTAAGCATAGTTGTTGCATAGTCACTGCAAGCAGGGATTGTGTGATCAGGTATGGACTAGGGTCCATGTATTGTATTTGCCTTTTGTCGCCAGCTTGAGCCATCCGGTAAAAGTAAGGACACACTGGAAATGGAAAAGACAAGGACAAAATAAGAAAGTAAATGCCAAAAGACAATACAGAAAAAAGCAATTAGTGCTCATGTGACCATGCAAAACATGACAAATGTGACCCAAAATGACTATAAAATGAATGAACCAAAAAATGATGTTACATATTTCAAGTTAATTAATATAAAAACGGTTGTGTTTTATAATTGTGCAGGAATAGGTGGTAGTAGTGGAACAAATCAGACCCGGGCCTGGGGCAATGCAAATGACTGGGCCCTTTTAAACACAAATAATGAAGCTCACGATAATATTATTTTACAAGTCCCACCTCCTATTGGGGCCTGGGCCCGGCCCCCCCAGAAGCCCCCGCCCATGATAGGGTGATAAATGACTGAGGTCAAATGTCCACAAAAAGTTTTGTGAACCACTGAATTAGTTTGTTATAACCTGCGCTTACAGAGCGCAGCAGTGCAAAACAAATGCCAGATGTTGTAGTCCTGGAAGAAATTCATAGTTTATTTTGTGAATCCGAAATCATTTATTTATGTACACTCTCTCGTAGTGTCATAGTCAGTAAAAACTTGCAAAATGAAATTGCTTTTTTGAGCTTGTGTGTCAGTATAACCTGGAGAGCGGTAATGCCAAACAACTGGCAGATGTTGAAAGTAGTCCTGAAAATAGGGACGTAAGCACATACAACAGGCTGCGTTACAGTTTTAAAGCTTAAAAAAGTCAGCACGGCTTTCTCTTTGAATGGGTTTCTGCAGGACAACTCTCATTGCTGTGACCATGAGCTTCTCTCCATGTCCACCTGATGCCCTCGGAGGCAACAGCATCCAACACCAGCGGGACCGCTGGGAGAGGAAGCGGAGCATAGTGGCCAGAGAGTTGGTGCAGACGGAACAGCATTACTGCCAACAGCTGGAGCTCGTGACCACTGTAAGTGCTGCAGGTGGTATGAACACGAGTTTCACCTGCATTAGTCTACAAACACAGAAACACACAAACTTCAGACTTTTAGCAACATTGTTAGCAACTCAAGGCGACCTTGAGTGCCTTGAAAGGCGCCTAACAAATAAAATGTATCATTATTATTATTATTATTGTGGGTCTTGCATTTGAAGTATTGGAAGAGTCCCAGTATTTTTGTTTGGTGTCATCATTAGGCGCTGTCACATGTCATCAAATTTAACATCTTCCTTTTTTTGTTTGTGTTTTAAATGAGTGCTTTATTGTACTTTTACATTTTCTGAATTATCAACAAGCAATTTTTACATTTTATTTGTCATAAGTCACTGCACTTTTGCTGGTCCCATCACATTTATTCTGCAGTTTTACTGCAGTTTCACTGACTTATTTAGACTTATTTTGAGTGACCTCCAGGTTGGATTATTGTAACGCTTTGTTAATAGGCTGCCCTAAGAAATCTTTAAAGACCTTTCAGTTAGTCCAAAATTCTGCCGCACAAGTCTCAAATGCAACCAAAAGTTGAGATCATATTTCTTCCATATTAGCCTCACTGCACTGGTTATTATTACAATTTAGAATTTAATATAAATTTCTCCTTCTTACATATAAAGCGCCACACGATCACCAGTATATCTTAAAAAACTCCTAGAACCCTATCAACCCAGTAGAACACTGCTTACAAAATACACAATTACTTGTCACGCCTAGAATCTTTAGAAGTAGAATGGGAGGTGGAACCTTTAGTTACCAGGATTCTCTGTTATGGAACCATCTGCCCAACTCAATCCGGGGGGCAGACGCCCTCTCATTATTTAAAAGGCAACTCAAAACCCACCTCTTTGCTAACACATATAGTTAGGACTTGATATGTATCAGAGACAATTCTGTTTGTTCCTCCATCTAAGACTATGACTCTGGCTTGATCTACCATGTATGACTCTATTCTTCTATATCTCAGCCCAACCAGTCGAGACAGACGGCCGCCCCACAGAGCTTGGGTTCTGTATAAAGGAGTTTTTCCTTGCCTTTGTCACTAAATACTCATGTGGGGTTTCAGTTGGCTCTCTGTGACCTTCATGTGTCACGAGATGACTGCTGTTATGATTTGGCACTATACAAATATATTTGAATTTGAATTAAGAAACTGTGAGGAGCGATCACATTGCAGTCATTCCAAAACCCTTACACAACTTTTTCAAGCCAATATTGCAGCCATGGATATCGGACAATACCGATATTGAGCCAATATCAACACATATCATATGTACGTTTATTATTGATTTTGTAGTGTGGAATATTAGAAAAACATGATCATACATACGTTTATGACTTATTTTGTGGCAGAAAAGGCTTACTCAAACGGAGCAGTCAGCAACAGTAGGTATAAGGAAAAACTCACTCATTTACCTCTTTATGCACGTGGGTATAGTTTTATCCACAATGTAGTGACAGCTAGGCATAATAGAGCAAGATGCTCAATGAAGCCTTTAAACCCGACATTACTCACCGCAGACAGGGGCTCGCTCTCTTCTGTTGTAGCTAATGACTATTTGTCGTCTTGTGGGGGTTTCCCGTGTGATGCAGCTTCTTATTTGCAATGAGGCTGGTCGTATTAAACTTCCCAGTTCTGACACGATTGGTCATGTCATGTCTTTTTACTGCCACACGACTGACATTACTCCTGCATGCTAGTAAACGTCTGATCACGTCTGGAATGGACTGTGCCAAAATTGGAGACTTGAGATGCAGGACAAAATAATTCAATATTGTTTACTTTTTGATCATATCTGTCCGGTATCAATATCGGATCTGGTCGTCCCTACATTTTGATGTTTCCCACACAGCTGCAATATATTTGTGGCAGTGATGGGTTTGCTTGTTGTGCAATATGCTGTGTTGTTTGACAGAGTCTTACTTTTAAAATAATCATTGAACAACAAAAACCCACACACGTGCGTACCAAAAATGTAACTAGAAGACCGTTCACATCTCAGTCGTCGACGTTGCATGTAAACAAAGGTGAAACACTGCAGTGTAATAATATCAACAACAAACTGAAGGCAGCAGGCATTGTACTTTTCGTGGGGACAACAGACTTTACGACTCACCAGTGTAGCCTAATTTCTACTCAATTACTCTCCTCTGCCCTCCAATTAGGAGTCATTTCAAGCCTTGTGCTCATTCAATTTGCTAATCCCATTTCCAACTCAAATGACTTGAGACCAACACAGCTGTCACTTCATTGGGACAACATTTTTCCGTACTCGTTTCCACCTTTAGTGGGAAGATGGTGAGTGGTTAAAGCCTGGTGTGGGCGCTATTATAAATAAAGTAAAACTGCATTTCATTAAAAGTTTCTAATGCTGAGCAATACTGGTCTAACTTGTTTCTTACAGTACTTTGTGGAGATCTTGAAGGCCAAAGGAACCCTGAGGCAGGACATTAGAGAAAGCATCTTCAGTTCAATTAAAGCCATTCACTCAGTAAACCAGTAAGTATCCCCTTGCATAATTTACGAATATCAGCGTTCTCAGGGCAGTAAGAGACTGTGTAAAGTGATGGGGATAAGCAGTTGGTCCCCTGTGTAGGAATGCACTCATGATAAACTCTAGGTTTATTAAAGCATCGTCCCTATCTTCACCATTAGTAGGAGTCAACGATAAGGATGTAGATGTTCTATTTCCCTCCTTTGGGTACATTAGTATATGTATTACAATTTCACAAGATAAACCAAGGAATGAAAAAGGTTCTTATAACTGATCTCATGTAACTGAGACACTTTCTTTTGTCCTGTACATAACCTCACGAACAACATGAGACGTTGAGGTATTTCCACGACGACGTCTTCTCTGGTGGCGATATTCTGCTCACTGCAACATTAGATCAATAAGAGTTTATTGATCCTTTGTTACAGCAGCCGCATTTACAGACAGTGCAGTCTGAAGAATAAAATCAACATAAAAATTAAGGTAGTGAAAAAAGAACTCTACACAAAATGTACAGATTATCTATACTTGTGTATCACAATTGTGCAATATGCATAAATGTATATGTCCATGGTTGGAAATGTGCAAAGGTTAAGATGCAGTATACTATTTCTATATTTATTTAATTACTTACTTTACTGTAATTACTTTAAGGGTTAACCAATACTACTTGTTGTAGCAATTAGTAATGAAACAGGAGTTCAGAACATTGATAGAAATGGTCTCATCCCATTATAGTATTAATTACTTGAGATCATAATTTCATCAGTCAATTGAAAAAAAATCTTTAAAGTCCATCAAGGAAATTAAGTCAAACACCATTGCAGTTGCACAAAAAGTATCAACACTATTTTCTTCGTTATCTTAACTTTGACTATTTTTACTACTTTTAACAGTAACATCGTCAACCTTCTGGTTGTTAGTTATTAAGCAATTTTTTTTTATTAAAAAAACAATTTTCTCTGAATGTTCCGAGCTCCTGTTTCAGTACTCTTTGTTGTATTAATGCTGTCCAGGGTGGCGTGTATGTGCGTACCCTCCCATAGTCGATTTTACAAACTTGTTTGTACCAAATCTCTACTGGTCACACTGAAGTAGTGCCTCACTTGCTTCCAGGCATGTTTAATCCATCAATCCATTCCACATAATGGACCAAATCCTTAATAATTTTAAAAATGTATTCAAACAAAATTCAGTAAAACACACAATGCACCAACGTGTAATGAGATGTAATGTGAGGGAAGGGATGGATAAGATGCCATAAGATTTATGGCATCTGTCTGTTTGTCTGGCATGTATAGGTTAAGTAAAGCTAAAAGGGAAAGACAATAGTTTTGAGGCATGGTTAGGGCCCTACAATGAAGACTGAAGTATGAATTACACATTGTGATGTATTGGATAAATGGTTCTGCACTTCCCATACATCTTCATTATGGGCCCCGTTATTGAATTAGTGGTTGAAAAGCTATGGTAAGTACTCCATTTAAAAACAGTCTATTGAAAGATAGTGTGTTGGACAGAATTATCACTGCATAGTGATAGATTGAATTTTCCCACATTATGTTCTCCCAGGGGTAGCATGGTGAGCAACTGGTTAGCACGTCTGCCTCAGTCACGAGAGCTGATTTTATATCTCTGTTGGTGCAACTCTGTGTGGAGTTTGCACACGCTCCCCGAGCATGCATGGTTTTACTCCAGGTATTTCGGCTTCCTCCCAGATCCCCCAAGCAGTAATGTAATGCACTGGTTCTCAAATAGTGGGGCGGGTCCCCCTGGGGTCGTGGTTAACTGTCGGGGTGGGGGCGAGAAGCAGGGGATACTTACAATGTTTCATTGAAACATTTCTGGCTTATCGGGGGGGGGGCGTGACAGAAAAAAATTGAGAACCACTGAGTTAATGGATTGCACTAAATTGTAAGTATAAATGGTTGTTTGTTTTGTAGCAATGTGTGCAGAGACTGACATCCTATTAGAAAAGTTAGCCAGGCTACATGCATTTCTCAGCTACTGGGCTAAAGTGTCCATTGATGGATTGCATCAGTAAATGTAAGTTTTTTTGCACTTAATTAACGGACTAAAATCACATACACTATGCTGGTAAAAATACGTGTAAAATGTAAAAAACAAAACAGAATTCTCAAAAAAGGCCACCATTCGGAGACAGAAGAGACGTGCTGTTGTGTAAATAAGATTAATAAGACAAGATTATTTGATTTTGATCTGTTACTTAAATCAATGGTCATTTATCTATTTTACAAATGCTGTCCCGGGTTAGCAGTGATTAGCAGTATGTTGGCCACGCAGTCAGGAGTTCTGGAAGACGTTGGTTGGAATCTCCGTGTTGTGTTTGCATGTTCTCCCTTTGTGTGCTTTTTTTTTCTCCGGGTACTCCGGTTTCCTCCTTTCCAAAATACATGCTTGTCAGGTTAATTGGAGGTTGGGGTAGAAAATGGATGGATGAAAAAAATGCTGTCCCTCTTCACCACCATCGACCCCGGCATATGTTACCAATAATGACGTTGTGGAGTGCGTTAAAAGAACAGATTGTACAGATAAAGTCTGAATTTGCACAACTTTCTCTCACCACTGCCTGGTGTTCACGTAAATGTCCATGGCGTATACACATATGCCACGCTAATCCCAGAAAAAGAACCAACAATATGGAGTAATGGTTATGATATACATCATGATTATGCACTCAATTATAGCTATAGTTAGGAGCAGGGCTTTGTCACATCGCTATTGCCAGCCGACAACAACGTGCTGCGTGGGCCATGCTTTGCAGCGTCGGAGCAGGAAGTGGGCGAAATAGACTGTTCCTGGATCAGTCTGTCCCCACAAAGAGAGTGTTTTCAGTTGGTGCGGTGTGAGATATCCACACAGAGATGCCCCCAGAGATTCGAACCCTGAACCTCCTCCTGACTGTGAGGCCAATGTGCTACCCACTCAACCACCGTGCGTAGGCAGCATTGCATGATGAAATCAAGAAAGCAACTGCATAGCAACAGATAGCATCGGCAACATTGGCCGTGATGTTTTATTCCGGAATTAACAACTGCTAGTAAGGCTTGTTGATAAACATTCACCCCTGTTGGATTTTTTTCCCCACTTAAACATGGAGCATGAATTTGAATTCAACTCGTATGCAAAGTATGTGTGCATTCATCTGATGTCCCTGTTTTGTTTACTTGCACACAGAGTCCAGGAGGTGCAGTTTTAATAAATTCTGCCTCTTTTTCTCTTTTTTTTTATGGGCTACATTAGAAAAGGAGACACATGAGTATATTGATATGCTGTGCCATTCATTCTCCTGCAGATTGTTTATTGAGAAGAGAAAGGAAAAGCAGCCATCCAATTATCCCGAGCTTCTAACATGCCAAAATAGGAATACAACTTGAAAGGCCTGTCAGTGGATCAGGCATGAAGAATAGCCACAGTGGATTTTTTCAAAAATGGGGAGGTGCGGAAGGGAGGGGTCATGATAATAATAGGTAGAGCATGAAAGGCAGATCAGACAACTCTGTCTACTACAGCTGAACTAATTTAAAAAAATCCTTTATTATCACCCATTTACCTAACGTCTTTGGGCAAAGTCACAAGTAAATGTGCATGCAAACCATTTCTAGTTTGGATTTTGTTAGTCAACCAGGGCATCAGTATGAACAGGTTCTACAGTATCACTGTGACCAACAAAATACCTCACTATTGTTTCTCCATAAGAGTAAATTACTTGGACCGTATATTTATTTATTAACCACGTTTTGTGGATGTTGTTATAGTGCCTTAACAATTAGTACTTAAGCCATCCCCAAATGAAGACAACTGAGTCCCAGATGTCACATCTGCATGGAATTAATGCAGATTAACACGACATGCGGAATATTAATGTTGCTGATGGTCCGATAATTTAATTGCTGTGAAAATAACAAACAAAAAACCATAATCTTTCATTTCATATTCATCATAATAGCCTCTGGCAGTCAGAGGGAGGGGGATAAAACGGAAACACTATATTTCCCGCCCTTTGCCCTCGTTAGAACTCTCTGCTGCTCCTGCATCTCCTGATTATGAGCAGAGGCTACCTTGGTGTGCAACTTCATTAAAATCTATTTAAATCAACTTCAACTGCTCCTTCTAGCGTGTACGTACAGAAGTCTCTGGGAACATCATTAGAGTGTGCGAATGTGTGTGTGGTACTTCCTCTGAGTTTGGATAACAAGCTCCTTCACCAGTGTCAACACCCCCAACCGATTCTATCCGTGTTGCTATAATGTTCCTGACAGGCTTAACTACTGTTTTGCCTTTGCCTTGATCCACTTGTTTTGTTCCTGAGTTCAGCAGGCATATTCTCACTACAAAGTGGACCTGGGTGCCCTGAAGGTAGACCTACCGTCTGGGTCCTGATAAATACACAAAACGCAGGGAAGAGAACTACAAATGGCACTACAGAGCCTTGACTGCTAAACCCTTCCCATTAATACAGGGAAGGAACCCTCCAAAATTTGCTCTACCCTCACACTTTCCCAAAACATTTGTGCCCTTTGCTGAGAAATGACACTTTAGATGTGATCGCGTCTTATTTGAGATCACACTGATGCAAAACAGCGGTGTTTTCTCAGGCAGTAATGTGCACTCACTCAAAATCCAATGCTGCTCTGCAGGAGGCTGAATGTGCACTGGGGGAGTGCTTGAAAATGAATGTTTCAAAAGTCTTTGGTGCATAAATAAAACTATTAATTCATATAATCTGCAGCGTATATTTACTTTAACCATGCCGTGTGTTGAGGGTGAGTATGCTGTCACACAGTCATGTCTTTGATTTTACCTCCGCCAGGGAGGTAATGTTTTTGCCTGCGTTTATCTCTTTGTCTGTTTGTGTTCAAATGACTTGAAAAGGACTGAATGGATGTGGATGACATTTTCAGGAATTGTCTGATGTGGGATATGAGACTAAATTTTGGGGGTAATCCAGGAATTTTGTACATTGCGAGAGAGGTCCATTTTCGGTATTTGTACATGTAATCCTACAAAAAATGGTCAGAGCACTTGGGGAAAAAACGCAGGACAAGTTTCCAACATCAAAGATTGATCCGGATAATGGAAAAATTCCGGATACAGAAAATAAAAAAAATAAGTGACCTTTGGAATTGCAATTGTAAATCACGATATGGGCGGAGATCTGCGCTCTACGGGTGCCTTTCAATCTTCCTTTTTTTTTTTTATATGTATAGATGATAGTAACTTGTAGGGCTGTCAAAAATAGTGTTGATTTCATCAATTATCTCCTTTTTTTTAACCGTAATTATTGCATATAAATGCAAGCCACCCCTCTCCGTTATGATAATAGCCGGCGGCACAGTGTAGGTCCCCACAGAGTCACACAGAATCTGACGCTTTCTAATCACTTTATTCCCAATTGCAACACCATATATGTGTCTCTTGTGTCACAAAAACGTCTCGAGTCTTTCAGCCTTGGAATTGGACTTCCTCATTGTCACTACCACAAGATGCTTTCAGGGACATTCTGAACAAATCAACAAACTATTTTGTTATGTGTGTATGTGTGGTGTAAATAAACAGAAATACAAAGAAAAGCAATAAGTGGATGTTCTTATCACTCAATTTGTAACTCTTAATGCAGAAGTACAATTTGCTGCTTTTAAGTATGCCCAAAATTCCCAGAAAGTAAAGTCAAAACATGTGAAATCAACTTTTTTGCTGCACCCCCTCTTTTAGAGATAAAATTATTTTCAGGTTATATGGCTGTACATGTGTGTCTGGTCACTAGATGTCTTGGTGTCACTAGTAATATTGTCACTTAATTGGCCCAATAAATATTTACTACAAATGTATATTTTTTTATCTATGTCAGCGACATGTAGCGATAGACCGAACAATCAAATGCTCTTCCACTACATGGCATTGGGTACATAATTAAAAATTAAAATTAAACCATTACCATAATTAAACTGTGTATTCACATGTTGTCAGTCATAACACATTTTTGTTTGGCGGTTT
Source organism: Oostethus manadensis (assembly GCA_024372805.1). NCBI lineage: Eukaryota > Metazoa > Chordata > Actinopteri > Syngnathiformes > Syngnathidae > Oostethus > Oostethus manadensis. Next base: position 493,013 of record QODF01000008.1, read on the forward strand.
GCCGTGTGTTTTTTTCTAGTGTAAAATGTGTGCCTCGGCTCAATAAAGGTCGGAAAACACTGCGACAAACAGTATTGGTGTACAATATAGTTCTTTACACAATTACATCATGTTTGTCACAATCTGTGTAACAATCTGACTTGTGTAGATCTTTGCTGGTCCACCTGGAAAACGGCTACTTCGGAAGAGGCTTTGACCAGTTTTGTCCCCAGCTGCACCACTACAACGTTTTTGTGGACAACTTCTACAATGCCAGAAAAGTGCTTGTGGTAAGATTGTATCTCAGTTCAAAACGTATGTTCCTCTTAGGGCCAACAATTTAAATGCAGATGGTATTAGCAGTCCATAGACCTTAGCAGGATGTGTTTTATAATGAAGTTCCTAATTGTACTGCTTTAACCAACATGTCGTACATGTAGTGGTCACAACACAGTGCATATTGCGGTTTCTCTAATCACCTTGTTAAATGTAAGCATTGTTTAGATTAGCTGTTCCACGAGTAGTCTTAAGTGTATTTATATGCTGTTATTGGGAACGCAAGGAAAAAAAAAAACTTTTTGGACTCCAGTCCTAAAATTGGACTGAATGTCATAATGCAATGCAGTAAAACCTGTTTATGGTGACACCCGTCAGACTGGGTGACTGATGTTGACATAAGCGGTTGTCGACATAACCGTAATGGAAACCAAAACTAGCCATTGACTGCACATTTACTTGTGACTTTAGATTTTAGCAGAACGGGCTAAAAGTTTGTTCCTTGTTATTTTTTAATGAATACATATTTTTATTTTGAAATGATGTTTCACACTATGTAACAGCTGTTGTGGGTTATTTTGTGTGTCTTGACTACAATGACCACAAAGCTTCCCTACATAAGCAAATCTTTATTGCAGTGGCTATCAATTTAAAACAAATAAATACATAAATGGATGTGTTTTGTTGGTTGCTGTGTTAGAATCCAGGGGAACACTGTCAGGCTTTATTTTGAAGCTTACTTTACACAGAACAGGAAGTCCCTGTACAGGATTCAGTGTAGGGCAAGTAGACAGTAGTTATGCTGCTGCTGTTGTTATACGCTGCTTAAAAATAATCATGAAGTAAACAGTAAGTAGTACAACACATGTTAACATAAACGAACCAATTTTGAATAGAAAGGACCCCTTTGGGTCTCACAATTTATGTTGACAAATACAATCGACTATGTAAGTTGACGTCGGCTTAAGCAGGAACTTTGGACCAGAACTTGATGAGTTGGTTGACATGACTTAAGCAGGTTCCACTGTACTGACTATTAATAATGAGATGAATCTGACCTCTTGTCCCAGATCCAATTGAAGAAAAATAAGGCCTTCAGACGCTTTAAGAAACTTCAGGAAGCCCGGCCAGAGTTCAACAGCCAAAAGCTGGAGGACCTGCTTCACCTTCCCATCGAGCGGATCGAGCAGTAAGTTTTCCCAACTCCTGATTCACTGATAAAGCTTTGTATCTAACCTTGAACTATTTCTACAAAATCCTCCTTTTTACCATAATTCTTATCACTTGACAAGTGTGTTGTGCTGCGCCGAAGCATGGTGCGCTTCACTGGTCCTGACACAGTTCAACTGAGTGGACATGACTGCTCATGCATAAATGTATAGACTATACCCTACATGACGTATAATTTGTGCAATCCACCCGCAAGTTATTAATGATAACTGCCACGTGACATATTGTTACACATGCTCGGGTGCACAACATACAGAAACGGGAGCACGAGTGTGAATGTCGGACAGAAAAGGAGTATGGCTGGGAATCTCCGGGTACGTCACGATACTATACAATTTGTGATACTTGGCTCACCGTAACGATATCACAGTAGGTTGATAGCTTAACAAAGAAAAGAAAAATCATAGCATTCAGCTGGTATAGGCTCCAGCGTACCTGTTACGCTAATGAGGACATGCTGTATAGAAAATGAATATATATTTATAGATATTTTACCACATATTTTAACCAGTAGACAACCAGCAAGGGTGCAAAAACAGTGAGTGTTTTACTGCAGCATAACTGTAAACGAAAAGGGGGTTTAATTTAGGTGTCTAGCAAACAGTGAAACTATTTGAAACTCGCTGTAGTAGAAGTAGAAGCAAGGTGGACGTGCATGTTTGTCATGCCACCCATGTGATACTTTTTTGGGCAAAGTCCCTTTCCAGCTTTGTGTCATCCATGCTATAAAAGCCAAAGTTTTTAACTATTCTAGTGCATCCTTCTGTTTAACTTCACTGCCAAGTCCACCATAGCGCAGTGTCTAGGTTTTTTCGTATTATTTTTCTTTCTCTTATGTGACTTCTGCCCATTTTCTCCCATTCTTGTGAGGCACCCCTTTCTGGGTTACATGTACATTGTTGACTGGTGCAGGAATGGTAAAGAAAGTTTATAGGTATAGTGTATAATAATACATAATTATAGTATTTGAATAATAAAAAAAAAGGATATACAGCATTGTTAAATATCGCAATATTTTGATATGCCAATATTTTTGTTACACCCCTTAAAATTACATGCAAGCCAGAATTTAGCGCACTTTGTAGGCGATGAACCTAAACTTTTGATCAACAGCCTGTTCGAGTTTAAAGGCAGTTTTTAATTGATTGCAGTGGTTGTTTTAATTTCTTATTTTTTTGCATTTTGCCACACAACATACATGATACATGACAACACAACTGAACACAAAATGCAGTTTTTGAATGAAACCTTTTATTATTAAGAGAGAAAAAATCCCAAACTACAAATGTGTGTGAAAAAGTGATTTTAACCTAAACGTAATAACTGGTTGGGCCACCCTTAGCAGCAACAACTGCAATCAAGCGTTTGCAATAACTTGCAGTGAATCTTTTATTGTGGTATGGAGGAATTTTGGCCCACTCATCTTTGCAGAATTGTTGTAATTCAGCCATTTGGAGGGTTTTCTAGGATGGACCACCTTTTTAAGGTCATGCCACAGCATCTCAACAGGATTCAGGTCAGGACTTTGCCTAGGTCACTCCAAAGTCTTCATTTTGTTTTTCTTCAGCCATTGCTGGTGTGTTTTGAATCATTGTCCTACTGCAGAAGTTGTTTTCAGCTTGAGGTCACAAACAGAAGGCCGGTCATTCGCCTTCAGAATTTTTTGGTTGACAGTCAAGTTTCCATTTATCACAGCAAGTCTTCCAGGTGCTGAAGCAGCAAAACAGCCTCAGACCATCAAACTACCATATTTTACAGTATGATGTTTTTTTGTTCTGAAATGTTACTTTACGTCAGATGTAATGGGCCACACACCTTCCAGAAAGTTCAACGTGAACTCTTAGTCATGAACACTAACCTTAAATAAGGAAAGTGAGGTTTGCAGTTTTTTGTATGTCATCGTGGGGTCTTTTGGGACCTCTTAGATACGTTGCTGCTGCACTCTTTGGGTAATTTTGGTTGGGCGGCCACTCCCGGGAAGGTTCACCACTGCTCCATGTTTTGACGTTTGTTTATAATGGCTCTCGCTGTGGTTTGCTGAGTCGCAAAGCTTTAGAAAAGGCTTTAAAACCTTTTCCAGACTGCTAGATCTCATCTACTCTATTATCTGCGCCTTGATTTATTTAGATTTCTGCATTATGTCTAGCTTTTGAGGCTGTACTTAACTTTGTCAGGCAAGTCCTATTTAAGCGATGATTTGATTTAGGACAGGTGTGACAGTAGTCATGCCTGGGTATAGCTGCAGAAACTGAACCACAGTCAAGTGCTATCACAGCTGTCACTTTTTCCACACATGGCCATGTAGGTTTGGACTTAATAGAATACAAGATTAATTTAAAAACTGGATTTTGTTTTGTCATTGACTAATATTTACATTTGTTTGATAATCTGAAACATTTAAGTGTGACAAACCAGGGATGGTGCAAACATAATTTCACACCACAGTATGTATATATTACTATCAACCTCCTGTTTCCTATTTTTGCATTTTGATATCTCCTGTACCTACAATCTGGTTGTAATTCACTAATGCAAATAATACTTTGTTCAAAAGTGTATTCTTTTCCCAGTGCACTGTGAATAAATAGTGCAACATAGATTATTTTTAAAGCAAACAATGGTGTAAGTTATCTTTAAATATCTTTCATTCTACTGTATTGTCTCAAATTGTAAATCACATTTATTGATTTATTGGTAACAGACTGTGCAATACAGTGCATTTAGTGTCTGCCAAACTATATCAGTGCAAAATATTCAGAATTCAAGTATGCACTTGAGTAGCAACTGCAAATTGCAGGAGGTGCAATGTGGTTATCGGTCACGGAACACTGGTCCAGCTCTACACCATTGCAAGGGTACTGGAGGATACGTGGGAGTTTGCCCAACTGGTTTACATGTCCTTGTACGACCGGAACAGGAGGTGGTTCGCAAGAAATTAGTTTCCTCCGTAGGGTGGCTGGACCCTAAGAGAAAAGGTGAGGAGCTCGGCCATCTGGGAGGACCTCAGATTAGAGCCGTTGCTCCTACACATCGAGAGGAGCCAGTTGAGGCGCCTCGGAACTCTAATCCGGATGCCTCCAGGACACCTCCCTGATGAGATGTACTGGGCATGCCCAGCTTGGAGAAGGCCCCGGGGAAAACCTAAGACACTCGGGGGGGGATTATGTCTCACAGCTGGCCTTGGAACACCTTAAAATAAATAAAAAAAATATATAAATAAATAACATCTTTATAAAATGCATATAAATAAGAAGAAAGTAAACAGCAACTGTTTTTGCATGTGGGTTACAACCTAAAAAAATGAAAATGGGGGCATTGTATTTAGTTGCTGTGGTAGAATCCAGGCTGAATCCAGTTGGGTCGAAAATTTTATGTCAACGCAAGCAGTCGACTGTGTATCTAGACGTCTGCTTAAGCAGGCACGTTTTAGTGATAAGAAGGTCATGGTGGTTTGGTGTGGGTACTAGTGCTGGGGTGTGTGACCACTGGGGGTGGATGTGGTTTTGTTGGGTGGGGCAAACCCATTGGCCTTCTACGGACGCCTGCCTCTGGCGTCAGGGTAGGCGATGGCCCGCGGCGGCTGTGTCTGGAGCGGCCTGGGGCTCCCGGGGTGTTGAATGTGGCTCCTGCTATGGGGGTGGGTGGCTTCTAGGCCCAGGGGCTTGGAGGCGATGCCCTGCTTGTCCGTAGCTGGCCGGCCCCGGGCAGGTGTCCCGACAGTTGGCGTCCGTGCCCCTCTGTGGCCCTTGCTCGGCTGCCGAGTGGCGGGGTTTCCCTCGCACCTCTTCGGAGTGGACTCGCGGTTGCCTCTTGGGGGGGCGGGGTCGAGCCATCCCTTCTGTGGGGAGCCTGCTGGGGGGCCGGGCTCCGGCGTCTTCCTAGTCGGACCCTCGCTTTTGGAGGGAGTGTGGTTTGGGATGCATGGCTGTGTTCACCACCAACATCTCCTCATTCTCTGTTTCACTCTGATGCAGTTATCCTGTCACTGCAGAGTAATAGAATAATAGTAATAGAGTAGTAGTAGATTTAATGTAGATTTGTTGCACGTGTCACCTGGATGGTCATTTTTCAAGAGGTTCTGTTTTTCTCGTTTTTCTTGTATGTTTATTATTAGTATGTATGTATGTATGTGTGTATGTGTGTGTACATATAAATGCACACTATGTGTGTATGTACTGTATGTACTTCATGCATATGTCTATGTGCACAGTATGTGTATGTATGCGTGTACGTATATTTATGTGTGTGTGTGTATATTATATATATATATATATTACTATTTATTTTATGTTTTTTTCTTTCTTTTCCTGTATTTTTGCTCATTTTGCTCTGTGACTGTTCTGGTTGTTGCTGCAATCGTGATTATCATGGTTGTTTATAATATGGTTGAAGTAAGTCAGTGAGGTTCTTCTGCACCCTTTCTTCCACCACCACTCACCCCCACCCCCAATTCCGTTTCAGATCAGGTCCGTCATCGAAATGTGGTTCTACAAAATTCCTAATAAATGCAGTCAAATGTCAAGGGAGACTTATTTGGATTATGAAGTCTCCCTTGGCAAAGCAATTTTGCTCAGCACTTAAAGGCAGCTTGACTCCCATTCAGCTGTTATGATGCTGGATAAGACAAAAAAAAAAGGTCATGGTGGATCGGAATTTGATGAGTTGGGCGACATAAACGGGACAGACTTAAACAGGTTGCACTATACTTGATTTGTTTCTGCGTGTTTGGTTGTTGTTGTTTCACCAGTCGTTTGCTGCTTTTCACAATCTCTCATTTCTGTTGACAGGAATTATTATTATTTGATATGGCACTACACATGTTCTCAGTCTGTCCAGTAACTGTCAGAATGTTTTTTGCTAAGTATCAGTTTGTGTTTGCTGTAATTTCATGCGGTCCTGATCTTGCTTGTTAATTAGTGGAACAAGAAGATAAATCACCTCAAATGTGCTTTCCAGCACAGCAGATTTCGTGCCATTGGTTTATCAAGCTGCTTGTTTGCATCTTAATTAGTTGTTTTTTTTCCCCCATCTTCTCGCTTCTTCAGTGCTCATCATCATTCCATATGTGCTATCAAGCCCTTGACATGCTAAATCCATCCGGCTTGCCAGGGTGCTAAATCCTAACATCTGAGAGTATACTTTTGTTTATATTTGTTATACTATCCACCCCATCAATGGTCTACTCTTCATCCTCTGTGTTCTTATGACTAAAAAATGCCCACTTATGTCAAGGTTGACATATAATTTGAAACCTCTTTATGTTGACATGTGTTGTAGTATTGTTAACATCATCATTGTTGCCTAGCAACGTAAATAGACAGTCAGTTAGCCTGTCATATATACAGGTTTCACCATACTAAGTTTTGATATTTTGTAGACCTGTCAAAAATAGCGCGTTAACAGCAGTAACTAATTTCTTTCATTAACTACAGTAAAGTCTTTTGCGTATCTAACTCACACTTATTATGGCAAGCCACGCCTCTCTGTTATGACAACAGACTGCAGCACAATGTCACTCCCCACAGAGCCTAACACTTTTTAATAACTTTATTCCGACCTGAACACAACAGCAGTGCAATTTCAACACCGTATGTATATCTCGAACCCACAAACACATCTCACGCTAGACGGCACCAAGACGCATTCAGGGACACTTCGTACATCACCACAACATCTTTTTTAGGAATTTACTGTATGTGTGGTCTAAATATATATATATATTATATATATATATTATATAATATATATTATATATATAATTATATATATATATAATATATATATAATTATATATATATATGAATGAATGAATGAATGAATGTTTGTCTATACTGTATGTGCCCTGCGATTTACTGGCGACCAGTCCATAGTGTACCCCGCCTCCTGCCCAAAGTCAGCTGGGATAGGCTCCAGCATACCTGCAACCCTAATGAGGATAAGCGGTATAGAAAATGAATAAATGAATGTCATCAAAATGTGACCATGCAAAATACACGCTTAGGGTTGGTTTGGTTTAATTTGTTTTGAACATGCATACATTGTAAAAGAATTATTAATGTTACTTTCAAACCAGAATTACTATATAAGTAACTAACTAATTAATTTTGTCCAATATTTCAAGTTAAATAAGATAAAAATGTTTGTTTTTTAATTGTGCAGGAGTAGGGGGCACATGGCTTCACATGGCTTAAACATTCCAAAACATTCATATAGTGATGGTTAGGAAAAGATAGAGTTTCATTCCTGTAAATGTAAATGTTTTTGTGAAATACTTTGCTGTCTTTGGAAAGTAATGCAATAGAATACTCTGTGACTGGCACATAATCATTCTCCAGCATAACCGGTTGCTGCTCAGGGTTTCCCTGTCCACTTTCCATCATTATCATTGATTCGTCTGTTTTTCCCTGGGAAACTCGTGAGGGACATGTCTAATTCTATGATGATTTTAAGTGGCACGAATTTAATCCCTGGACAGTCCTGTACCTTTTCAGTTGCTGGGAATGGTAAAAGAAAATGGTTGTCCTGTTACACCATTTATGGATGATGGATGGTGTGCAAAGCCTGGAGTGTAGATACTTATGTTGCTACTGTGGGACGACTAAAAGTAATTGCCTTTATTAAGTGCCGTTCACAAGGAGTCTGTGTCCTCCATGCATTATGACAGTGATGAGGTCTCAAGTTGATGGTGGCAGTGAATAACAACCCTTTCTGCCAGGATTGGCAACATTTATGCCAATAATAGAGTTTTAGCCCTTACAGATATTGCTGCAGGCCTTGGATGTTTGTTCTCTAAGCCAAGCACTATTTAGTGTAAAAAAGCAAAGGCTGAACTGGACACGGGAGGAGTGTGTTCTGTAAGAGGAGGACAAAAGGAGATGCTTTTGGGTCATTGTCATTCTTGGTAGCCATTGTCAAATGCCTAACATTTATTCTACATGGCTGCCACACTTGAAATGGCCTTTCATTTGACGTGGTAGTATTTCAAATTAGCTGCTTTTGTGTGCTCAAGGTACTTTTGTCATTCCCAACATCCACACACAGTAAGGCTCCTTCAGACAAGGACATATACAAGGACATAATCATACATAGAGTAGTATTCAAAATAATAGCAGTGCAATGTGACTAACCAGATGAATCACTGTTATTAGTATATTTTTATTACTACATGGCAAACAAGTTACCAGTATGTGCAGTAGATTCTCAGAAAACCAACATGACCCAGCATTCATGATATTAAGGCTGAGCAATTGGTAAATTAGTTGAAATGAGTGTGTTGAAAAATATAGCAGGTTGGCATTGAATCAGTGAACAACTTTGTGAAAAAACAGGTGTGAATCAGGGCTCCTATTTAAGTATGAAACCTGCACTTGTTGAACATGCATTCCTCTTTGAAAGCCTGAGGAAAATGGGTCGTTCAAGACATTGTTCAGAAGAACAGCATACTTTGATTAAAAAGTTGATTGGAGACGGAAAAATGTTGAATGTTATGCTAAAATGATCTCCAATGCTTTAAAATGGAAAGCAAAACCAGAGTCACATGGAAGAAAACGGAAGTCAATTATCAAAATGGATCAAAGAATAGCCAGAACGGCAAAGGCTCAGCCAATGGTCAGCTCTAGGATTATCAAAGACAGTCTGGAGTTACCTCAAAGTATTGTGACAGTTAGAAGATGTCTGCGGGAAGCTAATCTATTTACAAGATTCCCCCATAAAGTCCCTATGTTACAAAAGGCATGTACAGAAGAGGTTACAATTTGCCGAAGAACACATCAACTGGCCTAAAGCCAAATGGAGGAACATTTAGTGGACTGAAGAGAGTAAAATTTTTCTTTTTGGGTCCAAGGGCCACAGACTTGGGTCACAGACTGCGAGATGACCCCACACTCTTAATTCAAGCCACAGTGAAAATAGTATGGTGAAGAAGCATGGTGGTGCAAGCATCATGATATGGGCATGTTTCTCCTACTATGGTGTTGGGATTATTTATCGCATAGCAAGGTTCACGGATCAGTTCGCATATGTCAAAATACTTAAAGAGGTCATGTTGTCTTATGCTGAAGAAGACATGCCCTTCAAAGGGGTGTTTTTACAAAGCAATGACCCCAAACACTAGTGAACCAGCAACATGTTGTTATGTTATGGAGTGGCCAGCACAATACCGGTAACCTTAATCCAATTGAGAACTTGTGGGGTGACATCAAAAATACCTAAGAGCGTGCATATCATGAATGCTGGGTCTTGTTTGTTTTCTGAGAATCTACTGCACCTACTGGTAACTTGTTTGCCATGTAGCAATAGAAATATGCTAATAACAGTGATTCATCTGGTTAGTCGCATTGCATTGCTATTATTTTGAACACTACTGTACAATCAATGACAACGCCTCATTTTTGTGGGAATCACTACTCACAGTGACAGGTTTTCACAGGCGGTGCAGTACATTGGATTTTCATTTTCGTATGTTTTTGTCAAATGGGACGGAAATTTATTCAAAGCCCAATTTGTATTATGAATTTTTTGTGTAATCCGTTTTTTATAAGTCGAGGTTCCACTGTGCCGCAATCAATTACAGGTAGCATATATATACCCTGTGTGTGTATATGCATATACTGTATGCAGCTGAATGAACCGCTTTGCTGGGAAGCGATGCATGATGGGAAGCAGTTAAGATGAGAAGGTTTTTATCCTACACTTGTATTGGTACTTGTCATGTATATTTCTTACCTACTTTTTGATATTTTTTTACAGGTTGGTGTGTGATGATTTTAGCGTTCTTTCTAAAATGTTAAATTGAGTAATCACTTCTCGCGACTGCCGATGGGTTGGCATGCTTTTTGTGATCATGATTGGCTCCTACAAATGAAGAGCTACCCAGCCCTCACGGACTCGTGTGGCGCCACAATATGCCATTTTATGACATGGACATGCAGTTTATAGTCCGGTGCGTCTTATATATGTACAAATCTGTTTTTCTCTCTAAATTTAGTAGTTGCGGCTTAAACACCAGAACTTACGTTAGTCAGATAACATTTGGCCATTTGACTGAAAAATTGACCACTTATAATCATTCAGTATGTTGAAAATCACCCTTAAAAACAAAATGTTCTTGAGTATTTAGTGTAGGTTAAAGCATCTCACTACTAACAACTTAACTACTAACAAGAAGAAAAAAATAAGGACAGTTTTAAACTGTGGCTTGGTATTTATTTTTCTGTCATTTATTTATATATATTTGTTGCTTTAACCTGAGTTAAATCAAAATGTTGTTGAAGTGGACATACATAGTCCATGTTCTAAAGTGTTTGTGGGTGCTTTAAGTCGCCAGTTCCTACCTTCGATCAAAATGTCAGAGCTGTTGGGAATATGCTTCCGATTATGTTATTGTCTAATTATATTTCTTTGCTTTGGTACTAATGAGTGGGGCAACGAGCTTAATAAGTAAGTGTCATTTACATTATTTGAAATCTGCTGTAATGATGCTCGTTAGACTGTTTCCTTTGTTACTTGGGTGCTGTATTTAGAATTTCCTCTCAACGCCTTAAAAAAAAAAAGAAAAGAAATGAGGGCATCCATTGCTAATAATGCCTGTAATGCATTTGTTATTACAAGATGGTACAAGAAAGGAACGAACTGGAATTATTCCTCTTTTTAAGTGTCCTTTAATTGATGTAGGCTTAATTGGAGCTTGTTAAACATTCGTTTCATGTCTAATTAGTAATTGACTACACGCACAATGCCCTCCTTCTTGTCCGACAGCCCCCCTCCACCCACAGACTCTGCAATGTGAAAGCCTACTCCAAAGACCCTATAAATTAACGTGTGTTTACAGTGTGTTATTGAAGCGCTTTTGTTTTTCTCCAAAGAATCCTCCAAGAACAATTGTAAGTGCATACAAATGACAAATGAAAGGTAAACAATTAACATTGAAGTTACTTTTACTGCCATTGAAGGTGTGTTCGTGGAGTCAACATGGACATCCCCTTTGTGTTTTGCCATGAGCTATTTTGCACGTTCTTCGCCAAATACTGGCACTTGTACTTTTTTGGTAAGAATGTCCAATAATATTTGCCCAAAAGCCGCAAGCCAAAACGTGACACATATGTTTTAAAATCTAGTGAAGATTGGATGTAGAGAGTTAAACAAGAGATCAATGTGAGAAACGGTTCATGTTTGTTTGAGAAAAGTGTCTAAAATGTATGGTGATGGGTTTTACAGCCTTAAAACATATACTGTACAGTAATTGTAAAATAATAAAGGTCGCTACTTTGCTGATTTCAATTTTTTGCGGGCTGTTTTGGGAGCCTGTACCCCGCGGTAAACGAGGGAACACTATAAAGAAAACCAATATAACTAGGGGTCGATTGGCCACCGATCAGTATCGGCTGATTTCCGTGAAAACTCACAAGATCAGAAAATGCTGATAATTTCCTTTTAACATCAGTTGCAAAAGCCGATCACCGATGGCTAGCACTGTTGCAGCCCGCAGCAATCATTTCGTGCAGTGTAGAATCTTGACCTAACATATTTGGCAGCGTTGCCTTCCCGTTTTCCTCTCCCACAAATCGGCAGCTGTCGATACAGATTACCACCGGTGTATACCTTGAAAGGCACTATATAAAATCAAATCCATCATTATTATTGTTTCTCATAGGAAAAATGTCTTAGGTTAGCGTCCGTTTCAGTTAGACTGACCTGGAACAAATTAATGACACTAAACAAGGTTCCACTGTATTGTTTTAATTTGGTAGTCAGATAATGTAACCTTTATTTATTTATTTTTTTTAATGTCTCATACACCTTTACATTATATTTAAAATTTCAATGAAGTACAGTGTATGTGATAAAGCACAGATAACACGGACAGTAACATTTTCAGTGTTATTGTCACTTTAATGCTGCCATTACACAATAGATCATCCTAACGTCAAAATTCAGGCAATTTTATGTCAGCATTTATTTTTCTTTTCTTAGGTATAAACGTTTGCTGCAAGTGATGGCTGCCAATACAAGTCCAGATAACCCAGAGTTCCAGCAGCTTTCACGTAAGTAGTTTTTTATTTTTTTTATCGAGCTCCTGTCTCCGTGCTACATTTGAAGTGCAATATTTAAAATTTTATGTTATGAAGTGATGTATACTGCACCCTAAATCATGCTCTTAGTGATTCCAGGGTTTGCTTGAGATGAAGGAAGCTAACGAGCTAAAATTGTAAAAGACAGTTGTGCTCACAACACACGCTCGTCGACACAGCAAGAGCTGTGGTGTCCAACATTCATAACATTTCTTCAAGGTTGGCTGCTGTGACATTGATAATTTTGGCTCAATTGCTTCCCTTTTTAATGAAGGATCACTGCAACAGTCCTTCTGTAGCCCATCCATACATCCATTTTCTATACCGCTTATCCTCATTAGGGTCACGGGGATGCTGGAGCCTATCCCAGCAGACTTTGGGCGAGAGGCGGGGTACACCCTGGACTGGTCGCCAGTCAATCGCAGGGCACCTTCTGTAGCCATCAAACTAAAGATGCAATCACACCCAATACTCTGCATATGCTCACTTACACATATGCATACAGTACATGTATGTACAGTGTGAGACAAAACTCACACGTTCACGCACGTGGATACTTTTACTAGCTGAGATGAGGATATACAGTAATTTATAGTAAGGGAAAAAACTATTTGAACCCCAGCTAAATTTGTTAGTTTGCCCACCAATAAAGAAATGATCAGTCTATAATTTCAATGGTAGGTTTATTTGAACACCGAGAGACAACAATGACAAAAAAATCCAGAAAAATGCGTTTCAAAAAGAGTTATAAATTAATTTGCATTTCCATGAAGGAAATACGTTTTTGATCCCCTATCGGTCAGCAAGATCTTTAGCTCCAAGGTGGATCTTATACAGGTAACAAGCTGACATTGGCAGCCCTCTCAGCTCGTTACTTGTATAATATGATTGCTTCTGTGGACAGGTCTCTTTTATACAGGTAATGAGCTGAGAGGGGTGCCAATGTCAGCTTGTTACCTGTATAACAGAGACCTGTCCAGAAGCAATCAATCATTTCAGATGCCAAACTCTGCACCATGGCCAAGACCAAAAGGCTTTCCAAGGATGTCAGGGACAAGATTGTGGACCTACACAAGGCTGGAATGGGCTACAAGACCATCGCCATTTGTTGACAACAGTTGGTGCAATTATTCGCAAATGGAAGAAACATAATTAACTGCCAATCTCCCTCGGTCTGCAGCTCCATGCAAGATCTCACCTTGTGGAGTTTCAATGAGAATGAGAACGGTGAGGAATCAGCCCAGAACCACTCGGGAGGAACTTGTCAATGATCTCAAGGCAGCTGGGACCATAGTCACCACAAAAACAGTTGGTAACCACACTACGCTGTGAAGGACTGAAATCCTGCTGTGCCCGCAAGGTCCTCCTGCTCAAGAAAGTCCATCCACAGGCCCGTTTGAAGTTTGCCACTAAACATCTGACTGATTCAGAGGAAGACTGGGGGAAAGTGTTGTGGTTTTTGGGCTCTTTGGCATCAACTCAACTCGCTGTGTTTGGAGGAGGAGGAATGCTGCCTACGACTCCAAAAACACCGTCCCCACTGTCAAATATGGAGGTGGAAACATTATTCTTTGGGGGTGTTTTTCTGCCAAGGGGACAGGACGATTGCATCGCATCAAAGGGAGGATGGATGGGGCCATGTACCGTCAAGTGTTGGGTGAGTTGGGTCGTGGTTGGGTATTCCAGCATGACAATGATCCAAAACACACGGCCAAGGCAACAAAAGATTGGCTCAAGAAGAAGCATATTAAGGTCATGGAGTGGCCTAGTCAGTCTCCAGACATTAATCCCATAGAAAATCTGTGGAGGGAGCTGAAGGTTCGAGTTGCCAAACATCAGACACAAAACATTAATGACTTGGAGAGGATCTGCAAAGAGGAGTGGGCCAAAATCCCCCGAGATGTGTGCAAACCTTGTGGCCAACTACAAGAAACGGCTGACTTCTGTGATTGCCAACAAAGGTTTTGCCACCAAGTACTGAAGCACGTTTATCGAAGGGATCAAATACTTATTTCTTCCGTGGAAATGCAAATTAGTTTATAACTCTTTTGGAAATTTATTTTTCTGGATTTTTTTTGTCATTGTTGTCTCTCAGTGTTCAAATAAACCTACCATTGAAATTATAGACTGATAATTTCTTTATTGGTGGGCAAACTGACAAAATCAGCTGGGGTTCAAATAGTTTTTTCCCTCACTGTATTTGAGTATGTGGAGTTTGTCTGCTAGATGGACATGTGCTGCAAGGAGACAGCAACACAACTCCTTGTTAGAGTGTAAGTTTAGTGAAAGTTTAATTAATTTCAGTTTAATTCAACTTAATTTATTTGTATGGCGCCAAATCACAACAGGGCTTTACATGTGAAATTACTGCATTAATGCTTCTGGGTTTAACTCTTTTTTGCCGATTTTCACTCAGCTTTCTCTTGGTTTTTGCCAACCTTGCCTAGTTTTGCTCATAGTTGGTGACATCATGTCCAATATTTTTGGTGCACTGGTGGGGTCAGTGTTCATTCCGCACCAGACCCATCTCTTTGGTAAGGTGGTTCCAAACTTTTTCCAATGAGAGCCACATAGCGAAAAATGAAACAAAGAAGATATGCTAAGAGGTTTATATTTCAAGAAAAAAAATCATCTCAGCTTTGTGATATAGATAAAATGTGTATTATTAGTATCAACTGCACTCTTCTTTTTTTTTTTTTTTTACATTTTTGGGTTTTAAAAATGTTTTTTTTATTATTATAACTTTCTTCTGAGATGGTCTTCATAAATGCTCATCTCCCATAATATTTTAACTTTTCCCCCAACCTAATTTTCCAAAAATGACTACTTGATTTTTTTATTATTATATTTAGACTTTAAAAATAAATAACATATTTATTCTTTTCAATGTAGTTCATGCTTGTAAAATTGCAAATTTTCTTGTAAAAATGGAACTTTTTTCCTATAATTTTGATTAGTGTCATACAATTACAGCTGTAGTTTTTCCTCATATTATGTTGTTACTTTTATTACTTTTTCTTATAAAATGACACTTTTTTCTTACATATTCAATTTAATCTCGTAACATTACTGCAGATTTTTGTTTGTATTTTTTGTTTTCTTATTAAATTCTACTTTTAGAATGTGCCGCAGGTCATTAAAAAACAGCTATATGTTGCAAATGGCCCTAGGGCCGTACATTGGACACCCCTGTCATAGGCGGTCTCCATTGGCTTGCTTGGTACGACCCTGGTTTTGGTGGATTGTGTTCATGCTTGACTAAAGAAACCAGAGCACCCTAACTTAAATAATGGACACCCCCTTTCTATAGACTTTATTTGAGGGAGGCAGCGTTCGAGTTCATAAACCCTCTTATTCCCGTGTGCTCTTATTGTCACAACAGCGATGTTGTGGCTAGCTGAGGAAAGAAAGTGCAGCAAAGCTCGCCACGAGTGCAACTTCCAGTTTGATGTGGATTTTGATATAATTAATTGGGAGTGGATCAGAGGATATTAAGCAGGCGCGATATTAATAAATAAAATCCTCCAACATCAACACAAATCTCGATAATGACTCATTTCAGTCGTCAAATAAACAGCGAAGCTGACTGAAGTGCGGATGTACACAAGGAATTATTTATGTGTATCAATTAAAATCTCATCGCTGATGTGCTTCCTTTGCTTACAAATTAAAACAGCCCCCGACTCTAAGATGAAGGTACATATCTAAAAGTGCTCTACCATTGCCTCTTCCTCTTCTCATTAGTGATCTGTTTTTAAACTCTGCTGCTTTTATGGTGGCTGAGTGCATTTGTGTGTGTGTTTGTCAGAGGGAGTGGGTCGTCAGCCTGATTGTATTGTAAAGGGAATACTTTAAATATACACATATGTACAGTATATATATATTCCAGACAAATCACAATGAAACCAAACAATGAAACAATACATTCTAAGACAACTTTGTTGTTGTTTTCTCTTGTATTTTTCTGTTGTTTCTCTCCTGAAGCTTATTTTTTTGCTCTGCTTTGCATTTTTGCTCTATTTAAATTGTTGTAATTGCAGCACTTGGAGAGTTTTTATTGGTGTGCTTACAATTCCACACACGAAAGCACAAGGTATAGGCACAAGGTATAACGCGAGGAATAACCTGAGGAATGAATCTCAGGCTTTGAAAAGGTAAAACATTCTTGGAGTGCTTGCGCCATGGTCAAATACGATCTACACAGTAAATAAGGGGAATAAATTGCTTCAAGAATTTGAACATTTCTTCAGCGTGTCTAATGGGCTAGATGTATTATTAATACCTCGGCCAGATCTCCTGTCAAGAGTACGGTAATTAGAAGTTGTTGTTTTTCTGAGGCAACTAATGTAAAATATTCTGAGCACGCACAACAAAAGGGGAAAAGTCTCCATGCATGCCTTGTTTGTGTTACATTGTAATTGCTGTGAAGTTAAGCGAACCGATTAGGCCGGGATTATTTTAGTAGATGAGTCATGAGGAGGCTCGCGTTCATCCAGTGTTTTCTTCCTCAGAACAAAAGACGCAATATCGTGCTACTAATTACGACTCAGGTTAACTCGTACAGTAGTTACTGCAGATGTGTTAATGACGTAACTAAGTGTTTACAGCCATTGTTGTTACTGAGTGTCATGTCAGTAGTTTTTGCTTTGCACCTAGATGTTAAAAAGACAATGGAATTACAGCTATTAATAAAAGATTCAATGATGTGTTCTTTTCACTCATTTCCTTAGAGTTTGGCCTCCCGAAATACGTGAAAACTTGTACAATTTTCAGATTCTAGCGTCCACATACAGATGGTTTAGTCTCGCGAATCAATTTTACAATTTTAAAGCGAATCTCTCACATATGCACGATTCAACCTTTGCGACCGATTTTTGGCCAAATTTTTTATTTTCAAAAGGCCGTTTTTCCTGCAGAAAACACTTCTAATTCACCCTAAGTTGGTAATAAGTTATAGATACGCAATAACACAGGTACAACATACAGCATACGTTTTTACATGTTTATGTCTTTGTGCTTCACTGGCAAAGTTGTATGGCCAAGTATTGAGATGTTTCGCTTTGTTCGGCGATCCTTGAATGCACCATACTTAGGTGAGGGAAAGAGAAAATTATATACCATAGCTTTACCAGAACCTCTGTTCATTGATCCCTAAATTATATTATCAACATCCACTGCATGTTTTCTTTCACGTCATATTTGCTCCAAAATGCTGATTCTACGTGGGGAGGCATAAAGGAAAGACCTGCTAACCTAATTGAGTGCTAATGTGCATATTTGTGGTACACAACCTCTCTGACAGATGAACTCAAGGAGGATAGTGGTTTTGTATTCATTTTGTGCTTTAAATTTGATGTTGTTCCTGTCATAGTTTTGAACAATCCCTACTAAATAAGATCAACTAGATAGCTATAATGTAAGTATGATCACTATAATAACTAGTGTCAATGACATAGCATTAACGAGCGCCTAAAATAGCTCGCATTGGCTCTGCTGGTAACCAGCAGCTCCTAGCCTAAATTTTAACTAGCAGTTCAAAGCAAAACGAGGGACAACCCGCATCTAAAAAAAAAAAAAAACACCCGTTAGTCAGGACACTTTTAGCCAAGGTACCACCCATATCAATGACAAAACAATACCTGCAGTGCGCCAGGAACTTCTCACTTTTCCCAGAAGCGACGTACTTGGTGACAACTCGGGTCACAGCCACACAAATAACTTTGTTGAGTCACCTGTGAGGGCTTTGATGCTAATCTCTACATTCCAAACACCCTTTTCTTTGCCCATTTCTGCTCAGTATTTGCGCCCGCTTTAGCTTCACGGAGAACTGCAGCCGTTGTGGTTCCTCAAACTACGTGTGGGCAGAAGGTCGTGCGCGCACGTTGATCACGCGTCAAAAAAGTGAGTGTCGTTAAAGGACATTTCCGGTAACGCGTTAACTTTGACAGCCCTAATACATTATTTTATTATGAACTTTATTTTGAAAATGTAACTTTAATAAGACTAACTATTTTGGATGTTCTATTTTATTGTGAAGAGTATGCTGTTTGTTTTTTTCCCCCCACATGTCGCGCTTGAGGACATTTGCAAGTGTTTTCCACTTGTGGCTTTTATTGACAAGTGATCTTCAAATGTATGGTTGATTTAACAAATACTGTGTGTGTGTGTGTGTGTGTGTGTTTGCCACAGGGGCGGTGGCTGCGGTGGAACTGCTGCACCAGCGCATCCAAAACAACACCCGGCGGCATGAGAACCACCTGCAGCTTTGCCGGGTGCAGAAACTGCTGAAGGGGCGAAAGACGAAGGTGTTGACTGCAGGTTAGAGCCTCTGATCACTTATTCTTTTCATCTCGTTCAAGGAGCACCTCCAACCACCCCCTCTGCATCTATTGTTGTGTCCTGTGGGACTTATGGAGGGGGTGCAAGCAAAGTATAGACACACCGAAGGGAAATTCTGTAAATATAAAGACATGATCTGGGTTATTTGTATTTTTTAATACTAATCTTTCTGCACCTTTCTGTCCACTTAAAAACATTACAAACAACGCTTCTCCATTTCCCCTACCTTCCTTCTTCTTCAATGATTTCCTCTCTTTCTACTTGTGGAGCGGTGGCCCTTTTCTCCCCGCCACTCCCCCTCCTGTTGTTGGTCCCCGGAGACTTTGGCCTCCTCGTTGCTCCGCTCGCCCTGCCAATCTCCTCCGGGACCAATTAGGGCCCAGTCTCATCTTGCGGACCTGCAGATAAGAAGGCAGCCAAAGTGTGTGTGTGTGTGTTTTAGATATGGGTAATGCATGTGTGTGTGTGCATCCAGCCACAGGAGTGTGTGTTTGTTTAGTTGGATGTGCAAGTTTTTTTTTTTTTTTGGGAGTGATGGTGTAGGCTAGGAGCAAAGCGCCGAATAGCAGCGCATCTCTAATGCTGATGTGGAAAGTTTCAAAAGCGCCTTTCATTCAAGTTCTCCGGCCCCTCTGCCGCCTTTCCAGCCAATAAACCCCCAGTCCCACCAGGCAGACTTCAGAGCGGCTGCAGCCTCACACCGATCCATTTCGCTTCCACCCCACTAGCATCACCATCTAATGTAGGGGAAAAGCAAAACCTCTGCCATTTACAGATGAGAAGCGTCTGGCTCCTTAACCGTATTAAGTAGTTCTGTAGGAGATTGAGATGGGGAGGGGAGGCTACTGTGAGACAAAAAGCCTAAGTCGATGGGACATCCATATAGCAGACAGATGCCCTGTTTCTCCAGGAAACTACAGATCCACCTGCTGGCTCCTTCAATTTAATCGAAGATATTGCACATTTTGTCATATTTCAGGTGTCTCTTGAGAAAAAAAAAACATTTGTTTTTTGTTAATAATGTCATAGCATCACTGTCACACAAGGGTTTTAACAAAGGCCAAACTTTGTGACTGACTACTCATTAAACAAAATAGTAGGTTAGTCGATAGATTAGAGTTCTGTCGGTAGTGTGGATTCTATTGTTGATTAATAATGTCTTTGTCCAATTGATGGAGTGCGCAATGTGACTGCAACCAGCAGAGCTGCTGGTCAAGACAACACAATGAACATTAGTTGTTTAGCTCCAACACGGGAGTGAAGAACATGAAGTGAGAGAAATATTACAACACTTTCATGTTTTTTAAAAAATTACAAAATATATGATGTGTTAAAAATAACACTTTTAATCAAACGCTTCTGTTTCTGCGCTCCCAGTGACACATAACTTTTGTCAGCACCCTAATTCCTGGCATCCCCCATTTGAAATACTATTGACAAATGATAATATCTATTTACTTTTTTTTACTATTTTCTGTAAACAAAATGGAAAGCTGTGAAGTTTATTCAAGAGTCAAATGGCATGTTGAGTATAATGAATTTGGACACATTGGCAGGTTTACACTATCATTGAAAGTACTTCCTGCATCTCGCGCCCCAAAAGACCCGCCCCACTACTTGAGAAACACTGGCTTAATGCAACACTTAATGCAGCGAGAATGTAGCCCAAACTTAAACACATGACTTTTTTTCAGGTTAATGATAAGTAGGTCCATGTCTGACAAATGAACAAGCTAGCAGGATAAATGTTTTCCAGAAGTGCTTAAAAAGTTAGGCCCTTATAATTATAGTCAGCTCAACGGGCATCTTAAATGATATTCCTATAATTGTACTAATCACTTTCTCTGTATGTAGTAGCCTGATTGAAAGTAAACATTTTGCTTGATTTTGTTGTATAGGTTCACATACTGTATGTCTATTCATTCAGTCGGTCAACTTATTTCAATGAACACAAGTTCACATACATTGATTATGAGAGAGGATATTCTATCAGTTTAAGGCCCTTAATGATATATATGATGTGTTGTTTTCCTTGGGTAAAATGCTTATACAATGCACATCTTCAATACAACTTGAAACACACCTCTGTGAGTCAGGTCCCTAATCCAAAGAGCCAATAAAAGTCCATCCAATAAAAGATAAAATTGGAAAAGCATGGGTGTGCAAAATACTTTCAGGGTAGGACTAATAATTTGCATGGTTGTAGATCAATGTGTGCTGTGATGTACAACATGAAAATTTTTCAATGCGATAATATTTTATTGACGGTCCCCAGTATGAACAACTAGCGGTTGTCATTTTAAGTGCCATGACGTAGCAGTCCAGGCACAGTGAGTAACTACAGCTGTACCTAAAGGAAAAAAAAAATAAATACATTCGGTACCACCACTAAACAATATCCATAGCAAGTTATGTAATGTAAGCAGACTCCCCTTCAGAGCAGTGGTAGGTAAGGTAGGTGGTAATATAGTGTTTCATTTTTAAGTCTTGTTTTTATTTCTAAGAATGTTAAAATAAAAGGCACAAATATGAGGACCATCTTCTGTGTAGCTGTGTCGTTCATGAAATGTAACTTATCTTTGCAGTTAAAGTTAATTTAATCCATGGTTGACCCTAGAACTGACTTTTGACTACTCTTGCCTATGGGGATCATCGTCAAACCGTCTTGAAGGTTCTACTCCATTCTACAAAGTAACACCATGTTTTGGTGGGGACATTGTCTTGTTAGCACCTGATACTTTATAACTAGTTACCCTAACCTACATGCCGGCCAAATCTGACTTGTCCTCATTCTGTCACGTCTCTGTGCACATCTCTCTCTGTTACTGCTCTACAGTACAAAGGAGCAGGACCCTTTGTAGATCAACCTTTTATTTCCTGCCCCACCTTTCCTCCATCCCCCATACCTGGCCTTGCCCCAAAGACTTTGTAGTGTGAGTCGAGGTGCTCTTTGACAAGGAGAACTGAAAAGGCTTTACATGGAGAGCAGTGCTTGGCACCTCCTGCTCTTTGAATCCTCTGCTGCCTCAAAGCCCAGCGGATGGTCAGATGCTAGCAGGGAATCTGAGAGAAGCACTTGGACAAAAAGAGTCCCCGTCATGCAGTAAGTCCAACTTCTCAGACTCCTTCAACAATTTCTGGCAAAGTACAGCCGATAACTGTGGAACCCCTTTATGCTGTACTGGCTGAGTGATGTCAGCGGACGTCGACATAACCAAAAACAAAAACAGCCATAGCTTGCACATTTACTTTATGGTAGTTGGTTGTTTTGGGTTTTTTGTTTGCTTTCACCTTTTTACCTTTATTTTTGTGAAACAATTTTTTGTACTATTTCACAGAAATCTGAATCTATTTTGACACGTTTTGTAGTAATATGACAACATGGGAAAGAAAATGTTCAATCATGTATTTTTTAACTTCAAGATAACACAATTAGAAAAATCTAATAATACAATTCAATATTTGTATAAAAAAAAATATCTTACGTAACTTAAGAGAATAAATTCAGTGTCCATGTTGCAAGGGTGTGTAGAGCCACATTATGTAAGAATGGTGCAATATTCAATAATTAGTGCTTTTAAATGATTAAATAACTTAATTACATTAATCAGTTTTCAAATTAATTGATCATGATTAATCACTATTGGTATCTATGTCTGAAATATGCACAATTTTGCCGTGTTTTATTAGAGGAAATACAAAAGACAGGACAGAATTATATGCATTTGTATTACCAGCTCCACAGGAACTGAAAACTAAATCAAACTAAAAGATAGCACACGACTGAAACGCTACACTGGTTTCTTTAATAGTAGCACAACATTTGATTCGCATCGTGTTATTGTGAGCAATGAGGGATTGCGTTCAAAGACACCACAAAACTATAGATAGATAGAAACTTTATTAATACATAATTAGGTAAAAAAAAAAAAAAAGTGAAGTCCTGTGTGTGTGTTTTTAACGCTCCCCCTCTGTTTCGTTGAAAAGCTGCATGGTGTGTGTGTGGGGGGGTGGGGGGGGATGATCTTCTCAGTCTTTCAGTGGAGCAAGACAGTGATAGTAGTCTTCCACTGAAACTGCTCTTCTGTTGGGAGATGATGCTGTGCATTGGATGATGCTCCAGTCCATGATGGAAAGGAGCCTCCTCAGTGTTCTTTGCTCTGCCACAGATGTCAGGCTGTCCAGCTCAGTGTCAATGACAGAGCCTGCCTTCCTCACCAGTTTGTCCAGGCATGTGGTGTCCTTCTTCTTGAGGCTGCTCCCCCAACACACTACTGCATACAGCAGGGAACTAGCTACCACACAATGGTAGAAGATCTCTAGCAGCTTCTTGCATACATTGAAGAACGCCAATCTTCTGAGGAAGTCCAAACGGCTCTATTCTTTCCTGCACAGAGCATGCATGTTGTCAGTCCAGTCGTTTGTTATCCAGATGCACCCCGAGGTATTTGTAGGTGTGCACCACCTCCACTCGGTCACCTTTAATGGGAACAGGTTCTGGGTGTGTCCTGTTTCTCCTAAAGTCCACCACCCTTTCCCTGGTCTTGGTGGTGTTGAGGTGCAGGTGATTTGCGTCGCACCAGCTGACAATGTCCTGGATCACTTTTTTGTGCTTATCCTCCTGTCCTCCAAAAAAAATACAACCCACGATGGCCGTGCCATCCGCATAGTTCGGTACATGGCAGAGCTCAGTCTTGTACTGAAAGTCTGACGTGTACAGAATAAACAGAACAAGAGAGACCACAGTTCCCTGCGGTGCTCCCGTGCTGCTGGTCACAGTGGAGTTCCCCAGTCGCACGTACTGAGGTCTACCAGTCAGGTAGTCTGTGACCCATGCCACCATGTGTGATCCTACTCTCACTGGTCTCAGTTTGTCCTCGATGAGCTGAGGCTGGATGGTGCTAAAGGCGCTAGAGAATTCCAAAAATGTAATCCTCACAGCACCACTGCCTCTGTCCAGGTGAGCGAAACATCAGTGGAGCAAGTAGATTATGGCCTCCTCCACTCCTACTCTCTCCCGGTCTACAAACTGCAAAGGGTTTAGTGCAGGGTAGGTCTGTGGCCTCAGATGATAGAGCAGCAGCCGTTCGATGGTCTTCATCACATGTGATGGGAGAGCTACTGGCCTGTTCACCATGATGTGGTCTCTTTGGGACCGGAACGATGCAGGACGTCTTCCACAGCTGTGGAACCCTCTCCAATCCCAGCTCAGATTGAAGATGCACTGTATAGGGTCTCCAAGCTCCCACACGTGGAAACAAAAACAAAGATAAAAACTAGAAAAGCACAAAAGAGCACAGACCTCCTCCGCGTGCTTATTTTGACAGCCCTAGCAAAAATATGATACATTATTTATTTGAATAAACTGACAGAATGTTTTATAGGTCCAACCTAAATCTAATGTAACTGTTTTTGATTAGAATGGAGAATGTGTTTGCAAGCTAGAGACAAAAGCTACACAAATTAAGTATTACTGACATGAAAATGAACAGTGTACTGAATGGAAGACCATTTTACATCCAATATGGATTATGATCTGCAAATATTATACATAACATCCCGCATAAAAAACACAAATACAAGTATGGAAGAAAACAAATCTTCATTTAATTAATTACCAATTGTTATATTATGTTATAAACATATTTATCCAATGTATGCATGTACTACAAGTAATGTGCGATATCACTGATTTGTTTTCCAATCCAATGCTGAGTAACATTACAAATTAAAAGGCATATCAATTGCAAACTGCATATCATTTAGACAATGTCTTGATAATTCAGTTACTTTCCACTGTGTTACTGTTTATAATATACATAACCTCAAATGACTGAAACATCCACATATCGATATTTTGATTTGAGAATTGATTTTTGTGCCTAAAGAGCTACCTGATTTCACAGTTGTTGCAAGTTTGTCACACTTAAATGTTTGACATCATCACGAAAAATAAATATTAGTCAATGGCAACACAACCGAACACAAAATACAGTTTTTAAATGATTTTTTTTTCCTTAGGTGAGAAAGAAATCCAACCCTACATGGCCTTATCTGAAAAAGTGATTGTCCCCTCGTTTAGACATACCTTAACTGGTTTATCACACCTGTGTTTAAGTGGAAAAGGTTATAAAGCCATTTCTAAAGCTTTGGGACTCCAGCAAACCACAGTGAGAGCCTTCAATGGCCAAATGACGAAAACATGAAACAGTTGTGAACGTTCCCATAAGTGGCTGGCCAACCAAAATTTCCCCAAAAGAACAGGGACGACTCATTCATGAGTTCACAAAAAACTCACAACATCCAAAGAAATGCAACCCTTACTTGCCTAAATTAATGTAAGTGTTCATGACTCTACCATAAAAAAGACACTGGGCAAAAACGGCCTGCACAAACGAGTTCTGAGATGAAAAAAACACTGCTGAACCAAAAGAACATTAAGGCTCGTCTCACTTTTGCCAGAAAACATCTTGATGATCCCCAAGACCTTTGGGAAAATACTTTGTGGTCTGGCGAGACAAAAGTTTTACTTTTTGGAAGGTGTGTGTCCCATTACATCTGGCGTAAAAGTAACGCTGCAATTCAGAAAAAGAACATCATACCAGCAATAAAATGTGGTGGTGGTAGTGTGATGGTCTGGGGCTGTTTTGCTGCTTCAGGGCCTGGAAGACTTGCTGTGAAAAATGGATCCATGGATTCTCCAGTCAACCAAACAATCCTGGAGAATGTCCGGCCATCTATTTGTAACCTTAAGCTTAAAAAAAACTTGAGTTCTGCAGCAGGACAATGACCCAAAACAGACTAGCAAGTCCACCTCTGAAAGGCTGAAGAAAAACAATATGAAGACTTTGGAGTGGTCTAGTCAAAATCTTGACCTGAATCCTATATTGTGTTCAATCATGTTTTTATTGACTTATATTTAAATTTGTTTGATCTGAAAAATGTAAGTGTGACAAAAATGCAATAAGTAAGAAATTAGAACGGGGGCAAAAAATATTTTTAATTCTGTATGTTATGCATAACATTTGCCGAACATAATCCATATTGAATGTATGAATGTCAACATTTCAGTGCACCATTAATTTTCATGTCAGTAATAATTAGTGTCAGCCTTTGCTCTGTTATAATCAATAGTTACATTTGATTTAGGTTTGCTCAATGAAAAATTATTTTTAAATAAGCTGACATGCTTCATGTTGGTTTTTTCTAATCAAAGCATCTGTTATTGGTTTATAATAAAATTGATTTTGTAATAACTTTTGCCGTATTTAATAAGTTATTAAAAATGCGGCAAAATGTATTACAAAATGCTCAAGAATTTTGTTACACAATGCAGCAATTATTTAAAAAAGCTGTGTTATTACATAATGACATGAAAAATTTATTTCTGCGCTGTTGTTTTACAGAGTGTCCAACTTTAATCACTATTGGAGCCGGCAACGATTTGTGTTTTATTTATGACTGGCAACATTTAAATTGTACTTTACCTAATTTACCAAGCATGTGTGCAATCAAACAGCATACATACAGTAGGGTTCATTATAGGTGTTGGCAACCCTATGTGACACAGCACACGTGCAGGGTGTGCCGCGGCATGCCGATCGGCTTTGAAAGACGATTATCGGCATATGCCAATAAAATGTCTGGACTAGTATAACAATAAAACTTTTGTACTTGGGCAAATTTCTCTTCCTGTGGCCAACAATCTAAAAAAAATTAAATGAATTGGTGCATTTTGTTAGTTGCCGGGGTAGAATCCGGGTTAATACTGCCATGCTTTTATTTTAAAACTTACTTTACCCTGACCAGGAAGTGACTGTATGAAATGTGTACCTAGACAGAATTATTATTTATTAGTTATTATGTGTTTTTGTGATAATGGTCAAGTTAAGAACACTACAACACGTACCGACATTAACGGACCGATTTTGTTTTTGTTGAGAAATGACTCCTTAAAGCTGTATTCTAACTCTGCTTGCAAATAAAGAGTTCCTTCACTTCCTCATGAGAGCTACAGCATAATGTCACGCATGGCAGCAATTTAAAACTTTTTTGGACGTGTTGTGAAGACGAATGTCCGCGTTTGAGACCCCTGCCTTATAGGTATAAATATTTTGATGAAAAATATGCTTTATTATGTATGTTGATAATGAATGGATGGACATTGACTCATGCAATAATAAGAAGAACACAATAGACCGGGACTGAGTCAGGCGATGTCGACATTACCTGGACCGTCTTTACGCGCGTTCCACTGTAGTTAAGAAGTGTCAGTTTTTGTCACTTGTAGGAAAAAAAACACTACTGAAGTTAATACACAGAATTTAATTTGACGTCTTTGAAATGCATCCGTTTCAGTAGGTTGGACACCAGCAGCTTTCCGACGCTTGAGCAAACACGCAACACATTACTGCTCAAGCATGAATTAAAAGTGATTGCATGTTCTGTTGTACTATTATGTCGGCTCGACTTGATTTTTTGAGAAAAGTGCAAGTCTTCACCAGCTGTCTTGTCTTGTTACAAGAACAAAACTGCCTGTTAAAATCACATAGATTTGTTTTCATGCAGCCATAGTCGTAGTCCATCATTTCTGAAGGGTACAATGTAGTTATGATGGGATGCACAACCCGCTTTGTTGGCTCACATACTGTCTTAAGGCCTCTTGAGTGTTTAAAAGAGCTCAAGCTCAACTCATCAGTTGCTTTTTCTGGCGTCATAAATAAATCTGGGCGCACGGTGGATGAGTGGGTAGCACGTTGGCCTCAGTCAGGAGATCAGTGTTCGAATCTCCGTTGGGCATCTCTGTGTGGAGTTTGCATGTTCTGCCCGTGCGTGCGTGGGTTTTCTCCGGGTGCTCCGGTTTCCTCCCACATTCCAAAAACATGCATGTTAGGTTAATTGGCGACTTTAAATTGTCCATTGGAGTGTGAATGTGAGTGTGAATGCTTGTATGTCTGCCCTGCGATTGACTGGCGACCAGTCCAGGGTGTACCTCGCCTCTCACCCAGAGTCAGCTGGGATAGGTTCCAGCATACCCGCGACCCTAATGAGCGGTTCAGGAAATGGATGCATGGATAAATACATCTAAATGCAAACCATTTCTAAAATTAGTTTAGGACAAAATGACAAGAACAAACATTTGATAGTTTCTTATTTTATGCAACCCGGCAGTAGGACAGTTTCATAGACACACAATGTTATAAAAGGTGTTAGTTTGCAGTCTAACAAAAGAGCAACATGACATCCATGGGAATTGAACAATTAGTCATTTTTGCCATAAATTGATCATGGAAATGTCGCCTGCCGAAGTCCCCACTTGTCGTTTTTACAATTATTGTCTTCTCACCTACAGTGTATTTAATAGGCTCTTGTTTAGTTGTATCGTTTAATCTTGTTAACTTAAAAGCTGAAGGTGTTGGTTTTAAAAGCCTAGCAGGTGAGTATATGTTTAAAGTGAAACCTGCTTATGGGAAAACTGTAAAACTTTAGGAAATGAATGCATGGGTGAGGGGGGGGGGGATCCATGTTAACAAATAGCTTTATCACACACTCACCCACAGCACGTCAGTACCTCATGCCACCACCGAAAGGTACATATTGGCTCTAACAACCAGTGCTGCTGTGTTTTTTGATTTTGAGTTTGGAAAATGTAACGCTAGGTGTTGGCATTCATTTCTGTTTTGCATATGTGAAAGCAATGCGCCCAGGAAGGAAGTTCCAGTAATGCTTAAAGTGACCAAATATGTCAATGCACCGTATCACATGTCGTCTTGAACGTGCCCGTCACTACATGTCACAGCTTGTGTATATAAAGCAATATACTATTGTTGGATGTTTTTGAAGATGTTTCAACAGCTGACTTTACCGGCTGAATAGGTGTGGCCCATTACGGGCATTAATTACCTGCCTCTTTTTTTAGCGGTTTTTATATATTTAGAATGCAAAGAAAAGAGTGACGTGTGTTCATGTGGATGATGGACAAAATAAAAAAAAACATTTGTGTCTGTCCTGTTTATGTCGACACCAGTAGTTAGCACATAACACCGCCATTTTAAGTCCTAAATAACACGTTTATAGCTCTCTTCTTTTCTCTTTTTTGCTTATGTGCCTATGTTATGCCAATGATTTAAAATACTATAAAAATTATAACATTTGATTTAACTATCACACACCTCGGCTTCAGCAAATGAGAAAGTCACATCTCTCGACTGCTTTTCCATGTGACACCCATGGCATTTTAAAAGCAATTTGACCCCCGCCCGGCCCCGTGCACTTAATCTCGGCAGGCCTGTCTATACCTGAAAATGTCCTCTGTGAGCCCTACAGGCACAGCTCGGGCCACCTAGGCTAGGTGCAATCACAAGCTGCTAACTGGGGTAATTACAAAAAATACCCTGGACACATGTTGAATTTTCATCTTATCTATCCAAATGTCAGACTATTGCTTATTAGCTAACGTCATGGTCCTGCCAATCACGGTATAACAGATGAGCACTTTGAGGTGCAGACGCGTGTCTAAAGGCCGACCTCCTGCTGTGTCCGTCTTAGATTTTCTGGCGTCTTTTTTGCACTCTTCAAACAGGCTTCATTTTCTTTTTTCATGTCGACATGACTTACAGTTGTCTAATTCATTTTGTTGTCCAAGCGCAGGCTTTTTATGTAAAAGAGATGACACTAACTGCCACACTTCAAGTTTTTGGTCTCCCTTTTAACAAGCTCTAGACACAGTCCAAGATTACAGTAGTCCTGGATAATCGGTTCCACACCCGACCGTGATAAGTGAATTTCCGTTAAGTGGGATTGCTTATTTATAGGTAAAACATGTTCCTATTTAAAGCAAAGAGAACCTCTGTACCTTCTAAATACCGGTTGTAAGGCGGAATTCAGACGTGTGCTTGTGTGTGTTGATGTTAGGGGTGCAACGATTCCTCGAACAATTTGAGTACCTCGATTACAAAAATTTTTTTTTTCTGCCTCGATGAATTGCTTATGTCACCCAAGCAGAACACAAAAAAGGAAGTGTTTCCTTACATAGCAAACCTTGCTGTTTGGTAAGCAAACAGCAAGGTTTACGTAAAAAGCAAGGTTTACATACCATGTATCTTTACTAACCTGCGGAGGGCTAGCTGTCTTTTAATTTTTCCTGTCCAACGTGTGGCAATCTGTTACAATGGTAACGTGACTTCATACAGGCTTTATTTCATCTGCAAAAACACAGCACTGGGAGTTAAAAAGATCCATTCATCCATTTTCTATGCCGCTTGTCCTCTTTAGGCTCGCGGGGGTATGCTGGAGCCTATCCCAGCTGATTTTGGGCAAGAGGTGGGGTACATCCTGGACTGGTCGCCAGTCAATTGAAGGGCAGACAAAAAAATCATTAAAAACCGGACTTGAAAAAGTAAGTGTATAATATAAATGATATACAAAAACCTGCAATAAAAGATTGTTGTTCCGGAAATCAAACCCAATCCTTAAGTTTCACAACAAACAGTACAGTAACACTACAGTATGGATATTTCATATTTGTATATTAGTTAATTTAGCTATTTTTATGTTTGAAATGTTACTTTAGGCAAAAATCCTTAAAATTTGTTCCAATATGCTTTTTTGTTCTTTTTTTTTTTTTTTTTTACTGGTAGGCCCTATTCAAGCACGAAACAGCATTATTTGTCAATATATATTTGCAAAATTGTGATAGAGTGAAGCCGCAAAATTTGAACTGCAAAGTGGCGAGGAACGACTGTAGCTGAAACAAAAACTAGCATCAGGCACTGCTTAAACGGATTTTTCCCCGCTTTTATTTAGTTGTTACTCAAACTACTAACTGAAACATCCCAATGCAGTTGAATTTGTTACAGGTCAAATTTCACTGTTTGGGATGTTGAGTAGTGTATTTTATGCATACTGCATACATGCTGGTTTGTATATTTGCTCTTTCATGCTATTTATTTGTATCCGCTGAAGTCTTTCTATTGGGCTTGCACGTTGTTTTTAACAATTTAAGTACAAAGTGCTGAATTTGCAGATTTCCGGATCAAATACAGGGAAGAAACCTAAGGTGAAACCATCATGAGTGTGAGGGTTCTGTTAGACTTTTTGTTGTGCTTGAATGAATCTTTAGATTGTCTTTTCACTGGAGGTCCCGGAAGGACAGTTGACAGAGACTTTCTTGATAGAAAATGAAACCCAGCACACTTCCTTGAGCGTACATTTATGCGCCTTATAAAGGCAAATCAAAAGAGAAATTAATTCATACAATTGTGTGTCCTGCAAGCTGATGAATGATTGTATCTCCTATCAGTATATCAGTCTATGTACCTGTCAAGTTGATGACTCTTTTGGATGACTCGAGCATCGATGGGAACCGGCAGTAACATTTTGAGTCTCTCGGGCTCATTCAAATATTCTTATGGTGATTCCTGGTTTTTGATCCCCACTTCCCAGACAGAAATAGTTGTGAACACCAACGAAGAAGAAGCCGTCGACCACTAGTGAAGAACAAGTGGCTAAAACATAGGCAAAATACTTACAAAAACTGTTTATCACTCGATTGTTTATATGTGGCACAAAATGGAATAAAAACATCTTGAAATATGTTTGTTTTTAAACCTGACTATCTGTATGTGGGTACATAAAATACTTTATGTTCTAAATCCTGCACTAAACCAACAGGTGGCACGGGGATTGCACAGTCGACATGGTGTCCAGACTGATCCCCTTTGCGACAATTACTGGTCTTCTACAGCACAGACTGTCATAATGTGTATGTCTCTTCTGCAGAGAGGTGGTACATCCGTGAAGGCTGGCTGAAGGTGGTTCCTTCCAAAGGCGCAGACGTCAAATCCAAGATGTTTTTCCTGTTTTCAGACATGCTTCTGCAGGCCAAGAGATGCAGCTCACTGCACCCCACTAGCAGTGACAAGTTTATAGGCCAGCACGCCTACCCGCTGCATGAGTGCGCCGTGGAAAAGGTGTTTGGCCACACCAAGAGCAAAGGGGGCCTGCTCAGTGTGAGTGTCATATTCGTTGATGCATTTTACATAGCACTTCCTCCTGTTCACAGTCACATGAAAACTGTTGAGTAATGGCTTTGCAACAAGTTTTTATATTACATCATGTAATGTTGAGCAATTTATGAAAGGAAAGAGTGATTTATTTTCATTGCAAACAACCCGTTTATGTCGACCACGCCCCGGTCCTCTGTAAAAAGTGCCCACTTAAGTCGACATCCACTTTTGTCTATATAAAGTTTCTATGGAAATCTACGAAAAGTTTTGCTGCAGCAGCACAGTTTCCAGTCGCCACGGGGGCCACTGGTATAGTGCAGGGTTTTTGCTACAGATTGTGGCGGTGCACCACTACAAAATAAAAGGCACCACGCCTTGAAAAGGGTTTTTTTTAACTTAAAGATTGGTAATTAATGTTATAACGTATAGTTTATTATTTATGCACATATGAAAACAATTTATGAATGAACTATAGCCCGTAAAATGTGTAGTCAATTGAGGACTTCTTGTCACATGCCAAGCCTATCTATGCCAGCGTGTTATCACTCACATTTCAATCTCATCCCACTTTCTGGCATTTTTGTTTACACATGATGTTGCCTGGCTGGCGGCATTTAGCTATCACGTTTTTGTCCCGGAGCAACAAGTGGCTAAATTACGTTCATGGGATAGATCGATCATCATCACAGCTTGCTTTTCAAGCATTATAATACTCGGCTTGTGTTGTTGTGAAGTTGTTCCATAGAAACATGTAATGTGTGCAGATTTAGACAGTGACGCCATCACAGGGTCTCCTAGGAGAAGGGGTAAGAGAATATTTGCTTGTCCTCTTGGTATTTTTATGAAGTGTTCTATTCAAGCATGACGTGGTTATTTAATGACCAATGAGCACACTGAGTGAAGTGCTTTGTAAGTAGTCCAATTTCAATGTTAGCAGTCACATAAAACACAAATAGTTCACCTCTCCTCTCTTTTTGTCCAAGTAGATTTCAAAGATTAATCGTGATTTCACCGTGCTGCGGGTTGGATACACTTGTGCTATTATAACCCAGGACACATGTCTATAACATAAATATTTAAGTTGTTTTTTTGTGAATTGTCTTATTTTGAACTAAATATGTTTTTGAACAATGTATTTCCCATGTGTTTGAATTACTCCACAACAGGCATCAAACTGAATTTAGAAATATTTGCGTGTAATAGTACAAAATGTTTACATAGTACATAGACTTAATAGGTCAGGTAACAAAAGGAGCATGTTAGACTCTCACTTTAAGTGTTCACATCAGCTTTGCCATTAAATGAAATTAAACTCTTTGCAATGTTCTCGGTTCATGTTATTCTGGAGAAATGTTAAATAAGTTAGTAATTAAAGAAGTCTTAAAAAATAGCTTTGTCGTTAAATAATTGCAGCAGTGGCAGTCCCATGCAGCCTACAACCACAACTTCAAAAAAAGTCCCAGGGAAACCCTGCTGTGTGGTCAATATAAAGAATATTTGTGTCTTTCTGGATTAACACCGGAAAATGGAGATGGAAATACACTACAGGGGTAAAGAGAAAAGTTCAACAATGAATGAATGGCATAGTCAGCAAGTTGCAGCAGGTGTACAAACATCTGTTTATGGACTTGTGTAACACATGATTGAGCACTTGGCACAAGCGTTATTTAATATCCTGCTTTAATTTTGATTTCTCTTTCTTATGTCCTGCTGTTGTTTACTGTTGCAAACTGAAGTTCCTCAGACTTTCTGGTTCAAAAACAAAAATGTCAGCTACGTCCACTGCTGCACTTTACTAAAGGCCAAAAAGTAGAACTTTTAATATTTTCTCTCTGCCTGGTCTGTCTAGCAGGTCTCAGTGCAGCTGCTGGATGACAAATTATGTCTAAATGGTGTAGTTTCTGTCATGAAACATTTAGGGGAACTAGTCGCGCATCATTGAGCAAGTAACCAAAGCGTTTATGCGGCAAGTGTTTACTGCCAATGCTGCATGGTATCAATATTCATTTTGGTTGATGTTCCATCTCCAAGAGAGTCTTTATGTTTTTCTGCTAATGTGTGTTGCTGTATTAAATAAAAGCCACGTCGCGCTTTGATGGTGCTGCTTGCGGTTTTCCATTCCTTTTCAAGTTAATTCATATTGGACTTGAGCTTGAAAACCCATGTTTTGTGAAATGTGTTTTAAAATATAGAGAGTGGGTTAGAAATGGAAAGGATGTGGTAATTCTGACTTTGTAGGTTATTTTAGAATCCTTCCATTGCTTGCGTGGCTGTAGAGTGATCACACTACATTTGGCCACGCTCGATTTCGGTTATGTAGACACCCGCTTATGCCTGTGTCAGTCAGCCAGTCCAGGGGATGTCGACTTAAACGAGTTACACCGTATTAATTATTGTTAAAACTTTCATGAATAGGATACAGTAGTGTTCAAAATAATAGCAGTCCAATGTGACTAACCAGATTAAGTACTATTATTAGTATATTTTTATTGCTACATGGCAAACAAGTTACCAGTAGGTGTGAATTTAGAGTTTGTTTCAGAGTTCACAACTTGTCTGTGGCTTTTGGACCCAAACAGAACATTTTTACTCTTAGCAGTCCACAAAATGTTCCTCCATTTCTCTTTAGGACAGTTGATGTGTTCTTTGGCAAATTGTAACCTCTTCTGCACATGCCTTTTTTTAACAGAGGAACTTTGTGGGTGATTCTTGTAAGTAGATTACCTTCACACAGACGTCTTCTAACTTTCACAGTACTTACAGGTAACTCCAGACTGTCTTTGATCACCCTGGAGCTCAACATTGGTTGAGCCTTTGCCATTCTGGTTATTCTTCAATCCATTTTGATAGTTGCCTTCCGTTTTCTGCCACGTGTCTCTGGTTTTGCTCTCCATTTTAAGGCGTTGGAGATCATTTTAGCTGAACAGCCAAAACCTTTTTGCACCTCTTTATACGTTTTTCAATAAAGTATACTGTTCTTTGGAACAACCCATTTTCCTCAGGCTTTCAGAGAGAAATGCTTGTTCAACAACTGGTTTCATCCTCAAATAAGGGCCACCTGATTGACAAAATTGATCACCGATTAAATGCCACACTGCCAATTTTTTTTAACACACCCTTTCAACTAATTGTCCAATTGCACAGCCTTAATAGCGTGCATTTCATGAATGCTGGTTCTTGTTTTTTAACTGAGAATCTACTGCACCTACTGGTAACTTGTTTGCTATGTAGAAATAAAATAACAGTACTTAATCTGGTTAGTCACATTGGATATTGGATTTATTATTTTTAACACTATTGTACAATGCCAAGACTTATATTGTATGCTACATAGTGTGGTGTGAGTGAGACCATTTTAATTTCTTCATCCACCTTTTTTTTTGTTAATTTTATTCTAGTGTTCACCAACATTTAATGGGCTCTTGCGATGCACATACGCCATCTATCTACAAAGTTTGATGGAAATGACTGGTGTAGCTGTAGCACTACCCTGCTTAGTAGAGCTAGTAAAGATACTGCGGAAATTAGTTGTAATATTTGGAGTGTATTAACATCTGAGGAATGCAGCGACGGCAGTCTGCTGCGAGATAATCTCTCAGTTGTTGCATCAGATTAGGGGGCAGATCCATCTCTTCCGGCGCTCCAGTAAATACATCTTCCTCAAGTCTTGTCACCGCTTCCCACCAAGCCTTGTCTAATGGCACAAATAGCATTTCATTAGCCTCTCTTCCCTACTGAGGCCCGGATGCATACTCAATAGCATTACACGTAATTTCTCATAAGGACACATTATTGATCGTGGGCTTCTACCTGAGCTCAAGGAAAAAAAGGCTGTCAGCACTCCTGAGTCCACCTCATCCGGTGCCATGAAGAATTAAAGCCAAATTAAATTTGACAGCTGTAAATGCGTGGCAATTTATATGCAAAGTTTGGGAGGAAAAAATACTTTTATTAAAATGTATTGTTTTCTTTGTGGCTCACCCTTAGTTTTTCTCAAGCTTGCTTTTTCTCTCTCCGTCTCCTCCTCCTAATATTCCCTTGCTGCTTGAATATTTTCCCTCATCCCCGACAGATTCTCTTTGATGTATAAATAATCAAGCTAAATTATGTGTGGTGATGAGGAGCCGAGCTCTGTCGTTCTTATTATACAAAGTAATTTCTACCTAACAGGGTCAGATTTCCTGACAAATCCCTAATCACTGCACTGCCAAAGAAGAAACTACTTAGGCGTGAATCAAGTGTCGTCCCCAAAGTGCCGAGTGCCTAAGAATCAAACACCACTTCATTCAACCCTGATAACTTTTATGAGGGAACATTTTTGAAATCTTAATCTATTTCTTTGTATAATTAGAGAAACTCCCCTACTCCTCCCCTCCAGTTATTATGTTGTATGAGGTGTAAGCTCAGTGTAAAGTTCTTTCCAAATCCTCATGAAAAAGATCAATAGCTCATCGCCCACCAAACTAAGTAAATGTGAGAGGTAGATTATTATAGCAAAGACCTAATAATGCTTGTATTATACTTTTCTAATGGCACTTTTGACTTGGACACCGGTTAGTTTGACTGTGCAACCACAGACTTCCCCTTATTCATTTGTTGTTTGGTAACTGTAACAAACATGTTTAGAAAAGTGGATATGACTGTGGGTAGCTGGCAAGGAAGCAGTATTGGCTGTCATAGCCTGCCTCCTGCTGTTTAACTTTTGTTGTTGCACTTCCTGCTGGTGGTAAAGTGAAGCTTCTGATGCTGCATAATGAATAAATAAATGCTAAAAAATTGAGTTATGAACTGCTAGAGAAATATGCTATTATCTTACACTAGTTTACTTTGTCATTAATGGCACAAAGCTGAGATGGTGGTGTTTTGTTCAGATATCTTAACATACATCGATCTACATTGGATTGGTTTTAATTTAATGTCTGAATTGAAGTTAATGTTTAATCCTGTACACTGGAAAGGAAAAGGACACCAAAACCTGACATGATTATCATGGTTTTATTTAGTGTCTTTGATATTAACTAATTGCATTTTGTGAATGATTTGCAGCGGAAGCTACACAGGTAATATCAACAAAGTACAAGAACTTTGGGAATCCAATAAACAGTCGTTACCAGGGATGTCCGATATGCCGACATTATCCAAGTCTCAATTTCTAAGTCCAATGTCAACCGATACCAGTTTGTGTTGTTTTTTTTCACTCTATTTATAATGTGCTATTAACCAGGGGTGCTGTATGAAGGAAAAAAGTCGGGACAATTCCAAGGTTCCTTTTGGGTTATTAGCTCAGCCTTCTGACTGTCACACACCCACATGGCTGCCGTTTGAATGATGATCAGACTGTGCGCCTCGAAAAGTCGCCATGGTGTTTAACGTGCTACCCACACAAGATAGTTTCCATGGCATGTGTTGGCAATTCATAACAAACATGTGTGCCATGTGACAGTGATTGAACACTGCATAAAATTAGCAACTTTTCAGTGCACCTCAACTTTAGATTTTGACACCTTTGTCAGGTTTTTAGTCAGCTGCTCGTGGCAAATAGTTACAGTATATGTGAGCCCAACTACCGCTTGTGGCACCACAGTTGGAGAATCAATGTAAAACAGTCATCAGGGTCCTAACTACAATGTTGTTTGTCATTCCCAGCTGACTTTCCCCGGAGCCAAACTCCTGCTGATGTCCAGCAACCAGGAAGATCTTAATGATTGGTACCAAAGTCTCTGTTCAGCCATTAGGTATGTACTTTTTTTGCAGTGCAATCATTGACATTATTGCAGCTTCCGAAACTTGATCGTGAATCCTTGATTAACGGGATCTCAGAAACACCTCCAGCCTACCTGGTCCACTAGTTCCCGCAGGAGTGTGCTATGCCGTAAGGGCCTCTCTGGCCCCACTAATGACTTTATCCTGTTTTCGGGGGGGGGGGGTTGTCAAATCTCTCAGACCACCCAGTGGACGAGTAAATGTGCAGGCTGACTGCTGTAAACTCCAGGGAGTGTAATTAGCTGTATGGGAGGACCTAGTAGAGGACCAGAGGTCAGCAGCACTACACCACTGGGAAGGAGTACAGGTTTTTTTTGTGTGTGTGCACACGGCTAAATTATTGATTGAACAAACACTGCACCGTGTTTTACTGACATCTTGGAATAAGATGCTTTTATGCATTTCATTTTTCATTTATTTAATCGCACGGTCATCTTTTGTTCTTTATTTTTATAATTGATGGCATTCATTCCTGCGTTGTTTGTTAAAGCCCAATGAAACACAGTGATCTTCACACACCAGACGAGAGACTTAATTAGTGACTAGATCAATTCTTGGTGGCACTAAGTGAACGATGAGCTCTGCAAAGGCCCGACCACAAGGGA
The DNA here is from genome assembly GCA_024372805.1 of Oostethus manadensis. Taxonomy (NCBI): domain Eukaryota; kingdom Metazoa; phylum Chordata; class Actinopteri; order Syngnathiformes; family Syngnathidae; genus Oostethus; species Oostethus manadensis. The sequence goes on from QODF01000008.1 coordinate 531,281, forward strand.
CACAATGGCTGCTAAACACCTTTCAAGCCTTACTTACCTTTTCATTTGCTGCCATGAACTTTTCCAAATCACAGGGCTGCCTTATTGTACAGTATGTGTTCAGTATTTTGTAAACATTTAAACTCAACAGACATCAACGAGGAACAGGAAAAACATTGGAAAATATCGTTTTACACTGCACTCAGAACATGCTTACAGTGGAAATAGAAGGGAAATATTAAAGAAAAATATAAAAGCTATAGCAGTGCATACAAAAGCACTACAGGCTAACTATTTGTTATAATGAAAATTATTATTTAGTGTTTATTATATTATTATATTATATATTATTGTTATACTTATTATTCTCCAGACTGTACGTTTGACATGTTCACCACTAGGCCACCGTGTAGTTGTGTGTGTGTGTGTGTGTGTGTGTGTGTGCGTGTGTGTGTGTGAATGGCTGTTTGTCTATATGTGCTCTGCGATTGGCTGGCGACCAGTCCAGGGTGTACTCCGCCTCTCACACAAAGTCAGCTGGGATAGGCTCCGGCGTACCCCCCGGGGAGCCTAGTGAGGATAAGTGGCATAGAAAATGAATAAGTACTTATTGTCACGTTACTTCACATACATTATGGTGTATTGTTTTTGTTGTAGTTTTAAAAATACCTTTTAGTAAATGATTACTATTTCTATTATTGGCAGTGGTAACCGTTAAAATACGGTACATCTCGTGTTTGCACAATTCAACATGATCGGAAGAAGCCCACCTTATTTAATCCTACCCCTTCCCTGTGTCTCAGCAACCGCGTATAGTTTTTTCACTTCCTGTGTTTAACATGTACCACCAGGTCACCATTTGTATTACTACTAAAACATAATATGTGTATCAGAACAGTAGAAAAAAGTTTATTTATGTAGTAAGTATTTGACCCAAGACATAAAGAGAATGGGCGATTTTTGAACAGACCCGTTTGATGACATGGTTTTCCTTTATTTAGTTTACTTCAGAGGTGTCAAACGGGTATAATCCAGCCCGCAAGATGATGATTTTATAAAGTATAAAATGAGCTGTAATTTTCCTATAATAAAAACTGCTGTTCTAATTGTGTCCAGTGGATGGCACCTTAGCAATTGTGTTAAGCAAGCAAACTGTTTATACCCATTTGGTCAAGCAGTAGTGATGAGCTACTTGTCATTCACGCCACGTCACAACATTATGTGCTATGGCACCGTCATTGCCTCAATATGTCTCTGTCAGAAAAGAGAAACCTGAATGCAGTGTTAAATGAAAACTGGTCAGGAGGGTCTCTACATACACCGGACACAAAAATACAGTAGGTACTGCGGAACTAATGAGTTAGGGTTAGGTAGGTTCGTTCCTCATTAGCTCCTGTAATTTTGTGTGCCTTATTGTAGTGTTAAGGACAGTGGAGAAGACAGAAGGTGACTGAACTGTTGGCGGGTCTGAAGAGACAGTAGTTCTGGTTTACTCACAGCCGAGACATCAGCGACGCTGCAGTGAAAGCCAGCTACTTCATTGATAATGAAAACTATTTAGTGAGGTTGAATGTGTAAAAACATGCAAGATGAAGGCAGCGGAGATTTTGTGCCCTGAAAAGTGCCAGGTTTTTGCATCAGCCTGAGAAGAAACACAGTTGCAGACTTCAATGTATTTGGAGAGCCAGTTAAAGCACAAAGTCAAATCATGTATTGCGTTTTCAGTTTCTGTTTCACGCTGGTTAGTGGACTGGTCCCGCTCTGTCACCCTGGCTACAGAAAGTGTACCCTCAATGATCGGGGGG
>QODF01000008.1:535174-551737 GCA_024372805.1 Oostethus manadensis
TAGCAGTGTTTTGACAACCTACCACGTCACCTGCTGCCACACCGAACATGGTCAAGCAAAGCATCGGCGTACATGCTGCTTGTGGACTGACAATTATTTAAAGTCACTCTGTATATGTCCTTAAACGCACAGTTATGTGTGTGTTTGTATGTCTGTGTATATTTATATACAATATAATAACATATATAATATATATATATTCTGTATACACACACACGTATATACTTTATATATACACACACAAACCCATGATAACATTAAAATATACATTGTGTGTGTGTGTTTGTATTACCGTATATACCAGAGATGGGAGACTCGAGTCACATGACTTGACCCGAGTAAGACTCGAGTGGCAATTTTTAGGACTTGTGGCTTGCTTGACAAATGTTCCAAAAAGACTCGACTTGGCTTTGACTTGATGTTCTTGACTTTAGACTTAACTCGGACCGGAACTAATGGACTTGAAATGACTTGTTTTTGGTTTAACGCTTTGTTGTGTTTTTCAAATATCCAAAATACACCTGTATGACTCTATTTTAACAAGTCGGCTTTTGGTTGCTTTATTTTACGCATGCGCTCACTTCGGCACAATCCGGCAGAACACAACATGGATAAGCCGGAAAAAAATACACAGAAAGATTTTGTGAATGTTTGTTTATATACCTTGTTTCCAAACAGTGCCCGTAACCTGGAAGTGAAACTCAAACAAAACAGAAAAGTTGTTGTTTTTATTCATCCTCTTCAAGTTGAAGAGCCTCAGTTACCGCTGAAGTTGTGTTGTTCTCCTCACGTAGCAGGCCAGCCTTTTCAAATCATTTGGAGGAAAAAAACGTGTAATTTAACCTTTGACCCAGGTCAAGGGTCACACAAGCCCCCTGTGTTTACATATAGCTGTCTCAGTGAATGCTTATTAAATAAAGCAAAAAAATTATCAAGATTTCGAGAATTAAGTCGTAAATTGACGACAATAATATTCTATATTTACGAGAAAAGATCGTCATATTACGAGAGTAAAAACATAACTTTACGAGAATAAAAGTCATAACGTCATTTTATAGGCATAGCCTGAGACCGCTAGGAAACGGAGAGCCGCATGTGGAGGGGCGGGGCATTAGAGAGTAGTGGTGAGATGATGCCAACCCATGCTAACCTGGTTGTGTCCAACTGCTCTGTTTTGCTGTCTCAAAAATAAAAGCTTATCTGAAGCCAGAAGGGAGGTTCCCCCAACCCCTGAAGAACTATGCTCTAGTTTCCCTCGGACACATATGACACGTACAATTACTACTTTAATCTCGTAATATTAGGACTTTTTTCCTGTAACATTACGACTATTAATCTCTTAAATTTACGACTTTAAATTTTGTAATATTAGGACTTTTAATCTCGAAATCTTAAGTTATCAGGACAACTAATTGTATTATTTCACTTACTTATTGTTTTTGTTTAACTCAGCTCTGTTTGGCCCTACAAGTTTTTTGCTGTCAAATATGTGATAAAAAAGTCTAAAAGGTTATATTTTTAAACTTTGAATCTGTAAAACTGACCTAATTAGAACGTGTATGACTTGACACAACTTGCAGACGAAAAGCAGTGACTCGACTTGACTCGCTTGACAAAGAGCAGTGGCTTGACTTGACTTGCTTGGTTCTCATAAAGATTGGCTCGGACTTGCTCGTAAGTTGAAGGTAAAGACTTGGTGCTTACTTGTGACCTGTACATGAGTGACTTACTATCACCTCTGGTATATACATACATACATACTGTACATACATACATATTCACATCGATATTAAAACCGCACCTACTACATTTCAAGAAAAAAACAACTTTGTACATTTATAAGCTGCACTGGACTATAAAGCCGCCCATGTCCACGTCATAAAACGACATATTGTGGCGCGTATGAGTCTGTGACGATCAGCAACTCTTTATTTGATGGGGGCCAATCAGGAGCTATGAGGCAAACTCGCAACAAGGTTTTAAACCCATTGGAAATTGCAGGAGGGCAATACTCAATATAACAGTCAATCTTACATAGAAGGCTAAAATCATCACACAACAACTTAACACCCAAAAAGGTAGGTAAGAAATATACAGGACAAGTACCAATACGGGTTTAAAATAAAAAAATATTTTGTCCCAGCAGACTATTCCATTGGCTATTGGCTGCTCCTTCTGGTGACCCAGCAGCCATGCTCCCAGGCAGACCTGAGTTATCTGCTCTGCTGGGATGAAATGCATCATGGGAAGAAATTAAAATGAGGAATATCCGATAGTGGATTTTTGCTGATATGCCAATAGTGTCCAACAATCAATTTCCGATTTCGATATCAATTGATACCGATATGTGTAACATCACATATCTCCTGTCGTGCAATTAACATATTGCGGTGACACCAGAGCTGTCAATCGATTCAAATATTTGTATATATATTATTATTATTATTATATTTGTGGTTAATCACACTTTGTTCATAGTTAACTCATAATTAATCACATTTAATCGCAGGTACTTTGTAGTTCTATACTCTATTAGTAAATATGCTAATATTGTTTATCTCATGTGGGCCAACAGAAGGGTAAACAGGAAGTGCGCACGTTAATTGTGTGTCCAAAAAATGAGTGCTGTTAAAGGACACTTCCGTTAATGCATTATTAACGCATTAACTTTGACAGCCATAGGTGACACACAATATTGTTTTAGACATTTGGCAAGCGTACTTCAGTTTCCGGGTCATGAGGTTGTTGTAGCCACTCAGCTGTTGCTAAAAGGGTTGCCCTTGTTGAGTGGAGAGTAAAGAGATTGGTGTCATAAAGTGATTGGGTGCCACCTACCTCGACTCCTGTCTTGTTGTAAATCGCATCTCCATATTTGGCGACCCTCAACGTGGGTAAAAATGTCGACTGACAACAGTTACAAGATTGAGGCCATATCTACAAGCCAAAGAGTTGGCTATTGTCGGTGCTATCTGTGCCCGCCCCTATATGGTTTCAACACATTGCAGCCCAGTTGAGACTGTGACGAATAACACAGGACTTGACAAAGTAGCGCCACGTAGTGGCCACACTGGATTCCTTGACGACGACAAGTATGGGAGCACACAGGCCTACGTACAGCAGTTTTTAAAATTGGTTTTCTTTATAGTGGAAAAACCCAATACCAATTTTGACCGATTTTACATTTTTAATATTGGTGCACTGATATTATCGGACATCCCTAGTTAAAATTGCTGTTTTTGTATTTATTTTAACTAGTATTGGTACTTGTTTTGTATATGTATTTGCTACATTTTGTGTGTTAAATTCCTGTGTGATAATTTTAGCGTTCTTTGTAAGATGACACCATGAGCCATACTCCCATGTGATCAATGATCTCCTGCGATTTCGGATGGGTTGACAAGCTTGTTGTGACTTCCCTTACAGCTCGTGATTGGCTCCTGCCAAAGAAAGAGCTACCGATTGTTCACTGACTCGGTAGCAGCACACTATTTAAACGATTAGTCACAAAATTAGAACTTCATAAATTAGAACGGCATAAATTAACACACCACTGTCTGCATGCTTCAAAGTAAAAATGAAAAAAAAACATCACCAGAAAGACTAGGAAACAGAAACAATATTTTCAAGAAATTTGCATCTTGCTTTGAATTGGAAAAAGTAGTGCCTTCAGGTGGAAAAATGTAAAAACTGAAGGGCCAGCAGTCCCAAGTCCAGCTTTGTGTTTTTTCTTAACATAAAGCAGGCGTGTACAAACTTTTTCATCAGAGGCAAAATCAAGCTGCGGGGGCCAATTTGCTATACTTAATTTTACAAAGAGGCTAAAAGCAATCCCACCTCAATATGCTTAGACGTTATATATATCTATATATATTTAAAGACTAAACGTTACAGTAGTTGTGTTGCGTTGCCACTTTAGGTTTACTGAAGAAACACAGGCAGTTAGTAAAATGTTTTAAAAATGAAGCTCCTCGGGTAAATTTCATCTATATTCATTCAACACATCCAAATGGCTTAGAAATGAATGGCACAAAATGTCTCCAAGAGTTAATATGACTGAAGTGTTATTGCTAAATAATTGTAATGTAATATAGTGCTTAACGTTTCCAAAGAAAATCTGATGTTTTGACTGTATTGTATTTTTATTTCCTAAATACAGAATTTTAAGCTAAAAGCATCTTTTAAACGTGTGTGTTCTGCAGTACAGAGTCCTCTTCATCCAGCTGTGTTATCCTCTGAAGTTCGTTCCCGGAGCACACTGGAAGGTTGGATCCTGCAATGACAGTCTGAGAGTTTTACTTCAGACTTTTTACACTCACACCAACACCTCTGCTTTTTATTATTTGACCCTCCACCAAATATTTAGCCTACATTTGTCCTGTGCAATATACAAACCTTTAAAAACCTAAATGTGCTGCTTTGAATACCAAATATATGGATTTCTAATGTACTTTATAACCTACTCTGCAATAATATAAATGGGCATCATTTAAAAGGGTCAAAGTTAGTCGTCTTATTGCTAAAACTATGACTATTTACTCACTACTTCTACTATACATTGTAATATGGTTTATCACACATTGATTGGGTGCATTTTACTCATTCAAGCAGTCACTGTTTTTGTTTATGCTAAAGTATGAACCAGGCTTGGAACCCTGGTTCACACTTTAAACAAATCAAAACATATTATTCTATTGTATCCATTATCAACGTATTGCTAAAATTTACTACTAGCACAGCTTATTCTAATGAAATTGCATGTGCATGATGTTTGGGAACCTTTGGTTTAGCAAATGATTTTATGTTTTCTAATGTATTACAATGAATGTGCTAATACTGATCACATTTACAAATGGGAAACAATAAATCTCAAAAAGATGTTCTTGTGCTTATTTGGAAAATGCTTATTTTACACACTTTTAAAAAAATAGTATAATTTGCCTTTAAATATACGTAATTATTTTCTTTGCATTTAAGATGTAGAAATTATATATAATTATATAAGTACAGCAGCGATCAATATAATATCAGTCCAATGTGACTTAATGCAATACATCAATGGACAATTTTGCCCAGTAATTGAGAAGTGAATGTAGCTTGGCTAAATTTTCTAATGGGATGTCAGCCACTACACACAATTCTACAAAATCCTTAACAAATGTTTGCACAATAAGACAGGATGTGGCGCTTTTATTGGGAATTGTGAAGTTTAAGCCGGGAGCAATAATACACGTGTTTGGAGGAGTGTTTGTGATGACATTCCACCACGATTGAGCGGTCTGCCGGGGAAATTCTTCCCCACACAAACTTTTTTTCTCATCACAATGACTTTTGGTAGAGAGGGAGTGAGAGGAGGAAATCAAACACACGTGCACATGTCAATACATTGAGGACAGAAAAGTTTTCATGCGTTTAATTGATTTATTGATTATCGTGACAGGCCCTCTGTTCGTTATTGTAATCCCCTTCCCACATACACATACACGATTTACATGTGCATATGTTCCTGTAGAAGAGCAATTGCAATACAGTTTGCATGCATGCATGTCTGCACTAGGGTTGGTACCGTAGTATTCAAAACAATAGCAGTTTAATGTGTCCAACCAGATTAATCACTGTTGTTATTATATTTTATTTTATATATTAGTATATTATTTTATTCCAGCACTTGTTGAACATGCATTTCTCTTAGAAAACCTGAGGAAAATGTGTCGTTCTAGAAATTCTTTAGAAAAACAGCATACTTTCATTGATTGGAGTTGGGGAAAACTTATGACAAGGTGTAAAAAATGTTTGGCTCTTCCGCAAAAATGATTTCCAATGCTTTAAAATGGATCGAAAAATAACCAGAATGGCAAACGCTCAGCCAATGATCATCTCCAGTGTGATCAAAGACAGTCTGGAATTACCTATAACTACTGTGACAGTCTGTGTGAAGCTAATCTATTTATAAGAATCCCCTGCAAAGTCCCTCATTTAAAAAAAAAAGGCATGTGCAGAAGAGGTGACAAATTGACAAAGAACATATCAACTAGCCTAAAGAGTAATGGAGGAACATTTTGTGGACTGTGGTGGTCCCCATTTTTAAAAAGGGTGACCGGAGGGTGTGTTCCATCTAAAGGGGGATCACACTCCTCAGCCTTCCTGGGAAAGTCTACTCCAGGGTGCTGGAGAGAAGGGCACGACCGTTAGTCGAACCTCGGTTACTGGTGCTGCAATCTGGTTTTCGTCCCGGTCGCGGAACACTGTAGCAGCTCTACACCCTTGCAAGGGTACTCGAGGGTATGTGGGAGTTTGCCCAACCGGTCTACATGTGCTTTGTAGACCTGGAAAAGGCATTCGACCGTGTCCCTCGTGGTGTCCTGTGGGGGGTGCTCCGGGAGTACGGGATTGATGGTCCGCTTCTACGTGCCATTCGGTCCTTGTACAATCGAAGCAGGAGCCTGGTTCGCATTGCCAGCAGTAAGTCGAGCTTGTTTCCGGTGAACGTTGGCCTCCGCCAAGGCTGCCCTTTGTCACCGATTCTGTTCATAATCTTCATGGACAGAATTTCTAGGCGCAGTCAAGGTGTTGAGGGAGTCCAGCTTGGTGACCTTAGGATCTCGTCTCTGCTATTTGCAGACGATGTGGTCCTTATGGCCTCATCAGGCTGTGACCTTCAGCGTTTACTGGAGCGGTTTGCAGCTGAGTGTGAAGCTTCTGGGATGAGACTCAGCACCTCCAAATCCGAGGCCATGGTTCTCAGTCGGAAACGGGTGGACTGTACCCTCCGGGTTGGGAGTGAGGTCTTGCCTCAGGTGGAGGAGTTCAAGTATCTCGGGTTCTTGTTCACGAGTGAGGGAAGGTTGGAGCGTGAGATCGACAGAAGGATCGGTGCAGCATCTGCAGTAATGCGGTCACTATACCCCACCGTCGTGGTGAAGAGAGAGCTGAGACGGAAGGCAAAGCTCTCTGTTTACCGATCGATCTACGTTCCCACCCTCACCTATGGTCATGAGTTGTGGGTCATGACCGAAAGAATGAGATCGCGGGTACAAGCGGCCGAAATGAGTTTTCGCAGGGTGGCTGGGCTCTCCCTTAGAGATAGGGTGAGAAGCACTGTTATCCGGGAGAGACTTGAAGTAGAACCGCTGCTCCTCCGCATTGAGAGGAGCCAGAAGAGGTGGCTCGGGCATCTGGTTAGGATGCCTCCCGAACGCCTTCCTGGGGAGGTGTTCAGGGCACGTCCCAGGACACGTTGGAAAGACTATGTCTCTCAGTTGGCCTGGGAACGGCTCAGCATCCGCTGGGAAGAGGGAAGTTTGGGCTTCTCTGCTTAGATTGCTGCCCCCGTGACCCGACCTCGGATAAGCAGAAGAAGATGGATGGATGGATAACTAAATATATTCTAATTATTTATTTGAATATTTTTTTAAGTTAATTCAGCCTTTTTTGTACAGTATATGTACTGCAGAATGCAATAAACTATACTAGTATTATACTGTATGTCCAGAGTTCAGGGACACCCTATAACAATGTCCACTAGATGGCAACAAAAGTGTCATAATCACGCAATTTCTCAGTACAGTATAGTGCTGTACTGTATTTATGTTCTTTTGTTATTGCTGTCCCTTTCTATTTTTGTTGTGCAATAACAAAATAGAGGTTGAATCACTAATAATAAGTTTAAATTAATTCAGCAGGTCTAACAGCAACTTCATGGCACGTCATGGTGTGTTTAAAGACAGAAAAGCACTTGTTTTTCTTATTGTTGTACAAAGTAAATATTTAGTGTGAATTTCATGTTTGGACAGATTAGAAAATATACAATTAATTTAAGATTCTACGCCATTTTACATTGATGGAAATGTTATTTTTCATCATGGTGTCAGCAGTATGGTGGGAAACCACTCCTGCATAAAATTTTTCAAAAATGTTTCAAAAAGAAATCAAACACTAACTACTAAAAGTACTCAAAAAGCACGCAAATTAATGAATGAATTAAGATTACGTTTATTTTTTATTTAAACAATATAAATGAGTTAGGCGGTGGATGAATGGGTAGCACGTTGGCCTCACAGTCAGAACGTTCAGGGTTCGAATCTCCGTTCGGCGTCTCTGTGTGGAGTTTGCGAGTTCTCCCCGTGTGTGGGTTTTTGCGTGTTAGGTTAATTGTCGACTCTAAATTGTCCATAGGTGTGAGTGTGAATGTTTGTCTATACGTGCCCTGCGATTAACTGGCGACCAGGTGTACCCCGCCTCCCGACCAAAGTCAGCTGGGATAGGCTCCGGCATACCCGCGACCCTAATGAGGATAAGTGGTATAGAAAATGAATGAATGAATTCAGAAAGCGTCATCTTTTTATTTTCAGCTTCTCTGAGACTGGATGTGTGTGTGCGCACACGTGAGAGCGATGCCCCTCTCTGCCCCCCACCCCCATCCTTCCTCTGTCTGACCCCCCTATCTGTATGTAGCTAGTTGGTCAAGAATATGAACATTGTCAATTATTTCGTATTTCAAATTAAAAAATCATGCAATGTCATTAATTATCTTATAGGTCCTCAGTCCGTCCGTGGTGTCCGTTGGGTCTAAACTGGCAGCATAACGTGAGGCATTTGGGTCTATTCACAGAATCTCCCACCCCCATCAGGCCCCCCGATCATATGAATATCATCAAACAAATGATGTGAGCATGAACAATCATGCAGACATCGGCGGTTATTACTTCATTAATGTCCAAGGTGTGTCATGCGGTATGTTCTGTTTGAACTATGAATAAGTCGACTCATAGCGTCCCAGTCATGAAGACTTTGCCGGTTATTAACTCAATAAAGCCTCAAATGTCTCTTTTGAAAAGTATAATGGCATGTCACTGTCACATGACCGGTCCTTTGGATTTGCAGGACAGCAAAAGTGTGTGCTGATTGTGTCTGGTTTAATTTGCAAACGCTGTTTAAAAAGTATGTATATTTTATCTTTTAACTTTTCTTCATGTTATTACTTGCTGGAAAAACTTACACTCCACCCGGTTGTCCCGGTTGAGGTTTATGATGGAAGTGAAGGGGAAGGCAACGTTATTTAATAAAAACATGTCCCCAGGACAAAGGGGTTTTCAGAGGGTCCACCCCCCTTACACCCCCCAATATCAAACGAATGATGTGAGCATGAACGATCATGCAGACTTCGGCAGGTATTACTTCATTAATGTCCAAGGTGTGTCAGCGATACGTCCTGGGTTTGCTATGAACGCTTCATTCACCATAAACTTTTCTCATCCACCTGTTCCCTGCTCTCACTACATATCACAATGTCATCTGCAAACATCATAGTCCATGGAGATTCCTGTCTAACCTCGACCTTCAGCTTGTCCATCCCCATAGCAAACAAGAAGGGCTGATCCCTGATGGAGTCCCACCTTCACTCGGAACTCCTCTGTCACACCTGCAGCACACCTCACTACTGCCTGACAGTCCAGTACATGTCCTGCACCGCTCTAACATACTTCTCTGCCATTCCATACCTCCTCATACAATACCACAGTTCCTCTCTGGGCACCCTTCATAAGCTTTCTCCAGACCTACAAAAACACAATGCAGCTCCCTCTGGCCTTCCCTGTACTTCTCAAACAACATCCTCAAAGCAAATCCTGCATCTGTAGTACGCCAGCAGAGGACATAGCCTTGGCACAAAATAAAAGTGGGATGACACACAAATAAAAGTTCCTTCCAAGACGCCACCAGCCTCATACAAGGTACATTCTTCCATCTCTGCATGGGACATACCGGAAGCACATTCGTTCGGACTGTCTGACTTTGGCTTGCCTTGCAGTTTCCTGCTGCACCGAGAAGCTGGAGCCAATGCCAGACTGTGCTGATCCAGTGAGTTCTCTGTAGGCCTGGCATGTCTGATCTGCGGGCCTCAATATGAATCGTTTTAAATGTGAAGGCACCAATGCAGCAACAGCAGATGATGGTGATGGTAATGAGACCAGCTCTCTTGACTCCAAAAGACATGAGGTATCATATCAAGCTTGAGAAGGTACTGTTCAGATGAAGACAGCCAGCCTGGCAACATGGTGAGTATTCATGGAAGGACATGCTGATGGATGCTATGATTGCACACTGTAACACAAATCTTTTTTATTATTCTTGTTATTCTGCTCCAAGAAGAGGACGCATCTTAAACTAAAGGTCTGATAGAATACTGTGGGTTTGTGGAACGTATAGGCAGTCAGGGCAAGCATAGCGACCTCTCATCCTGCCTAAGAGCTGATTGCTTGGAAGTTGAAACGCCGACTGTATTTTCAAGGCTTGGAGAAAGTCAATTTCATCAAAACACTTGATGGCATAAAAGGGTGAGGGTGAGGTTCACTTAACACTCAATGTTAAGGCCACTCCAGTGGTGGTATTGATCAAAGGCATATAGTATCCCTTGTTTCTTTGCTAGTTGATGGCTCGTGATTTATATCCAGTCTCTTAGAAATATCTAAAAAGAAATGTCATAAAATAATTGATATTTGCATAAAACACATCTTGTACTGGAATTATTAGGCTAAGTGTATGTAATAATTGTACAATGTCGTTCAATAATTACTATTGAATTTAATTGTACGAACTATTAATAAATGATGCTATTAATTGCCAGAGTTAACTATATACTAATTACTTTTAAAGTATTTAGAATTTGGAATATTATTTAGATATACTTTAATAATTTTTTAATTCATCATTTTATATTTATAATATAAATTATTTTATTTACATATCTTAATATGAATAAATGATATTATAAATTAATGTAATTTCATTATAAATTAAATATATTTTGTAATGTTTATTCTATTCATTCATTCATTTTCTATACCGCTTATCCTCATTAGGGTTGCGGGGCTACTGCTGTTGCTACGGAGCCGAATATCCACCTGCCGTTGTGAAATTAACAGTGACGGAGGCGAATATCCAACGTCCAACATGAACCTAACTTCACCAATGTGCAAAGAGACGTGAAGAAGTGTTTTGTCGTTCGGCCTGTGCGGCAAACAAACACACATGCAAATGTCAATTTACAGGCCAGCAAAATGACCGACTTTGTTTTTTTTTATCATTTGATTAGTCATTCTTGCAATTATCGTGACAGGCCTACCCATGGGCCATTTGCATCTTGAGAAAAAAAGTTAGCATAGCATGCATATGGTGACCTACTGTATACAGGATTAGTTTTGGGGTTTTATAAAGAAAAGGTGAAGATCAAAGTGACCCGCCTTAATGCATTGGGAATGGTTGGAATACATTGTACATGTACATACAGTATATATAATATACACAGATCATTTCCATACATTATACGCCACCGGTCAAAAGTTTTAGAATACCTTGGGGAAAAACCTACATTTAAGTGTGAAGATTGTGTCTGAAATGAAAAATATCTTGCAGTCATTGAATCATTTGTGTGTGTGTGTGTGTGTGTGAGAATTTATCCTCTGTGCAAAGCGAAGTAATGAACGTTACCAACCTGTTATCAGGTTTTGCAGACATCGACATGCAGGCAGGTAATTTCCTCATTGCTGTCTGTGTCTTGCAGTCCAGTGAGGGTAAAGATCAGATTCACTGGGCTGATGGTTTTATTGTGGTCTACGATATCAGCAATCGCTCGTCCATTCTTACTGCCAGAACCATAGTGAGGGAGCTCCCCCTCGGATCAGCCAAAAGGTAAGCTGGTCTATTACCAGTAGCATTGTCATGGAAAACCCTTATCAGTTTGTTAGACACGGGCTTACTTATCTTTGCTCTGAACAGTGAACTGTTTATTTGTTTTCATTCCCTGTAGGGATGTCTCTTATATTTCTAGTGGCTAACAAACACGACCCGTGCCACATGCAAGAGGTGCGCTGCGAGGAAGGTCAGCGTCTGGCGGCAGATGTCCGCTGTCAGTTCTTCGAGGTATCGGCGGCCGAGCACTACCAGGAGGTGGTCCGCATATTCTTCCAGATGGTGCACAGTGCCAGTCTTAGGAGCAAGGCGTAGGCGCGCCAGAGACGACCCAGTGGTTCCAAGTCCATGGTCAAACTTATTAACAAAGTTTTCGGCAAAAGGAGGAAATCGGTGTGAAGCGTTGTTGGAGTGTGTGTGAGGATCCATACGCAGACCGGCCAATGACAGTGACAGTGGCAGAAAATCCTGCCACTGATGGGACTTTCTACAGTCACAGACCACGCAAGTCGGTGGGCGCTACATAGACTTGAAACCCGAACCCAGTGCATTGGAAGAATACATGTTGACTTGGGTCATTAAATACCAGACAGTTTCCAAATCTAGACAATGCTGTGTTGTCCTGTTTTTGCGAGCTAAAGAACGCGTGGTACCATAACTGACCTTTTTGCGTTTGTTCTTTTTTGGTTACTGTTCATGCAGCCATTGGTCTACCGACATGTCAACCGTCATAATGGCACTATTGATTGATTGCCTCCTAGCTTGTTTACATTAGCAAGTACAGTACTTATAGTTGTGTTTACGGATGATCCGATCCGATCTTCAGGATCTGAATCGGCTGCCGATCCTTTGTATTTTGAAGATCGGATAATATCGGCTTACACCATGAAATCCTTGTCTTAACTCTGGGCCATACTCCAACATGGTAGATTGGGTAAATGCACCTCATAACTGGTTGCAACTTGACTATCGCCACCTGGATGAAGAACACCACCATGCAGACATGTCCATGGTGTACACCTTGGCAAAGTATTTATTTTTGTATATTTGTCTCCACAGTCCGATAGATTCCCCTCGCTGTGCCCGTACTCCTTTGTCATGGTGGCGGGAGCTCGCATGGATCGTGCCGCTCTAACCGCTGGTTGTTACCGTCAATAAATTACCATTGTGTTGAAGAGAGTTAGTAAAAAAAAAAAAAAAGGAGTTATATTTTAAAATCAAACAAATTGATCTGCAACCTTGTCAAATGATTAGTCCTACCCTAAAACTATTGTAATGGTGGCTGAATAATTCCACATCAGGATGGCTGTAATTCAGTTGGCCATTTATTTGCATGTTGACACAAAACACTCAGTCCTCTGACAAGACATTNCGGGGATGCTGGAGCCTATCCCAGCTGGCTTTGGGCGAGAGGCGGGGTACACCCTGGACTGGTCGCCAGTCAATCGCAGGGCACATATAGACAAACAAACATTCACACTCACATTCACATTTTCTAATGGAAAATTTAGAGTCGCCAATTGAGCTAAAATTCTTGTTTTTGGAATGTGAGAGGAAACCGGAGTACCCGGGGAAAACCCACGCACGCACGGGGAGAACATGCAAATTCCACGCAGAGATGCCCAATGGAGATTCAAACCCTGAACCCCCTGATTGTGAGGCCAATGTGCTACCCACTCGACCACCGTGCGGCCAATATAAATATGTAAAATATCATAAATATAAAAATTAATAAATTAAATTAAAAAAAAACATTTTAGCTCAATTGGCGATTCAAAATTGTCCATAGGTACGAATGCAAGTGTGAATGTTTCTGTCCTGCGATTAACTGGCGACCAGTCCAGGGTGTACCCCGCCTCTCGCCCAAAGTCAGCTTGGATAGGCTCCAGCATCCCCCAGTGACCCTAATGAGGATAAGCGGCATAGAAAATGGATGAAGGAATGGATATTGTCAATTATATGATATGACTGGGTAAAAACTGCATTGAAAAAACAATAACAGTGCATATTAAGGTGCCAGTACCCCAGTCAGGGGTCAAATCAGGACATTGCTCCACCACAACCAGAAGATGGCAATATGGTAAATAAATAAACATATTTCCAATTCATATTTCATGTCAAAAACTAAAATACTAGCGATTCTATTGCACAGCAGATATAAATATATATTCAATTCATAAAGATCACGGTGCTGGGAGGCAAAGGTGTGGGCACGTCAGGTAAGGAGGATCACGCTTTTGGAAATCGGCTTAAGTTTGAGTCACCGACATCTGCTTTTCTGCGGCTCTGATCGCCCAGTTCTTCACTAGACGCGTTATTGGCGAGTATGCATCCTCATCGGGTAATGACATGCTTATTTGACAAATGCTGTATGTAACGTGTGTGTGTGTGAGCATGAACATAGTTGACATGCGGATGATTGACACATATAACTATATCATGTGTACATCAGGTGTAAAAAATGAAAGGGTTCAGATTACCACTGGATATATTAGAGATGCCAATCAAAATATGCCATGCAGACAAAAAAGTGACATACTGAAACTAAAACCAATATTTTTGCCATTTTCTTTTTGTTTGTTGTTTTTTCCTTTGTAAAATTGACTATGATCTTTCAGTCGACAAATAAAATGTAATCATTGTTTTGAACATTTTGCAAAAATCAAATGTGTATGAATAGAAGTTTCATCCACATTTCAAAAAATGATATCTGAACTAATACACAGGCCAGTTAAGTCATATTAAATAGAAGATGGTGAATTACTACACACAGAACACAATAATAATAATAACCATATTGTTACATATTTGTCCATCAAAATTGAGCCATGTTATCACATTTGATTGCATATAATTTTATGCCCTGTGAATGTATAACATTGTGATACATGTGTTAGTATCAAAATGTGTGTTTCGTTGCAGCTTTATGTTTTGCTGCCTACAGGCCTTTAAAAGTGTGGCATGCATTTTTACAACCATTATTATATTCCGCAGGACTGCTCCATAAAGCTAAATGAGCCTTACCGTCTCTCTTATAAAAGCTCAATTACTGCTCCCCTCCAAAAAGGCGAATTTGGTCGAGCTCTGGGATGTCCAAAGTAAAGTAGTATCGCCCATGGGTAGGCCTGTCAAAATAACACATTTTGCTGGATGAATTTATTTTTTTACAAATTGTTAATAATCAATATTATTGCCAACATATTATTACACCAATTTTTTATACAACGTTTTTGGCATAATAATGCAGGTAAACGCAATAAACGTACATTTCTCAAAAGTAGTTAACATTGTAATTGGAAAGGTTTTAAATAAAATTGCAGACACAATTGTAACAGCTTTATTAAAGTAAGACATTTTTATTACACGTATTTTATTACCATTATTAGACAGGATGTGCGCCACTTTTATTTTACAGTGGGATGTGTGTTGAAAATGTGTTTTGACTATGGCTAAGGGAGATTGCCATCTCTCTATTTCACACATAACTTGCACAAAGTCAGCAACCAACCTGAAACGCTGGCTTACATTAAGAAGAGCTAAAGCACAACTCATACAGGCACACACACATACAGGCGCATTAGCATGCGCCGCTAATCCAAGCTGACCCAGCTAGCTCATACTGGCTATTGCTGTACATGAGCTCATGCTCACATACGCCGACTTAGCCTATGTTTCCAGTTGCCACCTCAACGTGTTTAGTTCAGCAGAGGGCTGGTTAGTGAGGACATGCCGCTGTGAATGAGCTTGCTGTACGAGCTTCCCGCTCCATGAGAGAGCAGTCCGGGCACCGTGAGGGGGGGCTACTGCTGTTGCTACGGAGCCGAATATCCACCTGCCGTTGTGAAATTAACAGTGACGGAGGCGGATATCCAACATGAACCTAACTTCACCAATGTGCAAAGAGACGTGAAGAAGTGTATTGTCGTTCGGCCTGTGCGGCAAACAAACACACATGCACATGTCAATTTACAGGCCAGCAAAATGACCGACTTTGTTTTTTTTTTATCATTCGATTAGTCATTATAGCAATTATCGTGACAGGCCTACCCATGGGCCATTTGCATCTTGAGAAAAAAAGTTAGCTTAGCATAGCATGCATATGGTGACCTACTGTATACAGGATTAGTTTTGGGGTTTTATAAAGAAAAGGTGAATATCAAAGTGACCCGCCTTAATCCATTGGGAATGGTTGGAATACATTGTACATGTACATACAGTATATATAATATACACAGATCATTTCCATACATTATACGCCACCGGTCAAAAGTTTTAGAATACCTTGGGGAAAAACCTACATTTAAGTGTGAAGATTGTGTCTGAAATGAAAAATATCTTGCAGTCATTGAATCATTTGTGTGTGTGTGTGTGTGTGTGAGAATTTATCCTCTGTGCAAAGCGAAGTAATGAACGTTACCAACCTGTTATCAGGTTTTGCAGACATCGACATGCAGGCAGGTAATTTCCTCATTGCTGTCTGTGTCTTGCAGTCCAGTGAGGGTAAAGATCAGATTCACTGGGCTGATGGTTTTATTGTGGTCTACGATATCAGCAATCGCTCGTCCATTCTTACTGCCAGAACCATAGTGAGGGAGCTCCCCCTCGGATCAGCCAAAAGGTAAGCTGGTCTATTACCAGTAGCATTGTCGTGGAAAACCCTTATCAGTTTGTTAGACACGGGCTTACTTATCTTTGCTCTGAACAGTGAACTGTTTATTTGTTTTCATTCCCTGTAGGGATGTCTCTTATATTTCTAGTGGCTAACAAACACGACCCGTGCCACATGCAAGAGGTGCGCTGCGAGGAAGGTCAGCGTCTGGCGGCAGATGTCCGCTGTCAGTTCTTCGAGGTATCGGCGGCCGAGCACTACCAGGAGGT
>QODF01000008.1:553112-700592 GCA_024372805.1 Oostethus manadensis
GCATACATACACATACATGCAAATTAATTTATAACTCTTTTTGAAACGCATTTTTCTGGATTTTTTTTGTCATTGTTGTCTCTCAGTGTTCAAATAAACCTACCATTGAAATGATAGATTGATCATTTCTTTGTTAGTGGGCAAACGTACAAAATGAGCTGGGGTTCAAATAGTTGTTTCCCTCACTGTATCTAATTTCCAAAATTAGAGGAACAGGTTTTAATCAGAGTATAGTAACCAGTCAAACTTCTGGAATAATGATCTGACCAGTTAAGTAGCAGAGGTGGTTGTTAATTCGTTTCAGCTGATTTGTTGTTAATGAAATCCAAAAATGAGACACTTCCTTCTCATTCATCTCCGTAGCATCACGACGCTCTTACACAGTCTGATGCTGAGCGTCTACTAACTTGGATGGGGACGCGTAGAGTGGGTGGGTCCTCTACACGGACTGCACAGTAATTGGGTAAATGCTGGACTTTGCCCCTCCCATTGGACGCTTAGCGCGTCTGGGGTTATAGGGGGCAGTGGGCTGGCCCGGACGCTCCGCTTTTGCATGATGATCTGTTCGAAAGCAAAATCCTGTTTTTAATGACAGTGAAATGGGCAAAGCAGCGAGTACAAACAAGTATAAACCTCCACTGGAGCATTGACAAAAATGAATAACAAAAGTGACACTGTTTCATAATCAGAAATACGGAATAGAGTCCATGCTACGTATATTTTTTCTACTGGTCTATCAGTACACTTTCATGAACTATTATTTTACCAGTGGCGATTGCTCTAAGATTGAAAGGGAAACTTGGCTTCCCCTCAAATGTCCAAAAAAGTGGTTAAATATGTACTGCTATGTGTACATTTCAATAACTAACTATGCACTAGAAGACTCTTCTGTTCAGAATCAGCTTCCGCATGAAGATTGGCTGATCCGTCTGAGGCAGAATCTCTTTTTGAGTGACAGTTAAATGATTGAGTCTGAGATCTTGAAGTATAGACCTCCACCAGAGCATTTTTTAAGGTTTTCATTTCGTTATTCTGAAGGAATCTGGAAACTTTACCAATCCCCAGCAACTTTGTCTTTGTTGAAAACGACCAGCACATAGTTTATATAAATAAATACATTTATGATGTAGGCCGGAAAAAAATGAGCTTCCCCTATAACTGGAATTGCAACATTATTTGCACTTTCCTTAGCTGCAAGCACGGGCGTTAGTTTGTGGAGGATTTTGTAGCAATGTGTGCAGAGGCTGACAACCCATTCAAAAAGTTAGCCAAGCTACATCCAGGCAAAACTGGCCAATGTTGTATTGCATCAAAAAATGTAAAGATTGTTTGCAATTAACATTTTGTTCACTGTCATAAAAGTACACGCGCTATGATGGTCGAAGTGTAAAAGGTAAAAAATGCAATTTGGAAAAAAACATTTCATTATTGGCAGGAATAAGGTCAGAATTGGGGTCATGGATTACTGTTGGGGTTTGGGTTGGGCTCGGGAAGAAGGTCTAGGTCTAGCGTTAGTGTTGCATTTGGGGTTTCGGCAGGAGTTAGCGTTTAAGGTATCTTATTTAGTAGACATTCTAAGTGTGTTTAATTCTGCTGCGTCAGTTTACTGCTATTACTTAGTTGTTGTGTGACGATGCATTGTTTTGTCATTTGCCTTCTGTGAGAATGGTTTTCCTGTTACGATTGGGAAATAATAGAATTTGGACCCAAAAGCAGGCACAGAGGCAAATATGTCCCCAAAAACCAAAACACTATTCCTCCTAATAACCAGCACTAAACCAGACCGGTGAAGTAACAAAAACACCAGAAACATAGGGGGTAGAAGCAGTTGGCAAAAAATTCTACAGGCAGTGGACAAGCAAAGGAGGCTGGAAGAAGATAACTTAGGGGGGTAGTAAAGGGCAAGAAGTGGCAAGGAAAAGTAGAGGGCGCAGCAGCAAGGCAGGGGGGAAAAGCTACCAACAAAAGAGCAAGGCAGATATCGAACACTGCAAAGATCTGGCGTCAAACCTCTTCTCTTCTCCTTAAGCTTTTATGGCGGTGAGCCATCGACAAACTGGTGCATTACCGCCACCAACTGATTAGGAGTATGGATCTTACTGGCCTACTTTGTGTGACTGCATAAAATTTAACTAACTTATATATAAAGTACTTAATTAACAACTTAAATCAATAGAGATAATAATGACAACAATACTAATAACGATAAGTATATACAAACCCCCCAAATAAACCTACAAGCTTCTACATTCTCCTAACTAACCCTGTTTCTTTCACAAATTCCCACAAAATGTTCCCACTTTGACCTTGTGAGCCTGCCCTTAGTATATTCATTATATTGAAACTTTCTTTTTGTCAATCAAGCTTTTGTATCATCTTTCTCCTTTGTGTGTTGTATTTTTTGCATTGTACTAAAACATGCTCAACCGTTTCCTCCTCCCCACAGTAGTCCCAGCCCCCCGTGTTGTGCTTCCCTATCTTGTGCAACGTGCTATTCCACCCCGTACGCCCAAACCTCATTCGTGAGAATATGACCTCCTATTTCTTCCTGTACTCCTTACCTCTCCTGCTTCCTTCTGAATTTTGTAAAACCACCTCCCCTTCTTTCCTTTCTCCCATCTTTTCTGCCATCTCTCCTTTAGTTTCCATTTCATTATGTTCTTTACTTCTTTCCGACAAATACTCACGTTTATTTCGATATTCTCCTTCTTTGTCTGCCATTTCATTTCCAAACACCCCCATACTCTGAATCGTATACATTGCCTGCTGCATTTCTATTAAAACATCTGGTCTACTCTCCGAATGATTGCTATTTAAACTATTTAGTGCTGAACTTGAATGAGAACATATAAGTGCTCTACCTACTCTTGTGTCTTCCACCCACTGTAGTGCCAACACTAATGCCGCCATTTCCACCGTGTATGCTGACACTTTTCCCTCCATCCTCCTTCCCACCCTGACATCAAACTCCGGAACAAAATACCCGACGCCTGCTTTGCTGTCTCTGCTCTTTGATGCATCCGTGTATATCTGTATGTAATTGTCATAACTGTCAATATATGTCTGTACTGTCTGTGCTGTAACAATAAAGTTCTTGTCTTTCCTTTTATGTAATATTGATAGATCCACCATAAACTCTGGAAATAACCACGGCTGTATTAATGGTGAGGGCACTGTAGGGCTGATCTACCTGGTATTGTCTTGCTTTGTCCGTCGCTATCCATCCAAAGCTCTTTGTTCTCTTTCTCTCCTTTTCCCAGCATGGCTTTAATGTATCTTCTCCTGGATGATCCTGACAATGACCCTGTAAATTAGCCCAATAACTTATTATTAATTGCTCTCTTCTTATTTCCAGGGGTTGTTCCCCCATTTCTATCAGTAATGCTTCTACTGGAGTTGATTTAAATGCACCTGTACATAAACTTAAACACTGATATTGTATTTGATCTAGTTTTTCAAGTGTCGATCTGGCTCCTGAACCATAAACAATTGCCCCATAATCCAAAATAGATCTGACTAATCCTATGTACATGGATTTGAGGGCTTTCCTGTTTGCTCCCCATTCTCTTCCCACTAAACACCTCAATACATTCACCACCTTTTTGTCAACCATTTTCTGAATGTGTACTGCTCATGTGAGTCTTGCATCAAACCATATCCCTAGTAGTTTAAAGTGCTTAACCTTCTCCAACTCCTGATTAGATAACTTCAATTTAACCTCTTTCCCAATTCTTTTCCTTGTAAAAATCATCGTTTTTGTTTTCTCAACTGAAAATCTATTTGCCCATTTCTCTACTTTTAAAATCGCTTCCTGCAATTTTTGTACAATAAACTCTACATTCCGTCCCCTCTTCCAGATTGCCCCATCATCTGCAAACAAAGAACACCCCGTCCCCTGTTCCAGTTCTGAAAAGACATCATTTATCATTACCGAAAATAATAATGGACTCACAATACTCCCTTGAGGTGTCCCATTCTCTACTGTAACACTTTCTGAATACTCATTCCCTACTTTAACTTGTATCTTCCTATCTTGGAGAACATTTTGTATCCGTTTGTTCATCTTCCTTCTTACCCCCATTTCAGAAAGTTTAATTAGCAGCCCGTCTTTCCATAACACATCACATGCGTTTTCAGTATCAAAGAAAACTGCTATCACACTTTCTTTATTACTCTGAGCTTTTCTTATTTCATGCTCTAAGCACAACACTGCATCCATAGTAACACACCCCTTCCTAAAACCACTTTGAAATTTTACTCCCCAAAAAATATATTAATCTTTCATTTATCATTTTCTCCATTACTTTGCAAATACTTGATGTTAAGGAAATCGGTCTATAATTCATTGGGTCTGAAGAATCTTTCCCTGGCTTACTTATTGGTACCACCGCAGCCTCTTTCCAGTTACCTGGTAATTTCCCTTCCTCCCATACTTTATCATACAACTCGAGCAATACCTCTTTTGATTTTTCACTAAGGTAGTTTATCATTATATAGCATATCTGGTCCTGCGTCAAACCTCACGAGAGAGGAGCTAATAGGGCAGCCTGATTACCAACAGCCGGCAGGTGTGCGTTGCACGTTGCTGGCGAACAGGAAACAGGAAGTCAAGTTAACACAAGCACAGAGAACAAAGCTCCAAAATAAAACAGGACGTGCTTTGGAGTTGGAAGGGTTCCATTACTGCTGCTTTGTCTACTGTTTATGATGGAAACAATCACAGCACGCCGACGTAAATAGACTGCCTTTTGCACAGGCTCGAACATAAATATACAGTGCTGTTTGACTGCGCCTTTTCTCTGTCAAATAAATGTGTTCCGTCCAATGTAGGAGAGCTGCTCGGTGTACTGCACAGCCTTTGAAGGGGCAAATCTGATGTCTTAAACCTCCCCAGTGTACATTCTTTATGTCAGTATGCTTTTTTTTAACCACTTAACAATACGAGCTGTGGCATGTCCAACATTCAAGGAGTTTTAGGTCATTCGTATTAGTGCGGGTTAGGTAGCTTGTATTCTTGATTGTCTTTATATTTCCACGTGGAGTTCCTTTTACTTTTGGCACTCCTGGGATTCCGTACGGGACACCATTACTGTACAAGACTAAAGTTTGACATGACTTAAGTAACGTTCAAGCGTCACCTGCTGGGTAGTACGTCACAGTGCAACTTTTACCGTCACTGTTTTACCTGCCGTTCTCCTCAATTCCGGCTATGTTTGGCTCAGAAAATAATAATAATAAAACTAATAAGCTTGTTGACGCAGTGCCCATCAAATGTCATAAAAGCGACGATTATAAAGGAGACATAGATAGGTACATAGAGTTTTAGCTTGTTACAGAAAAGGCCCATGGCACGCGAATGCAACACGCTTACACTCCCACAAAAGCAGGAAGTGTCTGAAGGAGCTCAGCGGGCTTTCACTACGTAGACGCAGTCTGAAATGTCACCCATGGCGAAACGTAGATACCTCCTGTACTGACACGAACAAGAATGTTTAAAATGAGGCTGTATGGAGTTTTTCTGACATTTTTCCACGTTTCTCTGTCGCCCGCGGTGAGAATTTTGACAACCCCTCCACTGAACTGCTCTCAGCAGGTACGCGACACACTTTCTTATCTGCACTTGCACGTGATCATATTTTCATGTAATATGTTATGTTTTCGGAATCACCACCTTATCGTGCTGGAGGGGTTTGAGTGCCCGAGTGATCCTAGGAGCTCTGTTGTCGGGGGCTTTATGGTAGGGTCTCCCAAGGCAAACAGGTTCTAGGTGACGGGCCAGACTAAGAGTGATTCAGAAGAACCCTAATGAAGAACGACAAAAAGGAGTGATCGCACCTCGCCCGGACGTGGGATACCGGGGCCTCACCCTGGAGCCAGGCCTGGGGGAGGGGCCCGCAGGCGAGCACCTGATTGCCAGGTCTTCACCCGTGGGGACTGGTCGGGCCTAGCCCGAAGAAGCCTCACGGGAACTCCTCCCCCGCAGACCCACCACCTGCAGGGGAAAGCATAAGGGTCTGGTGCAATGCAATTTGGGCAGTGGTCGAGGGCGTGTCTTTGGCGGCCAAATATGGTTATTGGCACATGGAATGTCTCTTCTCTGGTGGGGAAGAAGCCCGAGCTTGTGGAAGAGGCGGTGACATTCCGACTAGATATAGTTGGACTCACCTCCACCCACAGTTTGGGCTCTGGAACCAAATTCCTTGAGAGGGGGTGGACCTTGTTCTTCTCTGCAGGAGTTGCTGCAGGGGAGAGGCGGTGAGCTGGTGTGGGCTTATTATTACCCCCGGCTTGGTGCCTCTCTACTGGAGTCATCCCTGGTGAACAAGAGGGTTATTTCCCTACGCCTTAGGGCTAGGGAAAATGTCCTGATGTGGTTTGTGCCTACGACCCGAACAGCAGTTCAGAGTACCCAGCCTTCTTGGAGTCTATCAGAGGGGTTCTGGAAAGCACCCAAGCTGGTGACTCCATAGTTCTACTGGGAGACTTCAACGCCCATGTGGGCAATGACAATGTGACTTGGAGGGGCGTGGTTGGGAGGAACGGCCTCCCTGACCTGAACCCGTGTGGTGTGTTGTTGCTGGACTTCTGTGCGAACCACAGTTTGTCCATAACAAACACCATGTTCGAACATAAGGATGTCCATAAGTGCACTTGGCACCAGGACACCCTAGGTCGCAGGTCTATGATCGACTTTGTGGTCGTATCATCAGACCTGCGTCCGCATGTTCTGGACACGCGGGTGAAGAGAGGGGCTGAGCTGTCAACTGACCACCACCTGGTGATGAGTTGGATTAGATGGCGGGGAAGGATGCCGGACAGACCTGGCAGACCCAAACGCGTAGTGAGGGTGTGCTGGGAACGTCTGGCAGAATCTCCCGTTCGTCGAGTCTTCAACTCTCATCTCCGGCAGAGCTTCGCCTGCATTTCGAGGGAGGACCGGGATATTGAGTCCGAATGGGCCGTATTCCGTGCCTCTATTGCTGAGGCAGCCAGTTGTGGTTGCGGCCGCAAGGTGGTCGGTGCCAGTCGTGGTGGCAAGCCCCGAACCCGATGGTGGACACCGGGGGTTAGGGCTGCCGTCAAGCTGAAAAAGGAGTCCTATCGAGCATGGATGGCTTGCGGGACTCCCGAAGCAGCTGACAGGTACCGGCAGGCCAAGCGGCACGCGGCTTCGGCGGTGGTCGAGGCAAAAACTCGGGTGTGGGAGGAGTTCGGTGAGGCTATGGAGCACGACTTTCGGTCGGCCTCGAAGAGGTTCTGGCAAACCGTCCGACACCTCAGAAAGGGGAAGCAGCCCCCAGTTCACACTGTTTACAGTGCGGACGGGGGCTTGCTGACCACGACTGTGGATATAGTTGGTCGGTGGAAGGAATACTTCGAGGCCCTTCTCAATCCCACTGACATGCCTTCCATAGAGGAAGCAGAGTCTGAGGATACGTACGTGGACAGTTCTATCACCGTGGCTGAGGTAATTGGGGTAGTCAAATCACTCCCCAGTGGCAAGGCTCCGGGGGTAGACGAGTTCCGCTCAGAATTTCTCAAGGCTCTGGATGTTGGAGGACTGTGTTGGTTGACACGCCTCTACAACATTGCATGGAAGTCAGGAACAGTACCTCTGGACTGGCAGACCGGGGTGGTGGTCCCCATTTTTAAAAAGGGTGACCGGAGGGTGTGTTCCAACTATAGGGGGATCACACTCCTCAGCCTTCCTGGGAAAGTCTACTCCAGGGTGCTGGAGAGAAGGGTACGACCGTTAGTCGAACCTCGGTTAGAGGAGCTGCAATGTGGTTTTCGTCCCGGTCGCGGAACACTGGACCAGCTCTACACCCTTGCAAGGGTACTCGAGGGTATGTGGGAGTTTGCCCAACCAGTCTACATGTGCTTTGTAGACCTGGAAAAGGCATTCGACCGTGTCCCTCGTGGTGTCCTGTGGGGGGTGCTCCGGGAGTACGGGATTGATGGTCCGCTTCTACGTGCCATTCGGTCCTTGTACAATCGAAGCAGGAGCCTGGTTCGCATTGCCAGCAGTAAGTCGAGCTTGTTTCCGGTGAACGTTGGCCTCCGCCAAGGCTGCCCTTTGTCACCGATTCTGTTCATAATCTTCATGGACAGAATTTCTAGGCGCAGTCAAGGTGTTGAGGGAGTCCAGCTTGGTGACCTTAGGATCTCGTCTCTGCTATTTGCAGACGATGTGGTCCTTATGGCCTCATCAGGCTGTGACCTTCAGCGTTTACTGGAGCGGTTTGCAGCTGAGTGTGAAGCTTCTGGGATGAGACTCAGCACCTCCAAATCCGAGGCCATGGTTCTCAGTCGGAAACGGGTGGACTGTACCCTCCGGGTTGGGAGTGAGGTCTTGCCTCAGGTGGAGGAGTTCAAGTATCTCGGGTTCTTGTTCACGAGTGAGGGAAGGTTGGAGCGTGAGATCGACAGACGGATCGGTGCAGCATCTGCAGTAATGCGGTCGCTGTACCGGACCGTCGTGGTGAAGAGAGAGCTGAGCCGGAAGGCAAAGCTCTCTGTTTACCGATCGATCTACGTTCCCACCCTCACCTATGGTCATGAGTTATGGGTCATGACCGAAAGAATGAGATCGCGGATACAAGCGGCGGAAATGAGTTTCCTTCGTAGGGTGGCTGGACTCACCCTAAGAGATAGGGTGAGGAGCTCGGCCATCCGGGAGGAGCTCAGAGTAGAGCCGCTGCTCCTTCACATCGAGAGGAGCCAGTTGAGGTGGCTCGGGCATCTCATCCGGATGCCTCCCGGGCGCCTCCCTGGTGAGGTGTTTCGGGCATGCCCAGCCGGGAGAAGGGCCCGGGTCAGACCTAGGACACGCTGGAGGGACTATGTCTCACAGCTGGCCTGGGAACGCCTTGGTGTCCTCCCGGTGGAGCTGGAAGAGGTCGTCGGAGACCAGGAAGTCTGGACTTCCCTACTGAAACTGCTGCCCCCGTGACGCGGACCAGGATAAGCGGAAGAAAATGGAATTATGTTTTTACTACATCAGAATGGCTGACAACTAATGAGAATGTTTTTTTTTTTTTACAACAATCCATTTTGATTTATTATTTGCTCAATCTAATGCTTTTTTTTAGTGGTTTACCAAAATACTTTAAGCTATTTTATTGACCATCAAGAAGGCACACAAATGTCTTTTTAAGGTGTGTATGTAATGCTTGTGGTTTTATTTCAAGCTTAACGGGTTTGCTGCCTAAACTGACGAGGAAAGCAAAGGTAGAAAAGTAGTGGGGTTGATCAGATTGAGGAAGTCGGTGCAAAAAAAGAAAACAAACAAACCTTTGTTCCTCTTAGATATTATGTATTTAGTTAAGAATTTAACTGTATATATCCGTGTCTGTTTTTGGCAGGGTTTGAGATGCACAGTCATTTCAAGTGAGTGCTTATTATTGTTAAATATTGATGTTTGTATGGCCTAACATGCCTTAAAAATCTGCAATTAACGAAAGGTGAGTATTGTGTATAACATTTAACACCTGCGTGTGTGCAGGTAACTGCCTGGATAAGGAATGGCTGAAGGTGAAAGACTACACTCCCAGCAGTCCAGAGGGGCTGAAGGTGTCCATGACAACCGTAGATGACGAGGCGGGACAGCTGCAATCTGTACTCGCTGTTAACTGGACCATAAAGGATGATGGTGGGTCAGGTCGCATACCTAAAACGAGTGTTACTTCGACTACTAGTCGCAAGGCCTGTATCAATGACAATTTTTTCTGGATGATAACTGCCCTACAACTTATTGAAGTCAGAACATTATGGTCAACATTATTTTGAGACCATTTTTTCATATGTGGCATAATAGTGCAAGTATCCCGTATCAAAATCAAAAAACTTTAATTTCTCAAGAGTATTTAACACTTGGAGTGTCAAGGGCTTTTAAATCAAATCATTTCAACAAACACATAATAAGTTAAACAAAAAAGACGAAACAAAAACACCAATGAAAATAAAATTGACTTAGTGTTTTAGCAAAAAAATCACAATCAATACTTCAAATTTTGTCATCAGTATCACTTTTGTCGTTGTCTAAATACTGCCAAAAAAACAGAGAAATAACCCGAAAATACTATGAAGTTCTTTTTGTGTGTCAGTACAGACGTCACCTCATTTGCGTATACATCAATGGACTATTTTGCACACATTTCTACAAAATCCTCAACAAATGTTTGCACAATAAGACAGGATGTGGCACTTTTATTGTGAATTCTGAAAGTTGAGCTGGGAGTAAGACTAAAAGTGTTTGGAGTGTTTGTGATGACATTCCACCACCATTGAGCGGTCCGCCGGAAAAATACTTCCCCACACAAACATTCCATCTCATCCTGAAGGCTTTTGGTAGAGCGAGAGAAGGCAATAAAACACACGTGCACATTGAGGCCATCAAAAAGCATCAATTTAGTTTTTAGTTATTATGCGTTGATTTATTTATTATTGTGACAGGCCTATGTGGCGCCCTCTGTTTGTTATTGTTATCCCCTTCCCACATACACACACACAGACACAATTTACGTGTTCATATGTTCCTGTAGAAGAGCAATTGCAATACAGTTTGCATGCATGCATGTCTGCACTAGGGTTGGTACAGTAGTGTTCAAAATAATAGCAGTCCAATGTGACTAACCAGATTAAGTACTGTTATTGTTTTTATTGCTACTTGGCAAACTAGTTACCAGTACGAGCAGTAGATGCTCAGAAAACAAGACCGAGCATTCATGATATGCGCGCTCTTAAGGCTGTGCAATTGGACAATTAGTTGAAAGGGTGTGTTAAAAAAAACAGTGTCTGCGGTTTGCTTTACAAAGTCAAAACTATTTTGTACAAACTGTTTTGTTTCTAGGATTTGGCAGTCCTGTGAATAACTAAACTAATATTTAGTGGTATGAGCACAGTTTTTATAACTTCTTCACATCTGTGTGGCATGGAGTCAACCAACTAGTGGCACATTTCAGCTGTTATTTTACTCCAAGGGTCTTTAACAACATTCCACAATTTCTTGGTTTTGCTTCAGAAACAGCATTTTTGCTGTCACCCCACAAGTTCTTAATTGGATTGGTCTGGGGTTTGGGCTGGCCACTGCATAACATTCATTTTGTTGGTTTAGAACCAAGATATTGCTGGTTTACTAGTGTGTTTGGGGTCATTGTCTTGTTGAAACAGCCATTTCAAGGTCATGTCCTCTTCAGCATAAGACAACATGACCTCTTCAAGTAATTTTGACATATGCAAACTGATCCATGATCCCTGCTATGTGATTAATAGTCCCAACACTGTAGTAGAAGAAACATGCCCGTATCATGATGCTTGCACCACCATGCTTCACTGTCTTCACTGTGTACTGTGGCTTGAGTTAAGAGTTTGGATTCGTCTCTTAATCTGTCTGTGGCCCTTGGACCCAAAAAGAACAATTTTACTCTCATCAGTCCACTAAATGTTCCTCCATTTCTCTTTAGGCCAGTTGATGTGTTCTTTGGCGAATTGTAACCTCTTCTGCGCATGCCTTTTTTTAACAAAGGGACTTTGCAGGGGATTCTTCTAGATTAGCTAACTGTCACAGTACTTACAGGTAACTCTTTGATCATGCCAGAGCTGATCATTGGCTGAGCCTTTGCCATTCTGATTATTCTTTGATCCAGTTTGGTAGTTGTCTTCTGTTTTCTGCCACGTGTCTCTGGTTTTGCTCTCCATTTTAAGGCATTGGAGGTAATTTTAGCTGAACAGCCAAACATTTTTTGCACCTCTTCATAGGTTTTTCCCTCTACAATCAACTTTTTAATCAAAGTACGTTGTTCTTCTGAACAATCTCTGGAACAACTCATTTCCCTCAGGCTTTTAAAGGGAAATGCATGTTCAACAAGTGCTGGTTTCATCCTTAAATCGGGGTCACCTGATTCACTCTTGTTTTTTCACAAAACTGATCACTGATCGAATGCCACAAAGCTATTTTTTTTAACACCACCCCTTCAACTAATTGCCCAATTGCACAGCCTTAAGAACATGCATATCATGAATGCTGGGTCTTGTTTGTTTTCTGAGAATCTACTGCACCTACCGATAACTTGTTTGCCATGTAGCAATAAAAAATATACTAATAACAGTAATTAATCTGGTTCGTAACATTGCACTGCTATTATTTTGAACACTGCTGTACACGTAGACAATTACGATGCGTATCTTGATACATAGGATACGATACAATTCAGAAACCATATATTTCAACAACAAACCAATTCTATAAAATTTGATTCAGTGTACTAATGATACGATTTGACACAATTCCAAAGGATTTGATTCCACACGATTCTACTGTTAACATTTGTCGAGGTAGACATTAATCGCACACTATGAAGCCAATTCTATAACTGTGACATTATTACAGTACTTTCAGACGTGTAATAATAATAATAATAATAATACATTTTATTTATACAGCGCTTTTTTAGGCCACTCAAATGCACTCAAAGACGGTTACAATACACTAAAAAATAATGTGTAAAAGACCACATCATGTCCCTAAGCATGCTGTAAGGCACTGGTATCAAACAAAAAAGCAACAATATCACATAGCAAATGTATTTGGACCCAAAAAGACTTTCTGAATGAACATCTTTTTGTTTGATGGGATCAATATATAAATAGGTAAGAAGTCTTCTTCAGCCCCAATCAATAATAAATAAATACTGCAAACCCCTGAAATAATAACACATTTCTTCAAGTGGCAAAAATGTGATATCCAGTCGTATCGGTTTACCCTTCACAACTCTAACTAATTTTTAACCTAATCTTTACTCATTACAGAAACAGGAAATACATTTTTGTGTCTTTTGAAATCAAAGGGGGGGACGCCCTCTCTGTATTGTCTCTCTCTCTGCAGGCAGTATCCGCTACCTGAATGCCACTGAGGTACAGCTTATAGTCTTGTCCACAAATGAGCACCTGTGTGTCCGATATTCCTTTAAAGACAAACTCCCAATGAGGAATCCATATGGCAACAAGGTGGGTTTTGAAATCATGTAATTGTTTATAATTTGGCATTTATGTTTTGTACTTTTCTGTTCAGAGGTGACAGTTCTCTAGCATAAACACAATTGGACTCACGCAGTGTGTTAAGAACACAGAAAAAGAAAAGCCATATTGTACTGCAAAGTACGCTAACAGAGGTTTCACTACATCGAATTCATAATAAATTACATTCTAATTGATTTTTAGGAACGTGCAATGATGCAGACAAGTGCAGCAGTACCAGTTTGAACACTCTGTTCTTGTTTTTCTATTCTGTTCTACATCAAATATGTTTTTTGTCAGTGGTCGTTTTCAGCAAACATGCTGGTATTGGACCCGGGACACATGTATCTGGTTTCTGTCTTCAACATCCCCAAACCAGAAATGGGCCACAGCCACTATGACATCAGCGCTAAGGTTGAAGTTCCTGGTGAGTCCAAACCGTCTGCGATTGGATTTTAAAAACATTTTCTAGTCTTTTGTAGACCAAACAAACCATCAGTACCGTGGAACATGTTTAGGTCAATTCCCCTCGGAGTGGCCTAATGTTGGTATAAGTGGATGTCACCAGAACCTGGGCCAGAGACATAAGGAGAATGGGACATAAGAATAACATATTTTTGAACCCATGGCAGTTTGTTGATGTGGTTTTCATCCATTTACACATATTTAGCTATACAGTGGAACCCTTTAATT
The DNA here is from genome assembly GCA_024372805.1 of Oostethus manadensis. NCBI lineage: Eukaryota > Metazoa > Chordata > Actinopteri > Syngnathiformes > Syngnathidae > Oostethus > Oostethus manadensis. The sequence goes on from QODF01000008.1 coordinate 566,823, forward strand.
CGACGCCCCTCAGACTAGCAGACTCGCGTTAACATACAGTATGTATGTCTTGACGACAATAACAAAAAATATTTAATGCATGCTCAAATCTTTTTTTCATTGACTACCAACCTAAAAAAACGAAATGGGTGCGTTTTCTTAGTTGCTGAGTTCCTCACACTATCATAATCTCTTGTTGGCTGTAGGTAAAAACAAATAAAAGCCTTCTATCAGTGAAGGCGGTTGGGTTGTTCTTCTTAAAAGATCCTGAGGGTTATGGAACACAAAACTCAAGTTATCAAAAAGAAATTCACCTGCCGTGAGCCAGAGGATTTGATTGGCAGTCTGTCAAGACACGGGACGATCCTTGGCCCAAATGAAGGTTGTTACTGGTTCCGAGTGCAGTCCAATAACCGTAAGACGGCATCTGCGAGAGAAGGCTTTCAAGAACAAAAAATGTCTTATCATCTTCCGCGCCACAAAATTGCCTTTTTAGAATTTGCACGAGAGCACCAAACATGGGGAAAAAAATGTAACCTCAACGGTCCTGATGGCTCCCAAAGTTACTGACATAAGGAGATCCCACCTGAGATGTTTTCCACACGGCACAGCGGAGGGGGCGCCATCATGATCTGGAGTGCTTTTTCCTGCAATGGAGCTTCCGGTTCTCCAGGGGTGTCAAACAACAGTTGACCATGTGGACATGTTGCAGGGGGCATCCCTCATGACTGAAGACCCTCATTTGTGTGGTAATGACTGGCTTTTCAACAGGACAACGCTGCAGTTCCCAAAGCCCGCCTGACCAGGACTACTTCCAGAGGAATAACCTCACTCTTTTGGACCATCCTTTCCCCTTATCAAAATCCATTTCATAACATTTTGGGATGGATGACAAGGGATTGTTTACCAAAATGTACATCATTTCCAGACGGTTGAAGCCATCTTCACCACCTGGAGAAACATTCCCACTAGCCTCCTGGAAAGACTGGAATCAAGTATGCCCAAACCAATTTTTGAGGTGATTACCAAGACTGGCACAGCTACACATTTTGTAGTCATTTTTGGAAAATGTTATTTCTATTTTATTGTTTTTTTTGTTTTTTTTAGCTATGGCTAAAACTTTTGATCAGCTGATGAACAGCCTATTTCAGTTTAACGCCGTTTTGCTTCCTCACAAACTCTTTTGTCCCTCTCCTTTTTGCATTTTGAAGCTGAAATCCAGCAGGGCAAAATGTAAATTCTTGCACTTTTTCAACTAATGTTAACAATTTGATCTGGATTGCATGTCAACATCAACCGAAGCGGGCAGTTTTTAGTAATAAGAACAGTTTGCAGAAACAGTTGTCGACATAAACGGGACAGACTTAAGCGCGTTCCACTGTATATGCCTTTAGGGACCCAAGAGGGTCCTATTAGAAAACTTTTCTTACGTTAAAAGTATTTTTCCTGTGTCAATGTTAATAGCACGACGTTTTCCCAAATTTGAAATGTAACCATCGTGAGGCAGGTTATTTTTACCCTACTGATGATGCGTTGTCGCCATAGTAATCCTGGACAACAACCTGGTTTCTCATCACCCCTTCACAGTTTAAATGTTACACTACACCACAATTTCCTTTTGATGGCCATTTGGAAAAATAGCCTGAAAATGTACCAAAAAATTAAATCTAAATAAAAAGGTCATCAGAGCTGAAGCTAATTAAAACATTTAGCTTAGATTAAATAGAATATAAATTCTATAGAGACCTGATTTGGACCTAAAATTAGTTATGGTGAAAACATGAGTGCATCAAAATCAATGTCATAATTTATCAACATGTCTTAATTATTGTTGAAAATGGGGGGGGGGGGAGGTACACTATTCAGACAAAAATAACATGCAAATGTAAAAATATTTCAAAAATGAATGATAACCTTATTTTCCTAATGATGGCTGAAGCCGATTAAAATATAAAAGGTGTGAAAGTGGAAAAAGTTATGAATTAATATGATTTTTTTATGCCACTTTTTCTGAGGCCAAAGTGTGCGCTCTTTTGGGAGGGTTAAAATCCGTCAAGAAATCAGGACTTATTTCGGCCAACTTTAGGTGATTTTTATCATGAAGATTTGAGCTCACATTGCACGTGGTTTTGAATCAGATTGTCAAGACTCTGTGATGAAGATGACCCAGTTTTGCATAGAGAGAGGTGAGTCACTGCAATTCTAAGAAAGGGTGGGTGTGCGGCTAGCTAATATGTTTGATGTCTTTTTTACTGTATTGTAGGAAGTCTTTGGCAGTCAAACATCAGTGTGGTGGCAGAAAGACCTGCGCTGACAGTCAGCTTCCGTCCCGATCCACTGTGTGAAGAGTACATAGTTATTGTTAACTGTGCCTCCATCCAACACGTTGGCCATGCATTCAAGGTCTAGTCAATGCTCTTTTGATCAGCACCTTCGCAAAATTTTAGTCTCTCACATGCATTTCCGTCTAAAATAACTGACCTAGAACAATAGGTTGCTTATTACAGCACCCTGTGCTCTGTAGCCTAGTTTTCTACCTCAGGTTTCTCAAACAGGAAACGCAGTTGTCCTCCTTAAGTGTCTGTGCTGCTCATCATAAAAGATCATTTTTTTTGTATTCTCCTCATCAACATTCATGATGTGGATGGCTCTTTTCCAGGCCAACCAGGCGAACCTGAACGTAACATTCAGCCTTGATCAATGGCCCAGATCCTGCTGCCAGTTTGACGTTGGGGTAAACGTTGTACGATCCGCATTGTCCCGATTTAATGCTCATAGCAATATTGCCTGAACATGTGTTGAAATAGTCTTCATTGCAGATTAAACCAATGTTCCAACAATGTGGCCAAGACTGTGCCCGTCACCAGAAAACGCTACACGTTTGTCCAGGTTTGGCAGATGTCTGTTTAACTTTTTCCAGTGAGATGTGTAATTTCTTTAATAGCATCCTCGTGGAGGAGCAGAATGTACCCAATGTTCCCCCTAACTTATCCAAAGTGTCTGCGCCGACGCAAAAACAACTCGAGCATTCCTTAGAGTTCTGTAAGTAGTATCAGACTGAAGTATCGCACCTGTCCAAAACCTGAGAAGTCATATTTTGTATATGACTGCTTTCAAACAGACGGCGAGGATTCCACAATGTAGCTTTCTTCAGTCTCAACCACAGACAAAATAACCATCAGAAAACTTTCATTATGAAATGTTTTCATTTACTCTCACTTTCTGCTTTAAAGCGGTTTGTTGTGGCACCATTTTATCCTGCACATTTACACGAAATTGAGGCCATATTTGTTGTATATTGTCTAACAAAAATTAACTCTCCACCCACCTTCTGGTGCTTTCAGCAACACAAACTCGGCGTAACACCTCCTGTATCCGGTACGTTCGGCCAGTAATGGTGAAGCGGGCTAGCGCTGCAAAACAGCGGCATGTAGTACGTAACGCCCTGATAATGAATTGATTGGCTGCGTAAGTAAATACATACCGACAGGATCTCATCATTGGCTGAACATTGGTTGCTTCGTAGTGGTATAGTTTGCTACCGCTTGTTGTCGCCTGTCACTCCCTAAGTGGCTTTGTAAAGTGGTGCAGAATAAATTGTTGGAGTTCAGGTTGGAGTTTTTTTGCTGTGCAGCAAGAATTTGCAGTGCACAGACAACACAAGATCAGTGCATGATTGCACACGCGTGCAGCTTCGAGGGAACTTATCGCAATAAGAAAATCAAACGCCATCACTACAGCTGTAGTGGAAACTTGTACTAAATGAATTTGCGTGCTTCAATGGTACAAGCCACAGGTAATCGATCGGAGCACCCCTATTTCTGTTGCTTTTGTGGTTTTATGTTGCGTAACAGATAATGAGTAGGTTGACAATACTACACATGTCAACATAAACTGACCCATTTTTTTTTTATACCTCACCCATACATCTTCTTCTGCCAGTCCCCCGTCGCAAGGCTAGCATCCTAAGCAGAGAAACCCACACTTCCCTTTCCGTTCGATCCCGAAGCGTTCCCAGGCCAACTGAGAAACATAGTCTCTCCAGTGTGTCCTGTGGTTTACTTGAGGCCTGCTGCTGGGCCGATGTACCCTGAACACCTCGCCAGGAAAGCGATGCCTGGGAGGCATCCTGACCGGATGGCCAAGCCACCTCATCTTTTATTCACAGTCCCTCCCAGATGACAGAGCTTCCCGCCCTATCTTTAAGGGAGAGCCTAGCCACTCTATGAATTAAACTCATTGTCCATGGGGTAGAGTAGGAACGTAGACCGAACGGTAAATTGAGAGCTCTGCCTTACGGCCCCGCTCCCTCTTCACCACAATGGACCAATGCAGAATTGTATAAATTCATTTTAATGTCTCTTACCAGCCGAGCCAACTGATGCCCCAGATGGTCCTCATTACACGCCTGTTATCGTGTGTGTGGTGCTCCTATGTGCTGGGATCTTGTCTATTTATATTTGCATCCTCTGCAGGACGCCAGGTTAGTACCATGAACACCATATTTCCTCTGCAGCCAATCTAATGGTTTGAAATTGCACCGTTTAATTTGTGACTTTTTCAGACACACCTAGTGTCGCAGTGGGAGATGAAAAAACAAAACAGCCGTTGAAGCTCGAACAAACCCCAAAAGTTCTGGTGATCTACTCCCAAGACCATCGTCTCTACAGGGAAATAGTGTTAAAGCTCTGTGCATTCCTCCAGGCCAAGTGTGGCGCCAAAGTGCTGATAGACCTGCTTGACACCAACTCTTTGGGCACGGTGGGGCGCCTCCCCTGGCTGGAATGGCAGCGGCAGCAGTTGAAGAATCCCACAGACAAGATCTTAGTGCTCTGTTCGCCAGGTGTTCAGGCAAAGTGGAGGGCCATGTGCGGTCACAGCCGGGTCACCCTCAAGGAGGACCTCCTCTCCCCAATGAATGACATGCTCACGCCCAGTCTCAACCTCTTCCTGCAGGACATACACCAAGCGCGCATGCACGGGAAGTACATGGTGGCTTACTTCAGTGACATCAGCGGCGAGCAGGATGTACCATCGGTCTTTGACATTGCTGTGAAGTACCAACTGATGAGACACTTTGAAGAGCTCTTCTTTGGAATCCTGGACATAGAGAAGTACCAACCGGGTCTGGTCAACCGCATTGAGGGCATCAGCGGCGATGAATACTACAACTGTCCGTCGGGCCTGGCCCTGAAGAATGCCATTGAAACCTTCCAGGCGTACCAGTTAGAACATCCTGACTGGTTCGAGAGGGAGTGTGTGCACAGTGAAGAAGAACTTTTGACCGAGGCCAGTTCGCTCATTGAGATGCAGCAGAGCCCTCCGATTCTAGAGTGTCTTCCCCTCATCAGGGACGGACCTTCAGTCTGTTTGTGTGAGGCGCAAATAAGAGAGAACGGAAGCAGCGTTCAAGTCTTAACCCCGGAATTGAACCCAAGGAGCATGGGTCCATCAGTGTCAGAACTTATACCGCAAGTAAACCCTGTTTATCCAGTGAACCTGAGTTACGTATATCCCTCAAGCAGTCCTCAGTCAGTTCTTCTCGCTGAGCCTGTTTCTCCAGGACAGAAGTGGCGGACTTGCGCTGAGAGACATCAAGATCAAGTTCCAGTGGAGGATGAGGAAAACCGGCCCAGTGGTTTCCAAGATTCAAACCCTCCTTGTCAGAGCACGGTTTGTTCCCCTCCGAACCCAATCAGCCAGTCTGTGGAGATGTGTGAGGATAAGATTGTGGAGCTCAACAGTGGCTCTGATCAAGGCTACATCTCCAAAGGCCCTTCGCAGCTTGGAGAGCCTTACAGGGAGGATCCACTGGTGGCTCTTGCGAGACTTCAAGAGGAACTGTTTCTCCAAACTACAGATAACTCTGAGTCTGGTGCACAGGCATTTGTTTAGAGGGACTGGTTTACCTATACTTTGCTTTCTCAGTTGATGGATTTGTATCTTTCAGTCTGCCCTGTCCTTCTCGCTCCTGGTTTGTCTTTTACAGCAATGGTTCTCAAACCACCTCAGAAATGTTGCTTTGCAAGTAGCGCCGTTTGGTTGTTACCTCTGCCTAGATAGCTAAAATGGAATTGATATCTACACCGGGGGAAATCCGTATCCCCTGCTGATTTTGTAAGTTTACCACTTTACAAATTTGTATTTGATTTTGTATCAAACAATCACACATCGGCCATGACACACGCTTTTTAGTCCTGCGCCTTCATCTCAACTCAAGTTAATAAAAGACAACATCCTGTCAAACCTTTCCCCCACCATGGGCGAGACCAAAGAGCTGTCACCAAATCTCAGGAACAAAATCGTAGACGTGCACAAGACTGGAATGAACCACTACTGGTGCAATCACGGGGTGATTTTGATTTCAGGATAAAAGTCTCCCGTCTGGGCCTGATTGTGTCGGTTGACTATTGCAATCGATGTGTTCATGTTTAAAAAATATAAAAGACTCACTTTGTGCAGTACGTTCCTCTTATTTATTTGATCACACGATACTCTTATGTTTTACAGTACACCCAATAGATTGGAGTATATTGATACAGATATACAGCACACAATGCTATCACGTACGTGTAGGTAGTACTAGTTAGTATCTGTAAACAACAGCAAAGTTTCCCTGTAAAACGTGTGTGAGAAAAGAGGGCAGACAGAAGGGTTCCAAGGGTTCTTCATTGAGCATCATGTCCTTTGGTAGTCTGAATTGAACTCTGCCAGCTCATGCAAGGTGTAAAGGCCAACCTTACCAAACATTACAACGTGAGCATAATGCACATAAGGAAATCATACAAAACCGTATAAAATAGAATGTTTGAAACACTTTGGCGTGATATGACAAGCAACCGGGGGAAGCCATTCTAGCAGTAAAGTATTGTGCAAAAAACAAAGGGCAAAAAAGCACTTGAAGCAGCCAGCAGGACAGTTTGTCTATTCAGCAGCAGCACTAATCCCTCTACAGGGAGGTCAAACATCAAGGTCAGGACAGCAACCGTATATACAGGGCATCCCTAAAGTCTGGACATGTAATATACGTACACTTGACTTGTAACTTAATAATACATAAAAAATAAATCATTTCAACGGAAGCTACAAAAAGATTGTCTCTATAATGCTGAAGTTTTAGCACATAGTTTCGAGTTTATAGGCTATACAGATAATGAGCGCGAGGGTCATATCCGTTTTGGGCCCTGAATGATTTAATTGGATCTTTTTGTGCAGCGGCATGATGACAAACATACATTCATGCATTTTTGATGCCGCTTGTCCTCGCCAAGGTCGGGGGGGGTACGTTGGAGCCCATCCCAGCTGACATCCCAGCCAATCGCATGTATGGGGCGCATACACAGCATTCTCATATTCACATCTATGGGTGGTTTAGAGTCTCGTTTTTGGAATGTGGGAGGAAGCCGGAGTAACACACGTACACTCACATCTTCTGTGATTTTTTAAAACAAGAACTGGGTTGTTCTGGACTGTTCTCCCATTTACATTCAAAATATATACATATACACCCTCACTAATAGTTGGCTTAACGTCCCTTAGCCAGTTTCCCTCTACTAGCAACAATTCTGTCTGGATATTCGACCACTTTTCTTGGCAGAGTTGGTGGTGTAGTCCTCAAAAGGGTTGAGATCAGGGTTTTGGCAAGGATCAATTTTAATTTCATTCATTTTAATCACCCCTCCCTGGAAAAAGAATGGTTCAAATAAATCATTAGGGGCCCCCAAAATGAACAGGACATGCAAGCCTAAACCTTGTAACTCCTGACTGCATATTTTAGCAGGTTTGGCAAACCCTGCTGTGCAGGAAAACATTCGCACAACATCGATACTGTTTGGACAATTCCAGCTATGTGGGAGGCTAAAATTTTGTATAGCTGGTGATTGTTCCACTTACTACGAATGCAAAATGACTCGTTTGCTATTAAAACATTGTGGACTCTGACGCACACGTAGAAGGTCTTGTTGGTCTGGTATCGACAGTATTTTTTCTAAAAAAATCAGATGTTTGTGGCACTGCTGGGTTATGCATGACAACGACACACAAGTCTACACTAAGTCGGTATACCCAAACACAGACTTGCAGACAACACTGTCATCTTACAAGTAAAAGACACCAAAAGTCGCATGGAGGGGGGGAAGGGGGGTCTGAAATTGCACTTCCCAGCAAGACATGGGTGTCTTTTCTCGCTTCTGTCACGTGCAAGTGCAGCAGGACAATCTGCTGACAGAACATGTTCCTGATTGGTAGCACCTGTGGAATGATCCAAAAGGGGAGGTCCTTAAGGCAGGTGCAGACAATGCGCTATTAAATGTAAAAAAAAAAAAGTTTCCATGAAGGAAAACAAAGATACAGACATACTTGCCATCGAAATCATAATGTTTTGACTTCATTCATTCTCATTAAAAACAGTTTGGTTATTGGTGTGATTGCTGGTTGGTTATTAGAATTCAATCTAAAGGTCCGTCGGTGACTTAATAGTACTACTAACAAAGCCCTGCTAAAAGTCCTGAAGGTCTTGTTTGGTAACAAAGCACAAAGTGTTTCATTGTGTAACATTGAGTCAAAGTTTAGTTGTGATAAATTTAATTTTTTACAATTATTTCACTTGCATATGTATATAATTATATATTATATATATATATATATATATATATATTTTAAACCATCTCTACTTGTTTATTATTGCTATAATTTCCTTGATATTATTTCACACACGTGTTGAATGTGTTTTATAAATGTGTCATTTTTTAAAGGAATTATACATTTTATGTTTGATTCCATTAAGAGAAAGTGTTGTAATGCACTATAATTGTTACATTTTCCTTTTAGATATTGTAATGAATTATTTTTGATGCTGTTATTGTGAAAACAAATCATTGGAGTGCCTGACGAAGACCGTACGTCAATAAATTGCTCGTCGGGTGAATGAAGTCCAGAAGTTTAGCGGATGTTCAGCTGAAGTGTGCAGGAAGCAAGTGTGTGTGTTGCATTTCCAATCCAGTTATTATGTTTGCATTTTTTGGACCTGCTTTAATGTACTTAATATTAATAACGTGCTATTTAAAAGTATATGAAGTTTTCAAAAGTTGTTAATGTACTATTAGTTTTATGTAATTATTTCTACATTAGTGTTATTATGGAAAAAGACCAGCGCCTTATAAAGTCTACATCCGTGTCAATTTGTTAGTTGAGGAACCGTAATTACATATTTTTGAAAAGTAAAAGAAGTACAATGGCAATTTTGTATAGGAATTATGTATACATAAGTATTTTTAAAGGTTTTGTATACTTTATAAGGAGTTAATATTCATTTTCTGCATCCGGGTCGATACAGGAAGTGTACCGGAAGTGTACCGGAAGTGTACCGGAAGTGTACCGGAAATGTAAGAGACGTACACCGGAAGTCTGCAGGTAGCACACCAATACCGGAAGTTGTTGCCGCTGCCGTTCTAATTTGTATTTCTGGAGTTTAGGCTTCGACGATGGCGGACCTGGTTCAGACGCCCAAAGACTAGGACTGGGTGACGGCCAGGGTGTTGACGTACCCGTGTGGACACATATCGTTTTCGGACACCCCGTGGGAGAACTGGGCTGGGTTACTTCCGGCCGCCATTCTCCTCCGGACACCGCGCATCGCCACGCACTGCTCGGTCAGGTCCAGAACGGTGCACGCCAGGAAGAAGACGTTTTTGAACATGAACACGGACACCGGCATCTTGTAGACGAACACCTGGAAGCACCGGACCAGCAGCAGGGGCGCGTTGACCAGGAGGCCGGCAGAAAAGCGAGCCCACAGCCACCGGCAGCGCAGCTCCGAGGCAGTGAGTTGGTAGAGCCAGACGACAGGAACCGCCAGGGCCAGAAAGTAGGCCGAGACGACCGTGTACTTGAGGTACAGGGTCTGGATTTGGTTCCGGAGCAGCATCTCCACGAGGGAGAAGCTGTCGATGAGGTCCAGGCAGGTGGTCATGAAGCAGCTTTGGGAGTGGTGCCTGGTGGCGCCGTTGAGATCTTCAATGATGGCATTCGTGAGGCAGAAGAGCAGCGGGGCGGACAGCAGGGTGATGATCTTGAAGCCGGTCACCCCGCACGGCACTTTGACGGCGATCAGATCCAGTATGGAGGTCTCCAGGATGAGCACCACCTTGGGGGTGCACGCTATGACGTAGATGAGCCAAGCCAGGTAAGCGTAGGTGAACTCGCCCAGATTGCAGCCGCCGAAGATGGAGCCCTTCTGGTGGAAGCCGCAGGCCCTCTCTCGCTTGCTCCGCGCGTTCTTCATGAAGAACATCCCCCACCCGGAGACCACCACCAGGTCCGTGGCGATCCAGGAGCACCAGTACAGGTCGGTGAAGATGATGAGGTAGAAGTCCAGAATGCCGCCCTGGAAAACGAGGAGGAGGAAGCAGAGCGCTTTGTAGAACACGCTGCGTTTGGACGTGTGCGCCAAGAGCAGGGGGGCGGTGTGCGCCGGGAAGTCCGCCGATGTCATGTCGATGCGGGCGGGGACGAGAGGCTGGATGCTGCCGCTCTCCTCCGGGTGGATGATGATGATGCTGCTGCTGCCGGTGTCCCGCCTGCTCCTGCTCAGCAGCCGGCCGGCTTCCGGGGATGGCGTTGAGGCGAAGATGGAAGCGAAGCTGGCTTGGGATTGGAGATGGTCTTCCTTGGAATTGTCTCTCCTACTACTTGAGATCATTTTATTTGTCAGCTCAGCGTCTCCGGTTTTCCTCCTTGATGTTTTTTTTAAGGTGGGGAGGAAGAGTCGTTTGGGAAACGTGGCCTGGATCCGCACGGAATGAACTTGCAGTGGTGGGGAAAAGAGTTTGCACGCTTCCTGATTTCTTATGTTTTGCATGTTTGTCACACTGAAAGGTTTGCGATCATCAAGCACATTTGAATGATAGTCACTGACAAAATGCAATTGTGTTACTAATGGAGAAAAAAATCATCCAAGCCAACATGGCCGTGTGTGAAGAAGTGATTTTAACCTAAACCTATTAACTGGTTGGGCCAACAACTGCAATCAGGCGTTTGTGATAACTTACAGAGAGCCTCTTATTTCAGCCCATTCATCTTTGCTGAATTGTTGTAATTCTGCCACATGGGGGGGGGTCAAGCATGAAGTGCCTTTTCAAGGTCATGCCTCAACATCACATTAGGAGTCAGGTTTGACTAGGCCACTCCAAAGTCTTCATGTGGTTTTTCTTAAGCTGTTCAGGGGTGGACTTCCTGATGTGTTTTGGGTTCTTTAGTTGGTTTCAGCTTGAGATCACAAACAGATGGCCCGGCATTCTCCTTCAGAAATGTTGGTAGACAGCAGAATTCATGGTTCCATTGATCCCAGCAAGTCTTCCAGGCCCCGAAGCAGCAAAACAGCCCCAGACCGTCACACTACCACCACCGTGTTTTACTGTTGGTATGAGATTCATTGTCTGAAATGCGGCAGTACTTGTACACCTGACGTAATGGCACACACACCTTCCAGAAAGTTCAACTTTGGAGATGTTTTCTGGGAAAATTGAGGTGAGCCTTAATGTTCTTTTTGTTCAGCAGTGGTTTCAATCTTGGAACTCTTTTGCGCAGTATCTTTTTCATAGTGGAGCCATGAATACTGACCTTAACTGAGGCAAGTGAGGCCTGAAGTTCTTTGGATGTTGTTGTGTGGTGACCTCTTGGATGAGTTGTCACTGCGCTCTCGGGGTAATTTTGGTTGGCCGGCCATTCCCGGGAAGGTTCACCGCGTTTCCATGCTTTCACCATTTGTGGGTGATGGCAAAAACATGCAAAAAACGAAGACATTAGGAAAGGTGGCAACCAGGATGTAGCCCCAAGCCCTAAAATGATGCTACACATCATCACATTTAAATGATGACATACTACATCGTATGTCATCATTTTTTCATTTTCCCTTTTGTCATAAAGTACATCACACAAGTGAGTACACCCTTCATACTTCCCCAATATCTTTCCATTGGACAACACTGAAGAAACAACACTGTTATGAAATATAGTCTGTGTACAGCTTGTATCACATTGTAAATGTACTTTCCCAACCATTAATGTCTAAACCGCTGGCAACAAAAGTGAGTATACCCCTCATGAAAATCTCCAGATTGGGTCCTGCTTTAAATCTGCTTTAAATCTTGGGCATGGAGTTCAGTAGAACATCACAGCAATGCTGGCAGCACTCGTACGTCTATTTTACAAACACATTCCCCGGATAGGACGCTCAGAATGTGCACTTGACTTTAGTGGGCCAGACCATGGCGGGGCCTGTTTCGAGTGGCGCTGTAAGATGAGAAATAAGATTCTCTGGTCTGATGAGCCCCAGATTGAACTTTTTGGCGTTAATTGTAAGTGGTATGTGTGGAGAAACTTGACCAAGTACGGTACAGAGATATCCTGGAAGAAAACCTCTTTCAGAGTACTCAGGACCTCAGACTGGGCCGAAGGTTCAACAGGAGAATGAGCCCAAGCACACAGCTAAAATAAAGGAGTGGCTTTGGAACAACTCTGTGACCGTTCTTGGCTGGCCCAGCCAGAGCCCTGACCTAAACCCAATTGAGCCTCTCTGGAGAGACCTGAAAATAGCTGTCCAGCAACGTTCAGCATCTAACCTGACAGAACCGGAGAAGATCGGCAAGGAGAAATGGCAAAAGATCCCCAAATCCAGGTGGGCCATGATTCCCAAGAAGACTCAAGGCTGTACTAGCTCAAAAGGGTGCTTCTACTCAGTACTGAGCACAGGGTCTGAATACCTTTGACCATGTGATATTTCATCATATTTTTTTTTAAATAAATTTGCTATAATTTCTATTTTTCTAAGTTGGGGGTTTGAGTGTACATTAATGAGAAATAAAAAAAACTTTTTATTTTGGCAAACAGATGCAATGACACGGAACATTTTAAAGGGGTCTGAAACCGTTCCAAACCCACTGAACATTGGCCCAGCATAACCCGAGCCTAAGAAGGAAGAGGGGTAACAATTTGGCCATGGCAGTTTGGGGGGGGAACTTCCTGCGACGTCCGTTCCGATGGGCGTGTGTGTGAGGACTTGTGGGACGAAATAATTTTTGGTTGACAAGAAGAAATTTTGCCTATCTTTCACTAACTCTTGCGCAGAAAAAACACACCTTTCAGTGACATATGTCAGATATACGCGACCCAACGATGAGACTGCATTAACATTGGATACATATTGATAAATGAAAAATGGGTCGCATTTGAAAAGTTGTAATTCTACTATTTTTCACTGATCAGATCTAATCAGATATAGGTCACATGAGCAACAAAAAAACCCAAAACAAAAACAAAAAAATTGGAACTGACCTGCAGTGTGAACGCAGTCCCAACACTAACAAGTCACATGACAATGAGGAAGGAAACCTGCTAAATGGACCCAATTTGGACATTTTCACTTCATGGATGTGTGTGAAGTTATTCTGAGGATACAGCAAGCTGTACACGGACTACTTTGCGTCAAACTGTGCTTCCTTGTGTTGTCCCATTAAAAAATAGAAAATAGCAGCAGTAATGGTGGAGGGTGTTATGAAAAATACAGGCGCAGCTAACGATTATTTTCTTAGTCGATTAATCTGAATTGTGTTTTGATTAATCAAGAAGTAATGTATAGAATTAGGGCTGCAACTAACGATTATTTTCTTAGTCGATTAATGAATAAGTAATCAGTTAGGCCCAGAGTTGGACCAAATCAAGATGAGTCAAAGACAAATAGATAGCGGTTTGGTCCGAAAAAAAAACGAGGCAAAAACATGGATCACTGTTCAAAGTTGATGTGGGTGAATATCTTGCTTTCCCAAAACACAAATAAATCTGATTTCACGGTTGACTAGGGACATTAAAAAATATATTCACATTTGAGAGGGTAAAGTCAGAGGATATTTACTTTTTAAACGGTTGTCAAGTAATTGGACAGTCATTATTGTTGAAGTTCTACATATGACAATTTTTAAATAAATTTTTTATGTAAATATGAATTGCATGACAATTGTTAATGTCACGTATACTGCACGTCATGCCATTTTCAAATGTTATATTTGCCAATAATTTAAAATAATCCCAATTTAGTGTTTCTTCACTTTCCACCAGTAGAGGGCAACAAATGACCACTGGTTTAAAATTATTCCTGCTATTTCAAAGATGACCAGCTTTGTTCAGCGGTTTCCCCCCTTCTTTCACAAATGCTACAGTTTGGTTCAGTTGAAATTAATTCACTGCAGCTTGAATGGACTTCACACAGCACATATTGATAATAAAGTTTAATTTCAAGTTAAGATGGATGGCCGTGGAACATAGAAAACACACATTTCAGTATAAACATATGCATTCCAACGGACTTCAACAGGTTGAATCCAGCTACCGGGAGTAGAGAAGTATTTGGCATTTACAGTCCGAATGCAACTTTCATTAAAAAAAAATAACAGTTAAGTGAAGCAAACAGAGAGGGAAGTGATGCTTTTGGGTACGAGACTATTGGTGTCTCCAGTATATGAAGGTTTAAGTTAGATGGTGGATCATTGCACGGGACAAAATAAAAGGGAGGGTCTTTATACCTGTAACTTTATATCGCTCCTCTTGTGAGATGTGAATAAAATGTGCATTAAATGTATCAATGCTCCTCAAAGTACAATAAATACATTGCAGTACACCAGGAACATGGATACGGTTAATCATTAGCACAATATAGAAGAGGGGAAAAAAAGTTCTGGCCATTAATGTTCATGCTTTATCTTACAATGAAAGTGATGAGTGTGTGACGTTTGTACAAAACCCAGTAGATGATCAACAAGCGAAACCGACGTCCACAAATAAACTTGTGTTTCAGCAAAATCTGAATACATTTTTTGATTGTTTTTTTTTGTTTGTTTGGACAACACCAGGATAAAACCCACAGGGATACATGTCTAGAAAATGCGCATTTTTCTTATTTCATCTTTTTTTTTTTTTTTAAGGAGTTCTTATCAATGGCCTGCTTAAAGGCACTGCCACAATAATACAAGAGGGAAGGGGGCGCTACTGTCCATCACTCGCACAAGACAGTCCATTCTAGGGTTTAGTGTGTGTATACAGTGTGTGTGTGTATTTATTTATACACACAAACACACTGTATACATTTATATAGATATAGACAAAGCATATGCGAGTACGTGGGGTGTAGCTATAGGTAAATCTCGTAAAAATCATCCAAATCCTCGTGAAACAAGTCCCATTCGTCCTCCGAGTCAGTCACCTCGTCGTCCGTTCCGGCGGCGAGCAGCATGAGGAGCATTTCACTCAGCTCAAAAGTCACCATCTCCTCGTCGTCGTTGTCAAACGAGTCGGTGCTTTCCCGCTCGTCCAGGATGTCCCACAAGCGTGTGTGCCTCGAGTTCTAAGGAGGAAAGAATGATTTTTTTATTGGTTTTCCCTAATCATTTCATGGATTATCCAATTTCTTAGCAAATGAGCAGATATGTTGGGTTCTTGGTAAAAACTGCTTTCTTTCAAAGACCAGCAGAGAGCGCCACAGACTAGGTAACTGTCAAGAGCGTGCCCTGCATCAAAAGGTGTACATTTTCGCATTTGGGCCCGCAGCACATTGTAGAAATTAAAATTAAATAATTAATAAATAATTAATCTCAAATAAGATAAAATGGGGGAAAAAGGTTAAAAGTTGGAATGTAACAAACATCTAAAGATGAACAATTTTAGTCAGATTAATCACTTTACAAATTAATTGTGATTAATCACCATTTGCAACTGTGTCTGAAATATGTACATTTTTACTGTATTTTCCATCCATCCATTTTCTATGCCTCTTATCCTCATTAGGGTGGCAGGGTTTACTGTATTTTATAGAAATAAATATAAAAGACAGGACAGATTTGTAAATATTTGCATTAACAGCTCCAAATGAACTGAAAACATAATCAAGCTAAAAGATAGCACACACACTAGTTTCTTTTTAATAGCAGCACATTTTAATCACACTAACTTTGCTATTATGAGCAATGAGGGATTACATTCAAAGACACCACATAACAAATGTATGCACGTTTTGAGTTTATTTTCTGGTATTTCCGAGCATATTTAAATGCATCAAATTTTACATTTAAAATTTAGAATAAGAGTGCAATAAATATCCACTTATTTTTTTCCTTGGTCTTTCTGTGTATTTAGACCAGATATACAAACATAACAAATAAGTTGTTCTGATGGTTAGTGTCCCTGAATGCATCTAGTGGTAGCGGCAATGAGGAAGTGCCATTCTGAGGCTGAACGGACCAGAGACGTGGTTGTGACACGCGGCACACATACATGGTGTTGGAATTGCACTGCTGTTGATGTGGTAAGGTCGTAATAAAGCCTTAAAAGAGTGTAAAACTATGTGAGCTTCTGTTAGGAGCTGCAATGTGTCATTGTCTGTCGTCATAACGGAGAGGGGTGATGCCTATGCGCTAATTATACTAAAAAAACTTTAGCGTAAGTAAGGGAACAAAATTGTTGCTCACGACAACGCTTTTTATTGCCCTGCGCAACATTCTACAAAGTAAAAATTAAACCACAAAAACTACTTTAAAAATTGGATGATTTTGAAAGTAAAAAACCAAAGTAAAAAAATACAAACTAAAAAGTTTATAAAAAAACTAACATAGGGTCGATGTATATTAATGGTCATTTGCAACCAATGCAGATGCATATGCCAAATAAGCACAACTGCTAGTTTCCATCTGTAGTCCCCAGACAGGTAAGAGAAAAATAAAGCACTTAACAAAAACATTACAAGGCTAAAGTAGTCACGGACTTAGTTTTGTTTCATACACTTTTTAAAATTGTGTATGTCTCATTATCAATCCAACAGCAAAAAAAACTAAATGGTGTCGTTTGTGGGACAATTTTGCTGTACATTCCCCAGACTTTGACAAAACAGTGTGTTTATTCTTACTCGGTTCCTGATGCTGTTGGACCCGGTCTGCCTCCGCGGAGGCTGTGCTTCCTCCAGCCGCCCGTCAGGAAAAGCATGCTTGTAGAAGCAGTTGGATCCAAAGGGACAAGTTCCGCGCCCCTCGTTGAAGTACCGGCATGGTTTGCTCCTGGGGAGACAGAATGAAGACACAAACGCTGTCACCAGAACTGTCAGCATTTGGTGTTTGCGATCCAATAGATTCCACCCCCCATATCCCCTACCCTAACCTAGGCCACACACGCACCCAAACGCCTTCTCTATGTGACTGGGGTGCTCAGCTGATGTATTTTTGGATCTACTGCAAAAACAAAACAAACACTAGTAAAAGATTCTCTATGACAAGAGTTATCCACTGCAAATTTTGAACGAGTAGGTTTTGAACTGCACTCGCAGACCGGTCTGATGCCATTCACGTGCCGAATTTGGGCACGGGCCACCAGTTTAATAGCCCTGCTCTACCGCATGAACGTACCTGCAAAAGCTCTGGATCGCCTTCGTCTCGCCTCTGGCTTTAGCAGTGTCCCTGCTCTTTATGGAAATATTCACGCTGCAAACTGTGCAGAATGCGTGATCTTCACCACCTTTAATTGATTTCTTAAGTATTTTATATCCACACACAAACATCACAGTCTGGGAGATTTTTAACTTCAGTTGGGAGACAGACTTCCGCAGGGTCCGGAAGACTTGGCAGGTCTGTGTCACAGAAAGGGAATGAACTTAATGAGCGAGTGGATCTTCGTACCCCATGCCTTCCTTGTACGTCTGGATGAGCTTCAGTTTTTCGTCTTTATCTTCCACCCAGAACTCGCTTGGAATGACAAAGTTGGATGTGATTCGGCATTCCGGACAAGATCTGTATGTAAAAACACAGTGTGTGAAAATAACACTATCCACAGTCTAACACTAACATAAATAATAATTAATTCAGATAATAAGCCACATAAAATACCATATGATGAAAAAAAAGATTACAAATATTTTTTTATAAACTTGAAAGTGTATTTGTAAAATACATGTTACACATATCAATATGGCTGTTCATGTAAATGTTAGCCTGCAGGTAGTCTTAAAAAAATAAATATTAGGATTACAGATGTTCATGTAAATGGTAGAATATAGCTCTTCATGTTAATGTTAGAACCTAGGTCTTCATGTTAATGTTAGAACCTAGGTCTTCATGTTAATGTTAGCAGAGTTGTTCATGTTAAAGGAGACCTATTATGCTCTTTTTTTTTTAAAGCAGTTAACAGTACACACGATAAACCTGCACAGAAACCTTTCTAGATCTTCCAGACTGCGTCTTTCCCTGCGATGTTTCCTTGGGTTTCCTGCCTCACCTTAATGTTAGCATATAGCTGTTCATGTCAATGTTAGAATGTAGCTGTTCATGCACCCAATGTATCTTAAAAACATACCAAGGCCAGCAAACAATAGACAGCAGTGTGGTGTGAACACATGGATGTATGTAACCATATTACTGCCCACCATTTGAAAAACAGCTCAAAGGTGATTTCTTGCCCTTTACAAACATGACTCACTTGATGATTCTGCTCTCAAACTGCCGGGCGCTTCTCCACCTACGGATGCACTTCAGGCAGTAGCAGTGGCTGCAGTTGGAGAGGATGCCGAAACGGCGCTCGCTCGGGTTGGTCTTCTCGAACACCACTTCCATGCACACGCCGCACATCATGTCCTTGCTGCGCTGGATGGCAAAGGAGATCTCCATGTCTTTCTCGTGGGCTTCAATGCAGGCCTAGCGGAGGGAAAGGGTCAACTTCACATCGCAACAAAAACGTGGAGGTGACGTTGTTGGGTAACACCTTTGTGTGCTCCGAGCGCTGGTCCTTGTCGGTGGGGTGGAGAACCTGCAGGCCACACATGTCGCACACGTCGCCGTGGAGATAAACGCAGTTGAGGCCGTAGCGGCACTCTCCGACTGCGGCATATGGGCAGAGCTGCTTCCTCAGCAGCTCTTTGCCATGACGCGTTGCTTCGCTGTCAAACTCCTCGATGAGGGGGACAGGGCTCCGCGCGTTTGCAGACTCCGCTGGACACACAAAGCCAAACTGGTCATGTACACTGTGTGGCGGCACTCTCCGACTATTTAACCAGGGGATGAGCTGCGTTAGTTCTCCTGGCAAGAAGCTGCCATTTTAAGTTGTACAGTGGAACTCGTTTAGGTTGATGGGCCTCGAATCAGGCTGACATTGACATATGCGGTTTCAATATTCCTTTAAAAAATAAATTATTGTTATTATTATTAAACAAGTTTTTAATTTGGGTGCGGATTAAAAAACAAAGTTATGGTAAAAAAAACAAAAAGATAATCAGGTAGTCAGGTAATCAAACACATATTCATGTTACCATGTAATATTTGTTGTTTTAAGCATGTTGGAAATAAACTAAACTATTCACATAGCAGTGAAGTGGCATAGTACACTAAAATACTATTATTAGTAAAATAATATTACTGCGAATGTAGCAATACACTGCTGTGTATGGCCTCTTTAGAGCCATGTTGGTTATAATGTAATAAAGCTGCATTGTTGACAGGAGCTGATATTGAGCTGCTGAGAACCTCAAAATACCATCTGCTGTTTTAAATAAGATAACTGCTGAAGTAGACAAGACATGACACGAATATCAATGTCTTCTTATCGCCTTTCTCTCCATTAATCTAAGGCAGTGGTCCTCGGTTATTTTCTGTCATGCCCCCCCTACAGGAGAGAAATGTTTTCACGCCCCCACATCTGAAATACTGTTGACAAACTGATATCTATTTTTTTGTAATGTACAAACTGAACTGGAAAGTGAAACCAGGAACATGCCACAAAATGTGTATTCAAGAGTCAAATTGCATGTTTAGTATGATAAATTTGGATATGTTGGCAAGTTTACAGTAACACTGAAAGTACTTCCTGCTTCTCACACCCCCCGACAGTTCACCGCGCCCCCTCAGGTGGGCCCTCCCCACTATATGAAAAGCACTGACCTAAGGCGAGAAGGTAAACACAAACGATTGGGGGATTTAGTTGCCGTCGTTTGAAAAGTACTCACACAGTTGATTAATAAGTCTGCACCAGCCCGCCTCAAAAGTAGCTACTCACCACGTCCACAGTACGGCTGCCCTGGCACAAATTCTGCAGCGTTGACCCAATCTTGTGCCCCTAGGCCAGGCGTTGGCCCACTGAGCTCTGGATCGGGCCGGCTGGCTCGGGAGGTGGAAGGCAATGGATCAGGTGTTGGCAGCTCGTCTTGTAATGCATTGTGGTGTTCAAACCTATGGAAACATACGGGACGGAATTCAAAAACATTTCAATTGAAAAACGAAATTTAAAGTAAAAAAGTAAAAAATAAAATAGATTTCATAGGGCCCTACACCACCAAATACAAGAAATCATGTCAATCCAATTAATCCATTCCAGACCCAATTCAGCAGCGGGTCAATCAATCTTCATTAAACAAACACTGTCTCCCTAGAATCCCCCCCCCCTCCCGTAACCTGTGCTAAATGGTCCTACCTTGACATTACAGTCCCATTTTAAGTCTTTACTTTACAATCGTGTTTCTCTCCGTCTAATGCAGGAGTATTTCATTTTAAATCGAAAAAGCACACTAAAAACACAGACCTCCACCAAGCGCTGTATTTACCACATATTGTGATTCACCCCAATTTCATAATCCTACATTTTTTAAAATTAATATTTTTATATTATATACAAATATTTTGTAGAACCTGTTGGAAACCTGTTTTTTTCCCCCAAGTGCTTTGACCATTTTTAATGACAAATGCTGAAAATGGTCCTCATGCAATGTTAAAAAAAATCATTTAATACATTCCTGGATCCAGACGGTGATCCATACCACCCCCAAAATGTAATCAGTTCTTCCATATCCCATTACCGACAATTCCTGAAAATGTAATCCAAATCCATCCTGAACTTTTAAAGTTATTTTGAATACAAACAAACTGGCAAACACTGCACTTGGCAGAGGCAAATATACCAGACTCAAATAACACTCAGAAATACACAATGCTGTTGAACATCTCCCAACAAAGAACACACTTTGCTTATAGAGGAAGAATGGAGACATAAGAGTTGTTCATCGTTCTGTATGCATACCACACACACATAATGATTAAAACGATTCCGTGGCCAGAATCTAATGGAACGAACAGCTTCTAGAGAAAATGTTTGAATCACATTTGAAGGGAGAGGTGATGTCATAGTCCTGTGAGGAACAAACAATGAAGGGCAGACTTCACATGCCTAGGACACATACTTGAACAGGTATAAGGATGCATTTTTGTTTAATCAGGACTTGTTTTAGAGACAAAAGGCCACTAGCCTCAAGCTGACAATCATAGTAGTCAGACACATGACATAATAATGTCATGTGTCTGACTAGAAGGGGGGCCCGCGGCTGGTGCTGAGCATCCATTTTTGCATAGAATGTCTGTTTTTGTTATCGGTAGCACATTTTGATACAAAAAAAACTTAATTTGTGTTAATCACGACTTGCAAATGAAGTGTGTGAGTTAAGAGCTATACTTAACACGTGTTAATAAAATCACCGCTTCAGTGGCAATTCAGAGGAGCAGAGGTGAGCATTAGCTGTCAACATATACAAAATGAATGTCTCATATTGGCTACAAAAAAATCACCCCTAGCGTGCAAGTTAGAGATGTCAGGATACGAGACAATACATGATAATGGCGTCACACAAACGAGACCAGCCAGTATTTTAACATTACTTTTAAAGGGATAGTTGGACATTTTTTACGTGAACTTTGTTCCGTGAGCCAAGTTCTGGCTAGATTTTGGTAATGAGGAACATAGTTCTGGTTAGTTGGTGGGGCTACCTACATAAAGAATTTGGCTTCTCATATTACTGCGCGCTTCCGCTTGTCCGTTGTTGTGCTTAGTGTGCAGTAATATGACTGCAGAGAAAGAGACATTGACCGATTTTTACATCAACACTAACCATCAAAGTAGTGTGATACAAAGATCTTGCCCATGAAGCTTAAAGAAATCAGTATTTAATCAAATTGTGTAAGAGGAATAAAAATATGGTGCTCTCCCTAATGAGGATAAGCGGTATAGAATATGGATGGATGGATGGATGGATGGATTATTACCAATGAATAGTCGCCACCCTGCATACAGGCCTACATCATAATCAACATAACTTTGCATGCCATGTGAGCCAGCGCATTCAAAAAGCATGGTCGCTCCTCCAGCTACCTCCTACATGATGGCTGGTATGCTCAGTGCACACAGTTAACCAATCTGTTCCCAGAAAGACACTCAAATGTATGGGGGGTGGGGGTGGGGGGCGGGAGGGGTGGAGCTATGCATAAATAAATGAGAGTCATGCAGATGAGTGAACCTGGGAAACCCAGCAACAGCAGAAGAGGAGGGAAATTGAGAACGTTATGCAATTGCTATGCAGCATGCAGTGCACTCTGTCTGGCCCTGGGGGCTACAAAGGGGGGGGGGGGAAGGTGTCATCGAGTCCAACACAATAGACAGAGCCTTTTTATAAACCCCCACATTGGCTGGCTTTTTATTCTTAATACAGGGTGCAGAGGCCAGACAAAATCACACACAAGGACTGCGGAATGTGACTTGAGCAGTGACTCAATGCCTTATAATCTCCACTACAAGCCCCCTATGGTTGTACGAGTGTAAGTGCGGGTGTGGTGGTCCCTGCACTGCCTTGGTAACTATGGGGATGCTCCTTGGAGCCAGACATCAAGCAGACAGCGTCTGTACGAGCTGCTGCTGCTGTCTGGGTAGCTTGACAACAGACCGGGTGACTAATCTGCCTCTAAAAGGGACTTTTAAGCCCTTTTTTTTTTTTTTAAAAACAGCAAATGTATAATGGGCTTTTTTTCAAAGCACACTGCAGTGTTTAGGCCGCAGCACCAAATGCCATTTCAGTTGAGTATGAAAATCAAAGCCCGATGACAACACGGTCACATGTTGGAAAGTGTTACACCATCATATAATAATCTCATTTAATTTCATAGTAAATTAAATTAAATTGGAATACGCAGGGCCCCATGTCGTCCTCGTTAACAGAACCACGAAGTTGGCCAATAAAAATAGCATCTGCTATTAAATGATTGACATGTGAATGAAATGCTGCGTGGAAGTATTTTCCTGGCAGATCGCATAATCTCCACTCAAACTCCAGCGTGACTGGAAGACAGCTGGGTTATCTTAGTTTAGCAGAGCATGCTAGTAGTGAGTCTGCATGTGTGCTCTCAGGCTCTACAAGTGTGTTTACATAGTTTTGTCTTTTACCATTTCTTCATTTAAGCGAGCGTTTTACGATGCCCGCTGACGTTTTGCAACTTCTTGGTGAAGTAAGACGAGAGGGACGTTTATTCTTGTAAGCTCGTCTTGACCACCAACAGACACATTGGACAACTTAAACACACATAACTGGAAAAATCAGAGTGTTGTTAAACTTTTGATAGGTAGTAAGACGCTAAACTTAAGTAGACTTTTTGGGTAATAAGAACAAGGTGGACCAGGACTTGGTGAGCTGGTCGACGGACAGGTTGTCGACAATTGTGTGATAAACAACAATTACGTGTTTTAAGTGTCATTAATTACAACTAACCTACAAACAAAATGTGGCAAATCGTTAAGCCATACATTATTATGTCATAGCCAACACAGCTGCTCTGACAATTCCAACAAGGAGTTGCCGTGGACAACAACGTGTTGGCACAGGTCTCAGGTGTCATATCGTCTTAAGCAGTGTGCCGTAAAACTTCTCGTAAAACCTTGCCAGCAAAGCTGCTGTCCCAGCACCTCGTTTCAGAAAGGGAAATTGTAGCAGATCAGCTGACACCTGAACCCAACACACCTGCTGCAATGTTTCCTCGAACATCTATTATATAACAGCATTGATTTTTAGCCAACCACTCACCTGCAGCGGTCCCCAAACGCGCAGTTTCCCTTTTGAAAGAACTTGCAGAGCATGGCTGCAGGCTTGCTGTTTGTCAGATCGTGAGAATAGCGACAGTTGTCTCCTTCTTTGCATAAACCATGCAAGAAATATCTGCAAATAAAGGGGGTCATTAAGCCTTAAAAACACACCAGTGACATTTTGTGCCGTTATTATTTTGTGGAATATTTTTTGATTGCCATACAGTCAGCTATGTTATATGTAAAGTAATTATATATGATTGAGGCAATTTTTTGATTGACACATTTAAAGTTAGAATAAAATATTATATTGTATTTTGTGTACATTTGACATTGTAGGAAAAGTAAGGCATGAAACTCCATGTTGCTGCCAATCACTGATCCATCGTAACTTTTCAGTTACACAAAAATACTACCCTTTAAAGCAGGAATGTCCAAAGTGCAGCCCGGGGTCCATTTTCATACATTTACTATTAACACTAAATACCATCTGTGGTAGTATATTCACATTCTTAATAGTAATAATTATGTCTGTCAAAGTTAATGCAAGTTAACAGAAGTGTGCTGCAAGCAGTCTCTCGTTTTCCTTTGAACCGCTAGCTAACATTCGGGCTAAGAGCTGCTAGTTACCGGTGTAGCCGATGACAGCTATTTGTGGCAATAGATAATGCTATATCATTAACATTAGCATTTTAGCAATCGTACGTACTTTATAGCGTCTAATTTATTAGACTAGACTAGGATTAGTGGGGAACATAAAATTAAAGGCACAAAATCAATACAGTCATCAGATCCTACATTTATGCATTCCCACGTAGTATCAGCATTTGGGACCAAATATGAGGTGAAACAAAAAGGCGACAAATACAATATAGTAATCCATCTGTGCAGTGTGAGAAGGTGCATTCAGGCACCATCAAACATTGGGACAAATCGCATTCAACATTCAAAAACTAGGGAATTTCTAAATGTCCATTATTTTTCCAATATTTCCAATGTTAATATCCCTTAAAAATGCTGCATAGTTGCATTTCAAAATTTTTAGCACAAATAGATTTACCTCCCTACTTATTAAGAACTACTTGTGATTAAATGAGATTAATTATGAGTTAACTATAGACACAATGCGCTTAATCGCAATCAAATATTTTAAAATCGATTGACAGCCCTATTATGAATACATTATTATTTTCCTATTGTAGCAATAAAATTCAACCAAAAGGCTGATGGGGGTGAGCTTTAGACACATTTGGACAGTAAAGATGCAAAACCAATTGAAAGCACGTAACATCAGAACACTTGCCCCCTAACGTAACTACAAATTCCATGTACCAGCCTCAATTATGATGATATGTAACGTTACCATTTCCACTGCCAATGCATACTCGTTTATCATAACTCTTGAGATAACTGTGACATAAGATTAAGCGACTGACATGGATGTCAACTGAATGCTCACCAAGCTGTAGTAGTCGGTGTCTCTGCTTTAATTTTAGTTTTAAGCAAAGCAGATCACCCATCTGCCGGTTTATGTGGTTAATGTCACTTAACCACTTAACCGTGACGTCTCCGTGTTTATTATAACGCTTTGAGATGCTTTATGGCGTACTTTGTCGTCAAATTCGTAGCACAAAACAAAACAAAACAGTTGTCTCGCCTAGCTAATAGCAAGGCAATAACAAGCATAGCCGAGCGTCGCTAAAACGCTGTTGTCAGCCCCTCGACAGCTCTTTTAACGCCACTATTTCAACGCCAAAAGTCAAGCAATGTCTCCATCATCGATATTCTGACGGCCTTTTGTCAAGTCTTACCTGCAAGTTACGTGTTTGGTCCAACCTCCTGATACCGCTGGGGCCGCTGTGGACGATGCAGCTGCTTCCGCCATTGCTGTTTATGTTGAAGGTGCCGGATGTTCCGGACAGCTCCGCCTCAGTTCGGGCTTCTTCGGTTATCTCCGACTCTAGCCGGTGTTTGCCGATATACGACGACCGCGCGCCCCCTAGCGTCAAATTGAAGGGCGACATTATTTTAACGCGGTTCTTTAAAAAAATATATTTTATATATAATATATATTTAATATATATTTAATTGTATTACATTTTTATAGTAAAAAGTGCAAAGTCAGAAAAATATCTCTCTGTATGTCTATCTGTATGTCTGTATCTACTTACCTACCCTCCAACTTGCTCAGTAATCAATACAGTATATACTTATTCCCCTCAATCAAATACAAATTAATCCATAGCATTTACTATTTTCAGATTTTCCGGTTTTTTATATTCTGCTTACCTTCCATCACAATTCTGGACTGTTCTTTTCTTTGTAATGGGGAAATATTACAAACTCCTATTTTACCACCATGCCTGATAAAATCCTACATTCCCATATTTGTTATTTAACAAAAAACACGCCATCTGATTTATCCTGAATTTATTCTGCTTTATTGTTTATTAAAAAGCACAGTGTCCGATGTCGAGGCGAGACAGAAACAGAAACCTTTAAAAACGGAAAAAAAATTGAACATTCTTCTGCTTCCGAGTCGACCTTAGAACCCCGGGACTTTTGTGGAGGACTTTAGGTTACTTTTAAGTAGTTTCTGATATAACAGAAATAGGGCTGGACTGAATACATTTATATTTTAAGTCATCATACTTAGTTGCCAAATTAAATTACTAATAATGTCGATATTGAGCTCTTAATTTGATAGATAAAATGTATCCAGCCTGTTAAAATGTTTTTGCTTGTCTAGCTCCGAATATGTAAACAGCAAACAGTCACAATGCACTCTTATGAACATTCTCTCTCTTCATACACTCACAGTCAATTACTTTGTCACGGTTACACAAAATGTTACACAGTATAAATAGCACACTACCCATAATAAAGACCTCTCCAGGGGGTTCTTTACATGGTTCTTTACATTTTGGTTTACCCAGAATTATTTGTAGCTAAATAAGATACAATAATACAGAGAGAACTAGAGAAGGGCTCCATATCCATACCCTATTTCATTTTCCAATTCCAAACGTCCCCTGTTTATTCCTATTCCAGATCATAGTATCTCCAATAATTCCATTATCTGGATCGATATTGATATTTTATAGAAACTGCTGTGACCCTTGTTATGGAATTATATGTAATGTAAAGAATCATTTAAAAATCCTGGATTCAGAGAGTTGTCTGGACGACCCACCAAAATTTCATATCCTTATCCAATTTCCGAGAACTCCTGAAAATTTCATCCAAATCTATCTATCCAAATATATAACAACAAACAAACAGATAAACGCTGGCAAAAACATAACCTCCGTGGCGGAGCTAATAAATGAGGACTAGCAAGATGGGCTGCTGCACCTTGCTTGCAGGCCCATAAATAGTAAATAAAGAATATGGGTTTCTGCGCAGTAACAAAGGTTCCAAGGGTTTAAAAAGATAAAAATAGTGAATTTGCATTTTTATAATTATTGTTATTCTTTCTATTGTTAATTAACATTGTTGACTTGTTTGTTGTTGTTATTTTAGAAAATGTGTACATTTTAGGAATTATTTACTCATTTACTGTTACTACTTTTATGATAGCATATATTATGATAATTATATGTACTTTATAATGTTCATATAAAATGCTATTATAAATATAATAAATAAATATGAAGTATAGATAGTAATAAATACAGTATTACAATACTATAATATAATATAAATACAAAAAAAGCAATATAAAGTTTTCAGCATTATGTATACAGTATTTACATCTGCCCAATACTGCAGGGGTGAAAGATACACTTTGAACACTCAGAAGGTTACCATATGCTGTATGTGTCACGCTCTGTTCCACTCAGTTCTTGTTTTGATGCTTTTCATTTTTATGTGTCCTGTTTTGGGCTCTTCTCTGTCCAGGTGCTTTTGCCTTCTTTCTCATGCACACCTGCTGCAAATTTGCTTTCTTAATATTAATTCGACTTTGAGTTTGTCGATGCATCACATGTGTTGACGATTGTTATTGTGCTGTGTAGCAAGCTGCTGTACCGGTTCCCTATTGCTGGGATGCTACATTCTGAGAAATAAATATTTTGACCTGCACTTGGGTCCCGTCTCTGCAGCTTGTGGTCGTCGCCAGCAACAGCACCATGCCATGCCGTGACTATATGTTTATGTGATTACTACACTAATCGTACATTCATCGCTTACGTCTGAATGTATGTGCGTGGCCCCGCAATGATACTACCACGGCAGCTTTACAGTGACAATTTCAAAAAGAATTAACACAAATAGGTACTAATGCCGCAGTTTGTGTGTTTTTTTGCTAGCATTAAGTGGTACTTCTGTGTAATATAATCATACATTTCTCCTACACTGCTCAACAGGTTTCTCCCACAGAGGGATTTTTTCCCTGCCTCATGCGGGGTTGCAGTTGGTTCTCTGTTTTCATTTCGGACCTTTGTGTGAAAGTAGCGTGAGATAACCGCTGTTGTGTTTTGGCACAATATAAATGAATTGTCTCTTAGTGCATTTATTTTAGGTTCAATTGAAATGTCACTTATTGCACACTTGTGTTTTTATATTGTGTGTTTTCTTATCTTTATACCTTGAATAAACCAACCCCCAGAGAACATAGCAATGTGGCGTGCATGTGGTTTTTCTTGTATGCCCTTTATTAACCTCTGGGAATTGTGACTTCCTTTTTTTACTTTTGCTTTTTTCCCAATCAATGAAGTATATCATTTATTTACATAAACCCCCATCTCTGTGTGGAGTTTTCATATTCTCCCCATGCAAGCGTGGGTTTTCTCCTGGTACTCCTTTTTCCTCCCACATTCCAAAGACATGCATGTTAGATTAACTGGCCACTCTAAATTGTCCATAGGTGCGAATGTGAGTGGTAATGGTTGTTTGTCTGCCCTGCGATTAACTGGCGATTAACTGGAGTCCAGGGTGTACCCCGTCTCTTTCTCAAAGTTAGCCCCCCGTGACCCCCGAGAAGATTAAGCAGCATAGACAAAATAGATGGAAAAATGTAAACTCTCCTACTATACAAAGTGGCCAATTCCTGTTGCTTCTGTCTCATACATATTTGAGCTCTGATGTTTTGTTTTTGATTACTTTCAAAAATAAGTACTATAACGTAGGATTTATTATTTACTTTTAATTTACTAGTAAACACAATAATAGCTGGTTCAATGATTGGCCAGAAAATCGAAATCAGTCAGAAAAGTCTAGCAGAATTTTCTTTTCTTTTTACCACCTAAAAACATTGCCAAAACCAAGGGAATAGTGTCCAAACCAGATGTAAAGAGACTGATCCATGCCTTTTGTGTCCTGCAGGCTGGATTACTCGTTAAATGAGATGTAAAACAGCTACAGTTCATTCAGAATGCTGCTGCTAGGGTCCTGACTAAAACCAGGAAATATGACTGCATTAGATCCATATAGACTTTATTAGGCCAATAGACTTTAACTCAGACAGGTGTGCAGAGTCAGGACTAAACATGGTAAGACTGCATATCAGTTTTATGCTGGCAATATTTGGAACAGTCTTCCAGAAGGTGTGCGACAATCCTCATCGTTGGCAATGTTGAAATCCAGTCTGAAAATGTTTTGAATGATTTTATGTTTTATGGATTGTGGTTTTGCTTTACTGTAAAACACTTTCAATTAGCTTGTGTATAAATTGTGCTCTATAAATAAACTTTCCTTTCCGTTTTATATATTTGAATTCCTCACATATTTGAGTCACCTTAGATTAATAATATGTTTTCTTCCTGAATTGGTTGTAATATTTAAAAACAAAGGGGTTCTTTAATTACAATACTGTCAATGACATTTATCTGCCCGTTTACAACTAAGTGAAAGAATAAAAAGACAGAAATGAGACAGTTACGCAATGATAAAGAGGAAGCAAGTACGGCCTTAATAAGCAGAAGTTCACAAACAGAGCACATAATCGACCTGATCTGTTAACAGTTGAACTCTGCAGCTTTGGAAAATATGCCAACTCAAAGGTAATTATTTGAAAACAACCTTCATGTTTTTTACATAATCAATTTTGGCCCATGTACAAATGGTCACGTTTTTTTGCTTGTTTGTTTCAGGACAGTTGCAACTGTCCTCTTGGTGTTTTCCCTGTTAACTCCTGACTGCATGGCCGCCGCTGCAGACGAAAAGGCATTTGAAATGTGTGTGACATCGCGGAAGCGAGTGGAAGACCTTTCCTATCAAAATCGAACCTCTGTTCCATTAAATCTCCCGGACACCACTGAGTA
This sequence comes from Oostethus manadensis, assembly GCA_024372805.1. Lineage (NCBI taxonomy): Eukaryota > Metazoa > Chordata > Actinopteri > Syngnathiformes > Syngnathidae > Oostethus > Oostethus manadensis. The sequence goes on from QODF01000008.1 coordinate 596,978, forward strand.
TCTGGATATCTCCCACAACTCTATCCGAAGACTTACCACAGGGGCATTCCACCGACTGTCTCGACTGTGTTTTCTGAAAGCAACTCATTGCGGTCTCAGGAATATTTCTCGCAGTGTGTTCAGACACACTCCAGCACTCAAAGTTGTCAATATCTCCAACAATGAATTAACTTTTATTCCTGATTTTACGCTTCAACAACTGACAATCTTGGATTTGGCCAACAATTTCTACAATAGCTATCAGTTACCGGAGTCTTTCCAGAACCTTACAAATTTGGAGGTACTGTCCTTAGGAAGTAAAACAGCCCAGTCTGTGGAATTAGGTGACTTCATGCCGCTGATGAACATCGCCTTGCGACATTTGCTTCTGGGGTCCGGTGTTCCCTGGCAAAAGTATGACCCAGGAGCGCTTGGAAAACTGTCCCTAAGGAAAATGTCTCTTTTCGCATCATTTTGTGAGCGCTTCGATTTGCTCCAGAAACTCCTGGAGGATTTGAATGCGACGCGAGCAACTGCATTGAGGTTTGTTAAAGTGTTTCCTGACGAATGCAACGTCACTGACAAGGCTTTCCAAAGCCTGAGAGCGATGCCTTACCTGCAAAACCTGACCATTGAGAACACCTGGATAAATAGTTCTTTCATGGAGATGTTGGTGAAGGATGTTTGGCTCTCGTCTATTCAGGAGATCTCGTTCATTAACATCACATACAATGAAGATACGCCGGATGGCTTTCAGTTTCACGCCCTTAACCGCACAATAAGTCTTCGCTATGTGACATTTGATAGCATCAAACATTATCAGTACAGGTACCCCATATTTAACATGAGCTTTGAGCAATGGTCAAATCTCAGCTATTTGAAGTTTTCGAGAAGCGGCATGAACATTTTACCCTGCAAACTCATGTCTGTCTTGCCGTCATTGGAGACACTGGACGTGTCAGATAACCTCTTGACAGATCTCGGTTTCTGGTGGCCTTCTTGTTCCTACATCTCTGTCTTCCCAAAGCTGAAGCGCTTATCCATGAATAAAAACCGCTTCCGTAGTCTTGCCTTCATCTCAAGACAGACACACCAGATGAAGACACTGGAGTCCTTAGATTTAAGCTCCAACTCCATTGAGTTAAAAGACAACTGCTCTTGGCCCATGCATCTGACCGAACTCAATCTAGGGAATAACAATCTTGGAAACAGCATTTTCAAGTACCTGTCATCAAATTTTGAGCGGATTGATTTATCAAAAACGGGAATAACAGTCATAATCCAAGAGGACCTGTCCCGGTTTCCCAAACTGACCCACCTCCTGCTTAGTTCCAACAGCATCCAAACGCTCCCTGAGCTATTTCATGTCCCCACTCTAATCAGCTTCTCCGTGGACCAGAATGCTATCACATCTCTTTCCGAGAATGTCTTCGGGGCGCTTCCCAACCTTCGGACCCTCAAAGCTGGAAACAATCCCTTTGTATGCTCCTGCGACCTCCACTGGTTCCTTACGGCTTTTAACAAGTCCTTGCTCTTGGACTGGCCCTTGGAGTATTCCTGTGGCACGCCGGCAAAGTTGGCAGGCCTGCCGCTCTCCGAGTACAAGACCAACGTGATCTCATGCAAAACATGGCTCCAGACTGCAGTGGCCATCTCAGTGATAATAGTCGTGTTGACAGCCCTGGGCCTGCTTTACAACAAACTGGACGGGGTGTGGTACACAAAGATGTTGTGGGTGTGGATTAGGGTGAAGAGGCGAGGCAAGAAACACTCACACAAGCTGAAGAATGTGTCGTTTTCACACCACGCGTTCATCTCCTACAGCCACTGTGATGCCGACTTTGTGCACAGTAAGCTGGTGCCCTCCCTGGAGAATGCCGGCCTTGTTCTATGTGTGCATGAACGGGATTTTGTACCAGGCGATTGGATCGTCGACAACATCATCAACTGTGTGGAGTCCAGCTACAAAGCGCTATTTGTCCTTTCGAACCATTTTGTCCAAAGCGAATGGTGCAACTACGAGCTTTTCTTCGCACAGCACAGAGCCGTAGACATCCAGCAGGACTCGTTGGTTTTCATCCTATTAGAGCCAATCCCAACAGATTCTCTGCCCAAAAAGTACTCGAGACTGAGAAGTTTGCTCAGGCAGCAGACGTACCTTGAGTGGCCGACGGACGAGTGCAAGCAGCGGGTTTTTTGGGCGAGTCTTCAATCCATGCTGCACATGGGAGACCAATCCATTGTTCTGAAGGACGTGGCGTTGGCACTTTCAGATCTCGCCGCTCTCGTTGAAAACCAAGTTTAACGCCATATACAGTGGCCCCGTTAACGTCAACAACCTGCCTTTGTCGACCAACTCATCAAGTCCCGGTCCACAGAGTTCTGCTTATTCCTAAAAAGTTCCTGCTTAAGTTGTCAGCGTACATGGTTGACCGCTTTTGTCGACATTCAATTCGGGACCCAAAGTGGTCATTTCTAGCAACAAGGCGTTAGTGTAAGTCGACGTTCAGTTAACTTCACTAAGCAGTGTGACACGACAACAACCGCTACTGTCTAGTCACACGGCACGAAAGCACGCAGGCGGTGACTTCCTGATCAGTGATTTCATACGTCATTTGGTTTATTCCCAAAAATATTCATGGCACCACTAAATTGAGTCAACACATCTCCAGCGGTACTCGTACCACAGTTTGAAAACCAATGTACTGGACCATATTGTACCGTTACAGAAGTGAACGGAAATGTTGCATCATTTGTTACTTGTGCAAATGTGTTCTTAGTGTGAAGGTAGCCCAAATGCTGCTCTATTAAATGCTGTTCTTGTACAAGTTCTGTGTGGTCACATTTGATGCAAAGCCTTTTATCTTTACCCATTCACCGTGTCAGTTAAGCTGATTAGTGGTTGATGCTCTTCCATCCATCCATCCATTCTCTATGTCGCATATCCTCCTTAGGGTCGTAGGGTTATGCTGGAGCCTATCCCAGCTGACTTGGAACCGTCAGCTTGGGTGTTTGTCTCCCGAGCTGACAGTTGCTGGTTCGATCCTCAGTCTGTGAATAGATTTCGACGCATTTCTAGGCTGTGTCAACGTTCAGTCTTCATTTCAGTTTCAGCTTGGGAGTTTCAGCATTTGCACTCAATTTTGGTGAGTGATGTAGCAATTTTATAAATTCATTCATTTTTAAAATAAATGAATGAATTACATAAATAAATAATGCACCTCTGCTCTGGCCTATACTATCTGTAGTAGTCTCCTGCAAAAGAAGTGAAAAATATAATAATGTAAACCTAAGACCCATTTTTAGCAAGTCCCAAGAACCTGCTTGAGTGTTTCTTATATGCTGTGCAGAATGTCATTGGTTCATTATTTGTCCATTAGCTCAATACTTAGCCATGCAGTGAAGTAAATCATGTGTGGCCAAATCACCCCGTTTCTTTCCAATTAGGCAGCAGCGTCTGCTGGCAGAGCATTCAAAAACATCTTAATTGGACACTGATCCAAGCAAAGTCTAAAATTTCCTCCACAGCACACTGTGACTTATTTGTATTGTATGCCATTCTCTGGACTGTAGAAAAAGCTATTAACAGACAAATACTTTAGCCCCACACAGCTAATTTGACCACCCAAGTGTCTTCTTGGATATACAGTAATATTGCAATCCTAATTCCTGGTAATTGCATTATACATCGGATACTTATTGAAGTTTACGGACGGACTCGATTTAAGACACATCTTATATCCTCAGTTTCTAGTGATTAAAAAAAAGAAAAATATGATTGTGTAGTGCGGTTCAAAATCCATTACCGGGGTCTCGTTTTCTTTTTAATAGTAAATTGCAACCACTGGAGGTAAGCTTGGGTTATGCATCCCGCACGGCACGTGTCTTTTGCAGCATTTTAAGTCAGCGGGTCGTGCCCCGGCTGTTGTCCATATTTTGCCAGACGATGGGGGCAGTGTTGCACGAGAGGCCATCAGTGTAGTTAGACAATTTCCGAGGTGCACGGTAAGGCAAATCTGGGCCATGTGTGGACATCCTGCATGCGTCAAGCGTAGACCAAGTCCCTCCCTTACCGCTAGTTGGCGACTATTGAGAGTTGTTAAGCTTGGTTTATGTTCAGCAAGTGTCTATCATTGCACACTCACTGTTCGGGGCATGTTGAGTGCCTTTTGCCGAACTCCTGCACTGAAAAGTTGTTTATTTATTTACTTGTTTAATAGGGGACAATGCATATTAATGAACATCTGCAACCCATACAGATGACAGCACAGCTGCTCAGTTTCCATCTGTAGGTAGAAGAGAAACAACAACAAAAAATGTAAAAACAAAATTATACTATCAAAAATAAAAATGAACACAGAACATGTAAAGGCTAAAAAAGGCTAAAAGTGATCCCAGACTGGGTTTTGTTTCACCCACTTTTTTCAAGTTAGACCCACACGCAATTTAGCTGCACGCATAAATGTGTCCACAGGATGGCAGCATATCCTTGCTGTAAGACTGATAGGTCTCGTTGAGGAACGACTGCAAAATAATAATGTGAATTTAATACCAACCCTTTACATCCTGGCAAAGTATGGCAGCCTGTGTAGGACACATATAGAAAATATCATTACAGGTTGCACAGTGGATAACAGGGAAAACGTTGGGGAAATGTTTTTGTGTTGGTTTTAGTTAGTTAGAAGACAGGAGGAAGAGCAGGAGGTAGCAGAGATGAAGATGCTGTGGTTCTCTTTGGGTGTGACCAGGATGGACAGGATCAGGAATGAGCACATCAGAGGGACAGCACATGTTAGAGGTTTTGGAGATAAAGCCAGAGAGGCCAGACTGAGATGGTTCAGACATGTCCAGAGGAGAGATAGTGAATATATTGGTAGAAGGATGCTGAGTTTTGAATTGCCAGGCAGGAGGCCTAGAGGAAGACCAAAGAGGAGGTTTATGGATGTAGTGAAAGAGGACATGAAGGTAGTTGGCGCAAGAGAAGAGGATACAGAAGACAGAGTTAGAAGGAGGCAATTTATTCGCTGTGGCGACCCCTAACGGGATAAGCCGAAAGGAAAAGAAGAAGTTAGTTTTTAAAAAAAAGTAAAAATTCAAGTCTGATAGCGGTGAAATGTCTGCACGTCCTAAAGAAGTTCTGCCCCCTCAAGTGACTACAGCAAAGGATTTTAGACAATGTGAAGGTTTTTAAAGACAACGCATGCTAAATCATAATAATTAAAAATACTGATAATATATATACATATTTTTTCCCTATTTTTTTTTTCAATTGTTTAATTGAAATTTATAATTCCTTCATTCATTTTCTACGGTGCTTATCCTCATTAGGGTTACGGGGATGCTGGAGCCTATCCCAGTAGACTTTGGGCGGGAGGCGGGGTACACCCTGGACTGGTCGCCAGTCAATCGCAGGGCACATATAAACAAACAAACATTCACACTCTAATGGACAATTTAGTGTTGCCAATTAAGCTAACATGCATGTTTTTGGAATGTGGGAGGAAACCGGAGTACCCGGAGAAAACCCACACACGCACGGGGAGAACATGCAAACTCCACACAGAGATGCCCAACGGAGATTTGAACCCAGGCCTTCCAGATCTCCTGACTGTGTGGCCAATGTGCTAACCACTCAGCCACCGTGCGGCCTGAACTTTATTATTTTTATTTATTTTTATTATTTATTTTTTTGAACTTTAATATTAAAATAAAAACAGTCACATCTCAGAATGTAATTTAGTCTACATTCATGTTTGTAAACAGAAAGTTAAAGTATATATGTGTGCATGTGTCGTACAGTAGCACCGTGCTTTTTGCGAGGGTAACTTTCCAAAATCCCCTATGAATGGCAAAAAACGGATGCACCAAAAATAATTAAACACTTTTTAAATGACATTTTAAACATTAAGAAACAAAAAGGCACACAGTATACAGTATTATACTATACAAAATGTGCAGATACACAACATCATGTCTCGAAAAGCATCTTCCTGCTGGAAAATGTTGACTGAATTGACATGTGGGACAGCGCTCTCTGCTGGATTTATAGATGCACAACTCTTTTTTTCCCCTGCAGAGAGTGCCATCAAACTATTTTACATATAAAGTGCTCATGACACCAAAGGATATGTCCTTCGTGTTATTTTTGGCGTGAAAAACAGCATTTAAAGGTATATTTCCTGCGTTTCACGTGTGCTGGAATGTTGTAATATTGTATTTACATTTTTTTTTGCACTTTATCGCGTCTCCCCGGAGTAAGGGAGGTTTATGTGAGGATTTTGTGTTCATTCTGAAGCGTTCTCCATTCATATAGTCCAATTTTGGAATATTTTCTTCTTGTTCAAGATATATTTTTTTGCATTATGCCTGTTCGTCGTGTTGAAGGCTTTTGCTTGAAAACTCAGGGAGACGGAGTCAGCTTGTTCACATCTCCAAAAGACGCCATTTCCAGCATCGGATGCATCCGATGTTTCAACTGGTCTTAAAATTTGTAAACAGGTTGTTTATTCCCTTTGTTTTCCTACTTTTGCATTCGTGTTTTTAAATGTGGCGGCTATAACAAAGTCATTTCCTGCAAATGATTAATACAGGATCAATAAAGGAGGCATTATTTAGCACGGTCGTTTGGGAGAACGTGAGCTCAAACAGGGCCTACTGTTTTATAAGACAGAAATAGCATTTCATTAATACCCAATGAGAAGTGGTTAGGATACAATTTATAGTTCTACCTTTCTAGCTGACTCAGCAGAGCTCCGAGCTAATTCAATTTAGCTCCATCCGGTGGCCACTCCATCTTAACCTGTATGCGACCATGCAAGACAATGTAGTAATATTAACAAATAAATACAACGGATAGAGTTGAACACAAGCAAAAACTCCTACTACTGTGCATGAACATCACAACAAAGAACGGACATATGAAATACATCAATCTCATCACGCTGGTATCGATCCGAGGTCGACACCGCCCTTAGTATCAATACCATCGACATCAGGATCCCATCCCTCTGCTCGCCCTCGAATGAAATGCGACGTTTAATCTACTAAACACCATGATCTTATCTATCTCATGAAGGCCAAGGGTATGTAAGCCTAAATCATTTCGCTGTCTCTCGGGTGAAAAAATCGCTGCAATAAGCTCATTAACAGTTAATTTGTCCATTGCTGACAACGTCAGACGTTGTGAACGATTCCGCCCACTGATTGGATTGTCATTAAATAGCGTGGTTAGAATGTACATGGCATCGCTTGTTTGTTCATCCGCGATGCAAAACGTCCTGTAGGTGATGTTGATAACGACAGCCATGCTGACCAGAACCAGCCCACTGCCACAAACACTCCCAGAGATGCCGAGCATCCGATGGGTGGGACAAAGTCCAGAATTTGCATCTATGCATCTATGCATCCATGCATCTATGCATCTATGCATCTATGCATCTATGCTTCCCTATCAAAGTCAGTAGATTGTCAGCGTCCAACCGTGGTGCTGTGGGGATGAATGAGAAGGAAGTTACCTGTGATAAGTAGCTGGGTTTACACAAAAGATGAAGGTATTCTAGTGCATATTTAGTCAATGAAATGTACATTCAGCAGTCCATATCTCACCACTTTTTGGGACAATTTAGGGGAAGCCTCCCTTGCAGACTTAGAGCAATCGCCACTGATTGTCGTGCCAACTGAGATTTTAAAGGTAGTCACTGATGTAGGCAGTCATCAAAAAGCGTGGTTTATCGTGCAAAACATACAAAAGTACTCACTGAAGAATGCAAAAGTTCTTCTCATCAGATCATTCTTTGTATAAGTTAAGATACCAGCTCTTCATGCTCTAAAGTCAATTATGAAATCAAAATAGTGATACTTTCCATACTTCAGATCTATATATTATGGATATAATGCATTCGATTTTTGAAGTGTTATGGTTTGTATTTATTTATTCTTATTCTGTTTGCCTTGGGGCCGCACGGTGCCTGAGTGGTTAGCACATTGGCCACACAGTCAGGAGATCTGGAAGACCTGGGTTCAAATCTCCGTTGGGCATCTCTGTGTGGAGTTTGCATGTTCTCCCCGTGCGTGTGTGGGTTTTCTCCGGGTACTCCGGTTTCCTCCCACATTCCAAAAACATGCATGTTAGGTTAATTGGCGACTCTAAATTGTCCATAGGTATGAATGTGAGTGTGAATGTTGTCTATATGTGCCCTGCGATTGACTGGCGACCAGTCCAGGGTGTACCCCGCCTCTCGCCCAAAGCCAGGTGGGATAGGCTCCAGCATCCCCGTGACCCTAATGAGGATAAGCGGTACAGAAAATGAATGAATGTTTGCCTTGGTTATTTTATGTTGTGATTAAGTGTTAAAGAGAAAAATAATGTATCTATCTATAATTTTGTCCTTTGTTTTGTTCTGCTATATCATTATTACTGATATATTATTAGCTTGGCTGTATTGTAAATACTACATCAGCAAACTTCAGGGTTTAAAATACCTCAATACATGACTATGATGTTTGTTTTCTTTATGCTAGATTTGAAATACTGTACACTACGTTTTAAAATTCACCAGACACATTACGTGAATATGCAGATAGTATCGGATTGGTATCGCCGATACCAACCTGAATTTTACCCAGTATTGGATCAGAAAAGAAATCAATGGTATTGCACATCACTGTGCAGTGCATTAACAAGCCACAATAGTTTGGTAATGTGAACGACTACATAAATAATCCAATTCAAACAAAACATCGTAGCCCTAGTCAACAAAGTACAACAGCATGGAAGAGAGAACCGCCGTCTCCCGGCTACGAACAATTGGCCAGACAGCCACTCAATGCAGGGGTGCCCAGTACAGAGCCAATATGGTAGTAGTTTTTGTTGACCTATTTTGCACAATTGACTTGAGTTTGAACTTGAGTTTTTGGCCTAAATGTTCTTTTGATAATGCTGGCCATCTCTGGTAAAATTGCCCAAATCCTGGCTGAAATGATCGTCATGCTCTTTATGCCCAAAATAGGACAGTAGTTTCAGTTATTTTCTGTCACGCCCCCCCCCCCCAGGGGCCAGAAATGCTGTCGGGTCCCCCCCGTTTGAAATACTATTGACAAAAGATAATGTCTATTTATCTGTAGTGTATAAAACTTGAACTTGAAATTGAAATCAGGAAAATGCAACAAAATGGAAAGCTGTGAAGTTGTATTTAAGAGTCAAATGGCATGTTGAGAACAATCCATTTGGACATATTGGCATTGAACATTGGAAGTACTCCCTGCTTCTCGCCCCCCCCCCCCTGACAGTTCACCACGGCCCCCAGGGGGGGGCCACCCCACTGCTAGTAGGACAATGGGTTATGTCAAGAGGGTGACTTAGGTCATATTATTTTAAGTCTAAGTCAACACTTTTGATTGATTGATGGGTCTAACATGACAAAATCATGAAACTCAATGGATCTTACTTCTCAAGTAGCAGACCAGGCAAAGATTTTCACCATAGGTTGGTAATTCTTTATAAATGCGTGATAATACAGGTAAAATGTACAGCGTACTTGTACCACTGTTACCCCACCCCCACATTTTTACACGTCTATGTCTTTATGCTGCACTGATAATGCTTTTCCGACAAGTGTTGCAATTTTGCACCTTTTTCTGCGGCCCTTGAATGCATCACGTTTGCTGTGAGAGGCAAAAGTGAAACGTAAGTGTTAACAATCTGGCCTTTTTCTTTGCTTGTGTCTTTTTTAATTGTAATCCTGAGCAACCAAATAAAGGCACAGATTGATATTGGTCCTCGATACTGGTCCTGTATTGAACTGGTATCAGACTGATACCAGAGTTTGCCGTATATTCTGCATGTGTGCTCAGTTTTCCTTCCCGTGTCTTACACTCGGCCGTGCGTCCTACCCTATAAAGGCGAGATGACGGATAAACCACGTCTTTTCACAACATTTCCTTAGTGCATTTTACAGAAAGCTAACTGTGGAGATTAGTGAGTCAACCAGCAATCATGCTGTCAATTCCCATTTATTATTCATAGAGCCATGGTAACAGGAAAAGCTGTGGTCCTCGTGAGGCCGGCTGTCTGCAGAACCTCATTAGGCCGGGCTCACAATGATTACAGCTACACAGCTTAGTCATACTTGTATCAGGGCGCAATTGGCAGCAGATTAATTAGGCACTGTCAGTCATCTATGCCATCTCTGCATGTGTATCGTCTTAAATGCTTCTAAAAACTCTTTACAGTGGGGGGATCTGGGAGGGTACGCCGGGTCAGGAGAGGGCATGCGTTTGGACAAGAGTCCCCAAGAAAAGACACATGTACATCCTTGTCTGTTTGCCAGTGAACACCTGAATGATTCAGAAAAGGCTTGGATAAATGTGATGTGGTCACATGAGGACAAAACTGAGCTCTTTGGCATCGTCCTGGCAGAGAAACGCTGACTATGGCTACTTTCACACTGCAGGGAAGAATTCCCAATTGGGATTTTTAGTTTAAAATGTGCAAATTCAGCTAATGTGTCGGGAAAATTTAAAAACCCGTGTACAGTATTTCAAATGATACCATAAGTAATACAAGACATCATAGTCTTTTAATGAATTATTTTAAACCGTGATGTATATTGAGGTATTACGGTGATTTAAGGAGAGTTAGTAGTTAAAATTTTAAGGATTTTGTGCAACAGGAGTCAATATTTTTTCAACCAAATGATTCCATGTAGAAGATGAAGAAGAAAGAAGGCAAGAATTTTGGAATGAAAGTTTGTAGACAACTTGTTACCATGTAGGTTCCAAGGAGCTGGTGGGTGGAGTGGTGAGACATTGCAGAGAGCTGCTTCACTAACAACTCATAAAAATAATTTTTGGATGAGAAGAACTTTTGTCTACATGGGTGAGTACATTTATCCAAGTCTTGCATGATAAAGCACGTCTTCCTATGACTGCCTACCTTTAAAGTCTCGGTAAGCACGGCATTACAACCCTTTATGTCGGATATATGCCCCCTCAGCATTCATACTGCAGTCGCATTGCATATATATCTAATTTACATCCACATACAAATGAGACCCGAGTCGCATTTGAAAAAATCTGAATTGTGCTGATCACACTGACATGAAGAAAGCAGGTCACATATGAGCAAAGAAATCAGAATTGACCTGCAGTGTGAACGTAGCATATACGAGACCAACAACCCTACTGTCAAACATGAAAGTGGAATTATTCTGTTTTGGGAGGTTTCTCTTAGAAGAGTACAGCATGGAATTACCTCATTGAGAAGTCGAATGGGGCATTGTACTGTTGAATCTTGGATGAGAATCTTTTGTGTCTTCCACCTTAAAACATGCGAACGACCAAGGCATCAAATGAGATAGAAAGCAAAAAACAGCCAGGCTTAGGAACTTTAATTCCATAGAAAATCTAAAAAGGGAGCTGAAACTTCAAGTTGCCAAGCGACAGCCTCAAAATATTGATTGTTTGGAGATTCCCTCCTTAAAATCCCTCCTGAGATGTGTGCAACCCTGGTGACCAACTAGAAAAAGACCAGGATAAAAACCTTGACCAGCAGCCACCACTGGCCACCCCCACAGTCCTGCTTTGTCTCACATAGCGCCACGCAACATCAGGCATCACCCCCTAGCTTCATTAATTCCTCCAGTTTACCTACAAGATGTTGAACTCCGGAGAATAAGCTCTCATTGCAGAAAAGTAAGATCTATATTATGAATGAATTATGAACACGTCTAAAGTATCCCGCAGCTACAGAAAGCAAATACGGAAAGAGCAGGAAGAAGGCAAAACTAGAAAAAAAGGAGGCACTGACGGGAATTGGAATCGGTGACAATAAGACTTTGCTTTGGGCATTATGATCACTTATGAACAGAAATTTTCAAGGATGAACAAAGAGGCTACAAAATGCTACCTGACTATTTGCACATAGGTTGAGGTGCGTTCACGACTAGTACACAGAATTTATGTGTGCCAAAAATGCTGAAATTTCGCCCGCACACTTTTCACGTACGTCACACCTGTTTCTGTCCAATGTACACCATTGTCACACAAAACTGCGTACCAGGAAATGCATGCAAGTGTGAACTCGGCTTTCATATACTTATTTTCCACGTTGTATGTAAGGGGCAGCTTTTTTTTTTCATCAGCATGGACAACAGAGGACAGCGTTTGTAAACACACAGATGATATTTATTCTGTTGTGATTTTTACATTCAGTTGAACATTTCCAGGATTTTTTTGTTTTTGTTTTGCAAATCCGATTTTACGTTTACCTAACAGACACTTGACGGATGTTAAAGGTCGACAGATCGTGTTTGTTTCAGTCCGGGATGGAAGTTGCAGTATCGCTGTCATTTTTTGAACAATGAAAAAAAAAAAGGAACAATGCTTTCAAGTACCTCAGATAAAGTTGCAACTAATGCTTTTTATTCATTTTGTCCATTGCATGACATACTCGTACGTGTGCGCCTTTCAAGGCATTTTGTCAGATGGAGTGTTAAGCCGCGTGATGTGAAAAGGTTCTGTGTGCAAAGACTCAGGCTTTGGTGAACGTCTGCGCTTGCCTGTGTGTGATATCTGTATATCACTATTAGTATATCAGTATTATTTTGTAGTCATGGTCGACAGCATGGTCTGGAGCGGTTTGATGGTTATATTGTAAATGGATGTTTCCATATCGTGCTCCGTTTTGGTTGCTTCCATTGAACCTTTACTTTCACTGTGCTTTTTTTTTATGACACTCACACTTTTTGTCTTCCTTCAAACATTTTTGCTCTACTTTTTACTGCATGTGTGCTTGCATCCTTTCCTTTGTCAAGGAAAATTTAAGCAGCTCAGCCCTTGATGTCCGGTAGGGTTAAAGTCATGTCACGCACAATTGACTTTGCAGCAAATCCAAAGGAACGTCGCGCAAAACCTCAATGTATGTACCGAAACTCTCAAAGAACCACCGAGCTCAAAAAGTATTTGTACAGTGGAACCCGTTTAAGATGACAACCTTTGGTTCGGGTCGAGTCGGGTTGTCGACATAAATCGCTTGGTGATCTGCTGCAAAAGAAGAAAGGACTGTGACAGTGACTTGCCTGTTGCCGTGTTGCCAGAATGATGAAGTTAACAATACACGTCAACGTAAACGGAGGGATTTGTCATAGAAACGACCCCCTTGGGCCTCAACTTTGAAGTTCGACCACATAGGTCAACGTCGACTTAAGCAGGCACTTTTTTGTGTTGGTCGACATAAACGGGTTGTTGACATGAATGGGGTCTACTTAAATGGGTTCCACTGTACTGACACCAGGACCAGGATGTGATTATAATAATGAAAAGGTCCCTGAACAAAAAATATTTAATTCATTCAAAACCATCGTGATAATGAAAATTTTAACATTGATAACTTATAAAATGTAAATAATTAAAGATGTTGTCAAATTTTTTAAATCTTTTATTTAAAATAACTGGTGAAATAAAAAAGGTTCCTAACATGACCAAATCATTAATCTAAAAAATGACTTAAAACAATATACTTTAAGTTTTTTTGTCACTATAATACTATTTTACTTTTAATCTATGATGCAAAAATACATTTGTATGACAGCCTATTGTCAACATAAGCTACAGCCTGGCCGAATGTCATTCACATGGTGTTTGAATGGCTTGCTGAGGCACAAAGTCCTTTCTATGAAGGTCCAACCAGGTTCTTAAAACACATAATTACAAGAATTTAACAGTGCACATAGTCACAAATGGAACAGGTGATAAAGCAGATTCATCCTTCAAAATCCAATGAAAAAAAAGCCCCCCCAAATAACCAGTAAAGTTTTCCCCCTAAATCAGAAAAGGTATAACTGGTACCCTCAATAAATTGTCTGTGTGCTCCACATGTATTCTTTTACTAGCGTTGGTGTCGGACAGTGTAAAACCCTTTTCCCACCAAATGTCCAGGAACCTTTAGGTACTGGAACTAAAAAAGGTTCCTTCGGGCCACTGTGTTCCTGGAACTTAAAAATCTGAAGACATGGGACCGAAAACGGTCCCGCAAAAATAGCCTAGAACTTAATGTTCCTGGTAAAGTTCCTCTTTCTGGGGTAAAGTTCTTGCGGTGTAAAATGTATTGTTTCTATTTCAGCAAATCACAAATGTCATCTGCCCCCAATATTAGTAGCTAAGTCTCGCCCGTGCCGCTGCAAAGACGTTTGGTCGATGGAGGCCATGTTTGCAGCCAATATTTGAACCAATAATGCTGTGTATTTGTCAGAAAAACAACAGCCGGGGTACATGATAGCACAAAAGTATTTTCACTTTTGTGCGCAGCAATTCAGAAGTAGAAGAGTTCACTATAAGTGATGAAGGTACGGATATTAATCTTTATTTTCATCCCTATTTAAACATATAGCAGTAGTGCTCTCTGCGTGAACTTGTGCTTTGATACTGAACTGTCACTTGTCCTTTTTTCCCGTCCATTCTTCCAGTCAAGGCTGAATGACTTCATATTTTAGTAGTAGACTATACAGGATACTGCATCTCCCCATTATCAAATCTTCCTACACCCAAAATGTTGGGGTCCATTTTGCACGTTATGATGATTTTTTTTTCTGCATCACACACAGACACACTTCATACGTACATTTACATCTATGACTAGAATGGGAAAAATTGCTATAACAATGTAAACAGCTTCATTATAAAGTAAATGGATGTAAAAAAACAATCAAACTACGGGATTTCCAGATTGAAAGCACCTAAAATAGGATGAAATGATACCTCCTGCTGTCCCTGGAATATTCTGTACAGTATGATACAACAACATAGGTCCGGGATATCCTTCCATTTCACTTGTTCCAAAGTTAGGAAGGATTTTGGAAGTTAGCGCTCTGTCGGGTCCATTCCTTGAAGAAATCCACAAGTAACTTCCATTAAGATCACCCTTTAGTATTTTGATCTTTGTAGTCACAAGAGGCCACTTCCTAATCCATCGTCCAACATAAAGGTTCAGCTTCTCACCAGATACCAATCAGGAATGTCCTTTCCTTTCCGTGCCAGTTCCACAACAATAAAACAAGCACAAATTTTTATTTTTCTGATTATATTTCTGTAGTTTGCCAGTTTTTCTCTTTTTTTCCCAATATAGCAGATTACCATACACCCAAAACACAGAAATAAAATTTAAAAAATCTGGAGAGGTCGGCGGCAATTTGATGGATGAACAAATGGAACAGTTGTCCTCCTCCTTTTGTCCGTCTTTCACTATTTAGCACACGGTGCCGTTCTCCTGTCGAGACTTGGGGCAGGTGGACCTGGGTATCGGCTGCACGGAGGGTGCCAGCGTGCAGAAGAAGCCGGCGATGAGGGTGAGGCCCAGTCCTCCCCAAGCGCAGAACATGGACCAGCCGTAACCGTGGCCGATGTCGTCCGGCAGGCCGTACAGATAGCGCGGGTAACGTGAGAGTTCAAAGTTGATGCCGGCGACACAGGTGCAAAGGGAGATGATGCAGAAGGTGCCTGCAGTAACACACCATGCATGGCGATGTGAGAAAAGCCAGCTAGCAGTACATCTAAATAAGTCATTATGTGACCAAACCTGCAGGAGTGTCTGACACCTGACACCCGACCGCAAAGAAGAAAAGCATTTTTGAAAGTCAACAGCATAATGTGCTATGAATCCTACTAGTTTTGATCATATTTTTCACCATTCTTTGTGCAGCGATTCAGGTGCAGAACAGTGAAATTACACAAAGTCCTAAATAGACACTTTTTATTTTTGATTCTATTCAATTCATTACATTGTAATATGGGAGAGAAATTGTGTCCAGCTCCACCAAAGTAATGCTACTTGGCAATTACCATCATTTTTCAACCATACCTGCAATCACTCAAAGGGTTTCAGAAGGTAGATGCTTTGCGCTCTCCAGTAATAGACTGTATGTGCCATAACCGTAATATACATGCCACAGTTTATTTTATTCAGGCCGTGTTGTTAAATAGGGAAAAAATAAATAACAAATTCATTAAATTACTTATCAATTAAGTAAACCAAAAAGTAGGTTATTCATTATTAATAGTAATTACATATGTTATATATAGGCTAGTAATATAAATAAAAACATATTATAAGTAATTAAACAAACCAAACAAATACTAGATATATATTATTGATTTATACCGGACATGATTAGATATTCAATTAAAGTGCATTTTAAAATGAAAGTAGAATTTAATTAACAATAAATAAATGTATTATAAAAAAAAAAAAAAACGCCCAAGTAATTGAACCTTCAAATGCCAACCAAGGTGGCAGAATTCTGTAACCTCTGCGCCCCAAAGTTATTATCAAAAATATATAGGCTTAATAATAATAATAATAAAACAGAAGATTTGATACACCTACCGACTGCAAAATGGGAAACAGACCTACTCAGTAATTTGGATCAAAACACATGGATACAAATTTGTTCAAATACATTTAAAATGAAGAAAAACTTAAATCTACACCTGATTCAGTTCAAAATTCTTCATAGGACTCATTATACAGGACAAAGGATGTTCAAGATGGGTCTCACAAAGTCAGATATTTGCTCACAGTGCACAAATAACTCTGTTGATAACTATATACATGCTGTATGGAATTGTGCACCTGTCCAAAGGTTTTGGCTTCAGGTATGTGAGGAGCTGTCCACTTGGTCCAGATGTAATATTCCAGCACACCCCACATTGTGTTTACTTGGCCATTTAGGTGGCATCAATATCGATAATAACACCTCACGTATGGTCCTTACTGCGTTATCCATCGCATAAAAAACTATTCTCATGAATTGGAAAACAAAAGCCAATCTAAGTATGAACCAATTAAGAAACCTTTTATTAGATCATATCTCTTGTCAGACAATGTCTAGCTCTTTAAACAATCAATTGGACCAATCTCATTCACTCTGGTCCCCGGTGATTAGCTCTTTCACTTCACTCTGAGAGTTGGGCGGCTGGCGGAGGTGCCGGGGGCATACGGGCCGCTGGGGGCCTCTTGGGGAGGGGGGCTGGGCTACGCTGCTCTGCGGGGGACCGGTGTTTATCTCTATTGAGGCTGGGGTAGGTCTGGTGTCGAGGCGACCGGTTAGTGGTGGGGCCTGGGTCGTGGCCGTCGGGCCCCGGGTCGGGTGGCTGGGCTGGCTGGGTGTGGGTGGAGCGGAGCTCCTGGGCCCCAGGTTCCGGGAGCTGCCTCTACCCAGATGTGGGGGTGGGGGCGTATCTGACCCCCGGGGGCATCTGGGTTGGCCCCGACTCGCTGCTGCAGGGGTGGATGGGTGCGCGTCCCGGTGCCGGATTAGTGCCTGGGTGGACCTGTGTTGGGGGAGTGTGCGCGAGTGCAGGTGTGTGTCAGTGTGTATGTTGTATGATGTATGTTGGGTGCAGGGGATTCAACAGGGGTGTGGGCACTGGGGGCAGTGGTGGGGGGTGAGGTGTGTGATTGTGCCTGGATGGTTGCTGCCTCTCTGAGTGGTGGGGTGTGCCTTCCGGGTTACTCTCGGATACGGGGTGGGGATGGCGGTGGAGGTGTTCGGGGGGGTGGGCTGCCGGAATCTCCTACGGTGGTGCGACTGTTGGCTAGTGTGTGACATCTGGGTGAGGCTGCTCCCGGACTGCGGTCACTGGGCGACCGGGACCTACGGATGGCCTTGCCTCGTGCCAGCCCCTGCCCCGCGGTGGGTCCCGGGAAACAGGGGTGCCTACTGCCCAATGGCTCGTCCTCTGGGAGGGAAATTATCGCCCTCGCCCCCCCACTCCCTGCAAACAAGCACATAGGATCTTGGGGAGTGCGCGTGCTCCATGGGGGTGTGGCAGGGGGGAGGGGGGGGGTCACAAACCCGACCTCCTTCTGTGATGCCCTGGGGGCCGCAAACTCCCCAGTTTTAATTACACTTATTCACTTATACATAAACTCACAGACACCTCACATTCATTTTTGGGGTGGCGGGACTCGTGTCACAGGGTGGGCAGAGCTACTCAGCGATGCTCAGCCGGCGGAGTGGTTCTGCCCATGGTGTCAGGCAGTTTTGGCTCCTCATTTTTAACTGCATACACACACACATCTCACACCTCATAACACTTTTAGTTGGGTGGGGGGGCGGGGATTAGAGGGTCCTATTACACCCCTGTGTTCTTTGACGCTCCCTGGGGCGGTGAGCGGTGGGGGGAGTGGTTGTTTCGGCTCCGGGTCTCAGTCTGCAGCAGTGCTGGGAGGAGCGCCTGCGTGCCTGCGTCTGTGGGATTCCCGGCAGCCGGGTATGGTGGTATGGTCCCGTGTCTCGAGGGAGCTAGCGGTGGTGCTGCTCGCTGCATTCGGGGGGTGGCACTTCCAGGTGCATATGTGAAAATGTTGGTGTGTGGGCCTATGCGTGTTGGCATGTGTGAGTGGGGAAACAGGGTTTGGTGTGGGTACTGTGGCTGGGGGGTGTGAGCACTGGGGGTGGGGTGGACGGGGGACCGGGCAGGGGGTGGGGGGGGGGGCCGGGCTTCTGGGCTCGGGGGCTGTCTGTTGTCCTGCTTGCCTGAAGCTGGCCGGCCCCCGGCGGGTGTTCCGGCGGTTGGCGCCCGGGTCCCCCTTGTGGCCCTTGCTTAGCTGCCAAGTGCCGTCCGGCTGGGTCTCCCTTGCACCTCTTATGAGTGGAGTCGCGGTTGCCTCTTGGGGGGCGGGGTCGGGCCTTCCCCTCTGTAGGGAGCCTGCTGGGGGGCTGTACTCCAGCGTCTTCCTAGTCGGACCCTCGCTTTTGGAGGGAGTGTGGTTTGGGAAGCATGGTTGTGTTCACCACGAACATCTCCTCATTCTCTGTTTCACTCTGATGCAGTTATCCTGTCACTGCAGACTAATGTAGATTTAATGTAGATTTGTTGCACGTGTCATCTGGATGGTCATTGTTCAAGAGGTTCTGTTTCTTTTCTCGTTGTTTTTCTTGTATGTTTATCATTATTAGTAAATATGTATGTATGTGTGTTTACATATATATGCACACTGTATGTTTGTGTATGTATGTATGTACTGCATGGATATGTGTATGTGCACACTATGTGTATGTATATATACATATATATGTGTGTGTGTGTGTGTATATATATATATATATACAGTCTTCAGTGTATATATATACAGTGTGTATATATATGTATATATATATATATATTAGCATTATCATTATTATTTTTATTTTCCCCTGTATTTTTGCTCATTTTGCTCTGTGACTGTTTTGGTTGTTGCTGAAGTTGTGATTATCACGGTTGTTTATAATATGGTTGAAATATGTTTGTGAGGTTCTTCTGCACCCTTTCTTATACGCCCCACCCCCCACCCGTCCCTTTTCAGGTCAGGTCCGGCATCGAAATGTGGCGCAACAAAATTCATAATAAACGCAGTCAAATGTCAAGGGAGACTCATTTGAATTATGAAGTCTCCCTTGGCAAAGACATTTTGCTCAGCATTTAAAGGCAGCTTGACTCCCATTCAGCTGTTATGATGCTGGTCAAGACAAAAAAAAATAAATTTATTATTTAAAAGTGATTTCAATTAAATAATTTGAAAATGGAAAAAAAAAACATGTTACATAGTGCAACTACAGTATATATTTATATATATAATGAAAACATTAAAATATATGAAATAAACAAAAAAAAAGGAACATTATTTATACAGTACATACATATCAAATAAAAAAAAAAAATCTTATAACATGCATTTTTTTTCGTTTGTGTGACTCACCTCCCATCAGGAAAAGCAGTCCGGCCACATACTGCATGAGTCCTCGGTCCCAGCAGCAGCCCAGCACGCCGATGATCCAACCGAACAAGATGATGGCCACGGCCATGCCCATGAACCCTGCCGTCATTCGTCGCAAATCTGAGGAAACACAACCAAGGTAGGACATGTGATTAGGTGGCTGCACTGACCTACTGCGGAAAAAAAATATCAGACCCTGCCAGAAGGACAGCAGTGTGCTCACCAGGGGGCTAATGACAGTAAAATAGCATGACTTGAACTACGAAGGCGACGATGATGAAGCAAAAGCACTTGGAGCAAAACCCTCCCTCTCCTTCCCTAAGTAGATTGGAATGTCACGGGTGAGCAAGTCAGAAGGTGTAAGTGGGTGAGTGTTTTCTTCGTAGGGGGGGGGCTGAAAAGGTCACAACATTTGCCCTGATAGCAGAAGGGAAGAACACCAGAAGACGAGTCCCCACTTATGTAACACATGATGTACATGTACGTGAAGCAAATATTCAGTCTTTTATTCCGATTATAAACACAGATTCATTCTTCATTCGTTCATTTTCTACAAATAATAATAAAATCATTCACTAATATATAATAGTATTGAAACCAGTGTCGGCAGTACTGTAATTGGCATAAATCCGGTACCAAAATGTAGAGTATCTTCCACACCTAATGCAGTAAATTGTGGGTTTACATATACCAAGACTCTCAGTGAATGGCAAAAATGTGAATAAGTGAATAAAGGATCTATTATATACACAAGTATCGCGGATAAAAGACGAGAAACAGAATGCTTCTGTCGATAATTGTTCAAAAAGAATCTGGCAAAAGGCTTGGAAATGAAGAGTGATGTGTTAAATGATGACACCCTGCTGGGTGCATGAAAAGACGGAACTTGTAAGCCTACCCACTAGCGATGGGTTAGCGGGGCGCCGCGTGAGACAGGCTGCACATTGACGTGCTGCAGCGGGAAGTAGCAGTCGTGGACAAGCCGCCGCGTAGTTTGAAATATATACAATATAAATATATACCAACAGCACTAGAGTCACCTTGACACTCATATGACCCGGTATTGCAGACAGAGTATATAAGCCATTTAAGACATACGGCTTGTGTGTGTTGAAATTGATGCTGTGGGTTACTGCAGAAATTGTAACCGTGTTTTTATTAGGCATAAAAGCCCGTTGTTCCGGCAATCAAGTCCGGTGCTTGTGTGCCTCACCAAACATTACAGTACCATTAATGACACCGAATGACCAGTGTAGAATACTACATATCAGAGTCTTCTGCATCTTCTGAATGCATTATATTTGTGTTTTACTTTATCTAGCCATTTTTATGCTTGAAAATGCTTAATTTCTGGCCAAGAAGTATGTAAATTGTGGTTCAATATGCATTATTTTTACTAAACATAGGCCATATACATATATTACAGTACAGTATGTCATCATATACAGTATATCATACACTGTATACATCATATACTGTATATCATCGCCTGCAACAATTAAAACATTCAAATAAATAAATAATAAACCTTCAAAGTAAAATTTGAATCCCAGCATATTGGGTGACAGAACAAAATGATCAAGTTTGTACAGTACATTCACTGATGATATTTTTTCTAAAATGTCCATCGGTATGAATGTGAGTGTGAATGTTTGTTTGTCTATATGTGCCTTGCGATTGACTGGCGGCCAGTCCAGGGTGTACCCCGCCTCCCGCCCAAAGCCAGCTGGGATAGGCTCCAGCATCCCCGTGACCCTAATGAGGATAAGTGGTACAGAAAATGAATGAATGAATGAATGAAAAATAAGATATTACCAATTAATGTCAAATATGTGTGATGCAACATATATGTTACGTATACAGTATGTTACATCACGGGAGTGAACGGGAGTGGTTTGGCATGTCGGCCACTCAGTCAGGAGATCCGAAAGATCTGGGTTCGAATCTCCGTTAGTCACTATTAAATGTTATACACACTCACTGGTCATTACAGTCATCCCTCCTTTATCGGGGTTACATGGTTCCAGACCTGAACTGCTACCAAGCTAACTAGTTATCCTCCCATTTGTTCATTTGTTTGAAGGGTTTTAATCAAACGAAGCCTGAAAGACAGACAAGGTAAGAAACCAAAAAAATACCACTTCCACACGGAATGGGAGGACAAATTTGTTCACTCTGTCAGTTAGGACATGTCGTCTAGTGTGTGGATAATGTAATACAATGTCTTGTCTCGTCACTGTAACACTACTGAGGTCTAGTGACCAGAATACTACATATAACTAGTCTTTCAATATTTTTTGACCATAGTCAACCCCAAAACTGTGTTTAATAATTAATTAATTTACGAAGAACACACAACAGAGTGAGTGAGAAATGTTCGAGCAATGTAGTGCAGCACAACAGTACATTGATTTATACTTAGGGTGTCGAGACACTCAGAGATTGGGTTTATGAGAACGAGACAAGATTTCACTTTAACATTAAATGAACATGACAATGTATTGAGACCGGCAAAATTATTAAGCTCATTTTTATTTATTAAGACCCCAAAGAGTCATAAAAACACCGTTTGTAAATTTGTGAAAACGTTATTATATTTGTCAAAATACAATAAATGTACTGCAATCGGCTGGCAAACAGTCCAGGGTGTACCCTGCCTGTAGTTTCAAGTCAGCTGGGATAGGCTCCAGCATGCCCCCGCGGCCCAGTGAGGATAAGCGGCATAGCAGGATGGATGGGTGCGTTGTGTAATTATTTATTCACGTCCAGGCCTAGTGGCCTCAAGAAATCTTTTAATCTTTTTAATCTCGCAAAATCTTGTGACATGAGATCTTGTAACACCCCTAATTTACAGTGGAACCCATTTAAACACAGCAACAACAGTTTACTTGGGACTTTTCGGCCAGAGACGTAAGGAGAAGAGGTGACAGTAAAGGATCTTTGAACCTACAGCAGTTTGCTGACATGGTTTGCCTGCAATTGTGTGTATGATGTAAGTAACGGAAAGTGCACTGCAAAAAGCACCTGTGAAGTCTTCCGTGAAAGAAGGAAGGAGCTTTGGTCCTATGCTTGAGCTTTGTGGTTTTTTTATCGATTTTGACATAACAACAAACCAGCTTTAACCAAAACACGCAAGCAAAAATGATGAAGTTACCAATAATACAACAAATGTCCACATAAAATGATCAACTTTTCATAGAAATGACATCTTTGGGTCCCAAATTTGGTATCGCCAAAAGCAGTGGACCGTGTATATTGTTGTCAACTTTTAGTAATAATAATCATGACTTCGTTGACATGTGTTGTCGACATAAACGGGGTAGTGGGGACCCAGTAAATAAAGTAATGCCCCAATGTCTGTGAACGCATCTCATGTTCATGTCTGACGACACACAGCTGCTGATATCTGCTGGAAAAGTGCAGCACACACTATGCTGACACAGTCCCTTAAAATACAAGCTAAATGACAAGTTTGAGTTGAAAAATTCATGCAATTTGTGTCCCGCAATGCTGGCTCCTGCAGCCAAACGAGCTGGGAAACACTGGACTATATTATAGTGATGTAGTTCACTACATGATGTAAACCCGTTTAAATACTTTCATCACCAGGTTTGGCTACTCGTGGCAAACAATTGTTCATTTTAAAATGCCAAACCAAAATGGTATCACCCCAATGCATGAAGCGCAAGTTTTGTTAGTCGAAATACGCAAAACAAAAACCAAAAACTGCCACAAAAGTTTGCTCCATCTTGGTGTGCAGCACGTTGATAGCACCTCCAGCACTCACATATGAGGTCTGTAAAGGATTTGCCATCTTAGTAGTCGCCATGATACTACATTGTTGCTCTACTTTCAGTAATATTTCCGCCCTGAGAGTATTCTGTCAGGTCACATCAGTCCTCAGTCCTCAGCAGGCTTTCTACTAGGCGCCCCCCCCCCCCCCCCCCCCCCCCCAGGAGCCTCCAACGCAGCACACATGGCTTACTGCACAGCTATGACAACAAGGGCCCATCACTACGCACAATATTAGCGCTCTATTAGTACATTCGTAGTGGCCTGTGATCTATGGAATCGTGTACGGAATCTCGGAATCGGCCAATAAAAAGGAAATTTACTGTTAAACGCATAATCTTGGTTAAGAGCTGCTTCACATATAGTTTGACATAGACTATGACATGTGCAGGAGTGTAGCCAAAAAAAAAACATTCATGCATGCAGGTCATTTTTAAACCACACCCGAAGAAGATGACGGGCTAATGTGGCTGCAGGTACACACAGAGCCGATGAAACGCGAGGATTAAAAGGGATACAAGTCTCTTGGCGCTGGTATCAGCACTTCTGTGACATGCCGAGTTGCAGAATGCAATCAGGAAACGGACAGAATGACAGGACCGCCGACTGAGCTGCCAGTCAGGAAACTGCGAGAAAAATCCAACAGTGGACGGAATGTGTGGGTAAACATGCTTAGCTTCATTTTTGCTGCCATGAACACAAAAGTTTCTAAATTTCTAAATGATTTTCACAGTAAGTCACGAGAGTACGAGAACCTGCAAACTGTATCTGCTTTGCAAAAAGCTCATATTGGATTGTCACGGTCTGAAAGTTGACGATTCAGCAATATGCTTTACTGTGCTAGAACCGCACTTCATCACACTGACAGGTTTTTGTTGGTTGCTTGTTTTGGGAGATAATTATATCGGGATAGATATTGTTCTGCTAATGCTGCTATGGATGTTTTTGTTAAATGTCTTTACTACAATGACAAGAAAGCGTTTGTACATACACAAATCTTTTTTTTGACCAAAATTATTGTATTATTATATTATATTATTATAATTATTATAAAAATATTGCATTTTGCTGCTGTGGCAGAATACCGTCGTGGTTAGATTGCGCTGACGAGAAAGTCCATGTGTGCGTGTTTTAATAGATGTTGCATGTTGCATTTGTCGTTTCACGCGGCTTATTGATTATCACCTTTGATTATGATTTTTCGGAGAAATGACCGCTTAATCTCCCATTTTTTGTCAATAAAAACATTCCACCATGTACATTAGTGTGAAAGAGTGTTGCCCCCTCTTTGATTTATTATAAGACTTTGACTAGGCTGCTCCAAAGTCTTCATTTTGTTTTTCTTCAACCATTCAGAAGTGGACTTGCTGGCGTGCTTGGATCATTGTCCGGCTGCAGAAGCCGAGTTGGTTTCACCGTGAGGTCACAAACAGATTGTCGGACATTCTCCTTCAGGATTTTTTGGTAGACAGGAGAATTCCTGGTTCCATTCATCACAGCAAGTCTTCCAGATCCTGAAGCAGCTAAACAGCCCAGACCATTGCACTACCACCACCATATTGTACTTTTGTTTTGTTTTTCTGAAATGCGGTGTTACTTTAAACGCCAGATGTGATGGAAGACACGACTTCCAAAAACTTCAACTTATGCCTCATCAGACCACAGAATATTTTCCCAAAAGGGTGTCATCAAGGTGTTCCCTGGCAAAAATGAGATGAGCCTTAATGTTCTTTTTGTTCAGCAGCGGGTTTGTCTGATAAAAGTGAGACCTGCAGTTCTTTGGATGTTGTTGTTGGATGAGTTGTTGCTGCGCTTTTGGCCGGCCAGTCAAGGGAAGGTTGACCACTGCTCCTTGTTTTTGTCATTTGTAGATAATGTCTCTCAATGTTTTTTGCTGGAGTCCCAACGCTTTAAAAATGGCTTTATAACATTTTCCAGACCGATTGATCTAATATAATCTTAATTAGGTTATTTTTTTTACCAGGGGGCGCAAACACTTTATCACACAGGGCCATTTAGGTTTGGATTTTTTCTACCTTAACCATAAAACGTTTCATTTAAAAAATGCATTTTGTGTTTAGTTGCATTGTCATTGGCTAATATTTCAATTTGTTTGATGATCAGAACATTTTAGTGAGACACAGATGCAAACAAATAAGAAATGAGAAATCAAGTTGTTGACATATACCAGAACCGACTTAAGCAACTTCCGCTGAATGTAGCAGACATTGACGTTGAACTCATGCTTCATATATGTCCTTAAACTACAAACAATTGCAACCTTAATCAGAAACAGTGTTTCTATTTATTTTTAAATGGCAGACTTCAATTTTTCACAAGATTATGATGACAATTATGTCAATTGCTAAAGCTCCTAATCAATGCCACCCACTCGCCTCGGGACTATGAACAGCCCATTTCACTGGGTTGGTAATTAAGACCCGGGAGAGTGTTTTGATGTCTCCTTGTGCAGGAAGAAATCCTGCCTTATTTTGTGACACTTCTGCCAGCAGGCACAAATACAGTATGTTGAGTTCAACTTTTTTTCCCCCGTCCCTTGGGTCGTCGACTGACTCCAGAGCAGCAGCTCAAGAAGTCTCAGGAAGCCTGAAGTAATAAATGATCATCCTTTTGCAATTCCTGTACTCCATGATGTTAAAATTGAGCATGGAGGAAGTTGCTGAGCCAAATGGCAAACATAAAGCAATGGCAGACAGGACTGTGTCGGGTAAGCATGGAGCACTGTGTGAAGATAAGGTGAGTCAGACTGAATAACCATTCTGTTTCCACATCACTTTCCCCGCTGAGATGGTGTTCACGCTTGCTGCTTTCCGTTTTATTTTGTTTTTTGCTCTAACCCACAAGTCGTGACAGATGCTCAGTCCCCCAGAAGCAGCAGTTCCATCTCGGTTTGGCAAAAAAGTCCAGCGATGTTGCACTGCAGTCCGTTTAAGTTGGTCCCGTTTATGAAGGCAACCCGTTTTTTTGGGGTCCTGTCCGGCCTTTAGGGCAGACAGTATTGATGATGTAGATGCCCTCACATGCTAAACAGATTTGCTCTGCCAGGGAAATGTATAAGATACGCTCCCCTGTCACATATATTTTATTACTTAATTTGATGTTTATTTTTACGCAAATTTGGAGCGGCCCGAGGGGGAGGGGATAGAGAAGAAGAGAAAAGAAGACCCTCTGTTTGTGCAGGGAGAAGAAGGTGGGACAACAACAATTGCTACAAAAATAACAACACAACAGAAATCTTCTTCTTATTTCTACAAAGTTCCCGCTTAAGTTGACATTGACTACATGGTCAACCGCTTTTGTCAATATGAAATGTCAGACCCAAAGTGGTCATTTCTATGAAAAATGGATCCGTTTATGTCAACGTGTGTTGTAGTATTCTTAACTTCATCATCATCATCACCATAACTACCGCCTAGCCACACAGCATTAAAATGTGAACACAATGACTTTCTGTTCCGTGCAAAGTATGCTTCAAAATAGAACCTGGATTCTACCACAGCAACAGAATCCACCCATTGACTTCTTATGTCTTTAGATTGGTAAAGGTGACTAATGGGATGTTATTTAATGTCTAGAGGTCTCTAGTAATGTTGTAAACAGGTTTTCTATGCACTAACTACCAAAATATTCCATTTATATATAAGGAATGCCCTGCGATTGACTGGCGACCGAAGTCACCCGAAGTCATCTGGGATAGGCTTCAGCATACCTCTGACCCTAATGAGGATATGCGGCATAGAAAATGGATGGATGCATGGATTGCTAGCCACTGGAAACAGATTTGTTCATGTACAAAAGCTTTATTTTCATTGTATTCATTGTTCGATCGGAGTATAACATCATATGAAAACAGAAGAACAACAATACAAATACAGTATATTTAATAGCACAGGGGATGACTCATTTATTCACACTCCATTAGGACTTGCCCTAAAGGACATAAACATGATTTTTTTCAGAAAAAAACTCAACTCTACCACCAACTGTACCGCATATCTGCCTTGATAATAAAAGTCTTTGCAGTAGAGTCAATTCAAAGATAAGCACTGTTACAAATTTGTGGATATATATAGCAAAACACATTTGCTGCAGGGGGAAACCAAATGCCATTTCTCTTTTGCACTCAAGTACAGTGGAGCTCGTTTAAGTCAACATCCCCCGCATTGGCTGACTCATGTTGACATAAGTAGTTGTTGGCATAACCAAAAAATTGCCTGCACATTTGCATGTGACTTTGGCCATACGCATAAGGACAATATGGGGTATCGAACCATCAAACTTAGGTTGTTCGTTCTCTGTATGACCGATGTCAGAGTTTGGTTCACATTGCTGGCAATAAATCGGACCAATTTCCAGTAAGGGGTTGGACTCCACCATGGCTGCCCTTTGTCACCAATTATGTTCATTACTTTTATGGACAGAATTTCTAAGCGCAGCCAGGGCGTCTAGGAGTTCTGGTTTGGTGGCTGCAGGATTTTGTCTCTGCTTTTTGCAGATGATGTGGTCCTGTTGGCTTCACCGAGCTGTGACCTTCAGCTCCCACAGGATCGGTTCAGAGCTGAGTGTGAAACGGCTGGGATGAGAATCAGCACCTCCAAGTTTGAGTCCATGGTTCTTGCCCGGAAAAGGGTGGAGTGCCATCCCATGGTCGGGAAAGAGCTCCTACCCCAAGTGGAAGAGTTTAAGCATCTCGGGGTCTCGTTCACAAGTGAGAGAAGGATGGAACGTGAGATGGACAGGCGGATTGGTGTGGCATCTGTATTGATGCGGACTCTGCATTGGTCCGTTGTGGTGAAGAGAGAGCTGAACCCAAAGGCAAAGCTCTCAATTTACTGACGATTCCTACCCTCACCTATGGTCAAGAACTTTGGGTAGTGGCCTGAAGGACAGTATCGCGGGTGCAAGCGGCCGAAGTGAGTTTCTTCCGCAAGGTGGCTGGGCTTTCCCTTAAAGAAAGGGGGAAAATCACTGTCCTTCAGGAGAGACTTGGAGTAGAACCGCTGCTCCTCCACATTGAGGGGAGCCAGATACAGTGGCTCGGGCATCTGGTTAGGATGCCGCCAGGGCGCCTCCCTGGGGAGGTGTTCAGGGCACGTCTGACCGATTGCAGGACTCGGTGAAGACACAGGACAGGTAGGAGAGACTCGCAACTGTCCTGGGAACGCCTCAGGATCTGCATCAGGAGGAGCTGGGGTGGAGCCTGGGAGAGGGAAGTCTGGGCTTCCCTGCTTAGGCTGCTGCCCCCACGACCCGACCTCAGATAAGCAGAAGAAAACGGATGGATGGATGGATGGCATTTTGTTGGTTGCGGAAAGGGGAATGAAAGAACTGCTAATAAGTGTACCGCAAAAGTGAGCAGTGGCAGTAAGTGGCAGTTTTGTACTGATTGTGACACATATCTGCCTTTGCAAAAACATGAGTGATAATGATGAAGTTAACACTACAATCGATGCCTACTGTTTGTCGCAGGGCCGCCAGGCATTTCTAAATATTTGTTTAATATCGAAACTGCAGCCGGCAGTGCTATTGTGGCACGCTTGAGACACCAAAATAGTCAGATGCAATCTGAAGTCAACATCACATTAACAAACACACGACGCATAAAGTAACCTACCTACTGCACCATGTGGGCATGCAAATAAATATCTGTGCACAATACCCATGCCAAAATAAACACCCATGTATTCTCGCCGCAAGGCATACTGGTTATTTTGTGGTAATCTTTCTCCCAACATTTTGTCATAGCTCATATTGTTGTTGCCGCTGGACTACCCAGGATGCCTTGCAGGCTCAGCGTCTCTGGAGCTGTATGGGGGGCGGGCTGGCACAGACGCTTGGCTTCTGCATGATAATTGGATGATCTGTCTCATTCGGAAGCCCCTTTTGACTGACAGTGAAATTAGCGAATCAGCGATCTTGAAGCGAAGGGTAGAATTTCCATATAAATAAACAAATAAACACTCTAATGATGCGCATCCCCTCCTTGAACGACTAGGGAGTTTTTCCTTGCCTCCGTCGCTAAATGCTCGCTCACGTGGGGTTTCCATTGGGTCTCTGTGACCTTCATGCGTAAAGTGCCATGAGATGACGGCTGTTGTGATTTGGCGCTATACGACAAAATATGAATTTGAATTGTGGAGGATGGGTAAATTGAAGATGCTTTTAAGCAGACACCTATTAGTAGTAAGAACACGGTGTACCGAAACTTGATGAGTCGGTTGGCTTAGATGGGTTGTCGAAATAAACAGGGTCGGGTATGAGATGAGGTTTTTATGCATAAATCACATCCAACATTACATGCAGAGAAGTAAACATTTGCAGAGGAAGAGGCTAAGATGATCAGACAAAAAAGTGTTCAAAAGGTGCACATTCATGTCGTACTGAATGCCTCTGATTGTGTGGGCACGCTGTGAATAAATGTAGAATAATCAGCATGTGACAGGCTGCTGTCATTTCTCCCTTTTTCTGCTGCTTAATAGGTTTCATTGTTCCACTTTAATTACAGACCAACACCAATACTAAAAAAATGTTCTGGTACTGCCTGATGGTTGACTAAACCAGCCAGCAAAAATAGAGGAGCTCAATTTAGAACTGCAACAAAATGTGTTTTTGCCACGCTGCTTTAGAACTACTCTATGCTAAAAATACCAAATCAGTAACCTTTGCTTGGGCGCAATCCTATCCAGCCGACTCCTTAATGAGGAGATTTCATTATAAAGCATCACTTCACAGAATGGGTCTAGATTTTTCTTCCAACGGGATGACACAGAAACGTGTAGGTGTAGGTGGCACATGTGGATAGTGACAAGTGAAAAACAGCGTGGATATGTACATGCATGTATCAAAGCTTTTTTGTTGTTAACATTCAACAGACAAATGCTGCCTTTCGTGTCAAAATGAGTAGGGTTGTTGATCTAAGGTAGGCGTCTCTCATCTGGTGGGTCGGGAGAAGTCTAATTAATATTTCTATTTAATTATCCATCCATTTTCTACGACGCTTATCCTCGTTAGGGTCGAGGGGGCATGCTGGAGCCTATCCCAGCTGATTCTGGGCGGGGGGGTACACACTGGACTGGTCGCCAGTCAATCGCAGGGCAGACACACAACCATTTACACTCACACCTATGGACAATTTAGAGTCCGCAGTTAACCTAACATGCATGTTTTTTTTTTGTTTTTTTTTAATGCGGGAGGAGACCAGGGAGAATATGCAAACTCCACACTGAGATGCCCAACGAAGATGCGAACCCAGGTTTTCCAAATCTCCTGACTGGTTAGCAAGTGTGGGCAACTTGCTAACCAGTCAACCACAATGTAATTTTATATTGTATTGTATTTTGAAATATTTGTATTTTCAAATGAAAAAAATCCAAATAAATTTCCAAATAAACAAATACTCTACATTACAAAATGTTAATGTCATTTTCCTATCTGAACTAAATATATTTTTTATTTTAAATGTTAAGATTTTTTAAATATTTAAATGTAAAAACATATACATTTCATAATATAATTAAATTACAATAAATAATTGTAGTATAAGTAATATAGAATAAAAAATTATATTAAATATTTTGTGCCTTTATTGTTAAAAAAGTTAACATTTTCAAAATATTTGTATTTCAAAATTAAAAAATATATAAAAAAATATACCATCCATCCATACTGATTCATATACTGATTACTGATTCCATATCCATTTTCTATACCGCTTATCGTAATTTAATTAATTTAAGTATTTAATGTTGTAATGACCCGCGACCCTAATGAGGACAAGCAGTATAGAAAATGAATGAATGAATAAATGAATGAATGTAGTAATGTATATAAATGATAGTAAAACAATGTAATTTCATTTTATTTTGAAATACAAATATTAAAAAATATATTTAAAATATTTTAGATTGGCATCTTCTTTCTCAGTATATACAATTATAAATTTAAGTATAATTAAATATAACTAAAAAAAAAAATTAAACTTTAATTTTAGTATTATTTTCCTTGAAGTAGACAAAAATGACATGCATGCGTTATGGAGGCTGGTAACTAAACTAGCATCCTTTTATCTCCATAAAAGTGGGTCACAGCTTAATGGCCAAGGGAAAATGTGGGTTGGATGAAACCAGTTGAAAACGCCTGGTTTAAAGAGAAACAATTAACCATTCAAAAATGGATCACAATATTAGACGTCAGGGTATGGAGCCAGAACACTGCTATTAAGTGCTGGCATGCCATGAAAGGTAAACTACACTTTTTTCCCCCATCATCCACATTCCTTATGTGAGAACTGAACACGTCTTTCTGTTTTCTGTGCATTGTAAAAGTATAAAAAACAGCTAAAAAGATGCAGCTAAGAATGCATGTAATGGGAGCACTTATTCCACCTATAAAGCCTTCTGAAAAGCACCAACAGTGCTCCATTTACATAATGTGAGCATACCTGCAACCCTAATGAGGATAAGCGGCATAGAAAATGAATGAATGAATAACCTGCAAATTAACCCAACTAAAGTGAGAGTTATTGCTATTATTATTAACATTGTTATTAACATTGTTACGCAGAAGTACTACATTTAGGGCGTAGTGACACCTCGCCACACCACACTGGCCCACAAGGCATTTCTTTTTTTAAAAATTTCTAACATGGAAAGTGTTGCCAGCGACATGATTTTCAGTGCTATTGTGGAATGCCTAAGTTGCCAAAATAATTAGATGGAATTTATAGCTTTTGAAAAAAAGCAATACAAACATCACAAGTCAACACACGATACACAAAGTAACGGACCTACTGCACCATGTGGGCATACAAACAAATATCTACACACAATACCCATGCCAAAAAAACAACCATATATTCCCACCGCAAGGCATGCTGGGTAGCTTGGGCCACTCTATCAACAATTTGGCTGTTTGTCACATTTTTGTTTTATTGTTCATAGTTCATATAGTTGTTGCAGCTGGACTACCCAGCATGCCTTGTAGGCATTTGGAAATGAGGTTTAGTTAGTTGTGTCTTTATCACCCATGTTGTAGCAGTAGCTGATTAACAGTAGTATTTAAAATAATATCATACCAATGTGACAAACCATAATAATCACAGTCATTGGTATATATTTAATACTACATGGCAAACAAGTTACCAGTAGGTACAGTAGAATCTCGGAAAACAAACAAGACCCAGTGGTTCCTGTTAAAAAAGTGCAGTTTTCCTTTAAGTTGGAAGTAAACGAAAAAACAAAAAACAAACAAACAAAAACATACATGAAGAAGAATGTAAAAAACAGGGTGCAACATTTGCAATAAAAGTGACTGTTGGAATTACTAGATTAGATTCAACTCCAGAAGCCTCCCACTAGCATAGGAAGCTAACAAGCTAAAGGCCTCATTTACAATCAAGGTTTAAACCCTAAATATTGTATACCTCACATACTTATTAAACAAACTTAGAATGGTGTATTGCAAGTATTGTGACTGATAAAACAAATGAAAGACTCACAGCACCAGCACGTTACATAGTAATTATGGTGCATTCAAGGACCACAGAAAAGTGCGGAAAAACATGGATGCATATGGAGGATAAAGCCATGTAAAAGTTGTGTTTTTGTTCTTTTAACAGNTGTGAACACAATGACTTTCTGTTCCGTGCAAAGTATGCTTCAAAATAGAACCTGGATTCTACCACAGCAACAGAATCCACCCATTGACTTCTTATGTCTTTAGATTGGTAAAGGTGACTAATGGGATGTTATTTAATGTCTAGAGGTCTCTAGTAATGTTGTAAACAGGTTTTCTATGCACTAACTACCAAAATATTCCATTTATATATAAGGAATGCCCTGCGATTGACTGGCGACCGAAGTCACCCGAAGTCATCTGGGATAGGCTTCAGCATACCTCTGACCCTAATGAGGATATGCGGATGGAGGATAAAATGGATGGATGCATGGATTGCTAGCCACTGGAAACAGATTAGTTCATGTACAAAAGCTTTATTTTCATTGTAGTCATTGTTCGATCGGAGTATAACATCATATGAAAACAGAAGAACAACAATACAAATACAGTATATTTAATAGCACAGGGGATGACTCATTTATTCACACTCCATTAGGACTTGCCCTAAAGGACATAAACATGATTTTTTTCAGAAAAAAACTCAACTCTACCACCAACTGTACCGCATATCTGCCTTGATAATAAAAGTCTTTGCAGTAGAGTCAATTCAAAGATAAGCACTGTTACAAATTTGTGGATATATATAGCAAAACACATTTGCTGCAGGGGGAAACCAAATGCCATTTCTCTTTTGCACTCAAGTACAGTGGAGCTCGTTTAAGTCAACATCCCCCGCATTGGCTGACTCATGTTGACATAAGTAGTTGTTGGCATAACCAAAAAATTGCCTGCACATTTGCATGTGACTTTGGCCATACGCATAAGGACAATATGGGGTATCGAACCATCAAACTTAGGTTGTTCGTTCTCTGTATGACCGATGTCAGAGTTTGGTTCACATTGCTGGCAATAAATCGGACCAATTTCCAGTAAGGGGTTGGACTCCACCATGGCTGCCCTTTGTCACCAATTATGTTCATTACTTTTATGGACAGAATTTCTAAGCGCAGCCAGGGCGTCTAGGAGTTCTGGTTTGGTGGCTGCAGGATTTTGTCTCTGCTTTTTGCAGATGATGTGGTCCTGTTGGCTTCACCGAGCTGTGACCTTCAGCTCCCACAGGATCGGTTCAGAGCTGAGTGTGAAACGGCTGGGATGAGAATCAGCACCTCCAAGTTTGAGTCCATGGTTCTTGCCCGGAAAAGGGTGGAGTGCCATCCCATGGTCGGGAAAGAGCTCCTACCCCAAGTGGAAGAGTTTAAGCATCTCGGGGTCTCGTTCACAAGTGAGAGAAGGATGGAACGTGAGATGGACAGGCGGATTGGTGTGGCATCTGTATTGATGCGGACTCTGCATTGGTCCGTTGTGGTGAAGAGAGAGCTGAACCCAAAGGCAAAGCTCTCAATTTACTGATCGATTCCTACCCTCACCTATGGTCAAGAACTTTGGGTAGTGACCTGAAGGACAGTATCGCGGGTGCAAGCGGCCGAAGTGAGTTTCTTCCGCAAGGTGGCTGGGCTTTCCCTTAAAGAAAGGGGGAAAATCACTGTCCTTCAGGAGAGACTTGGAGTAGAACCGCTGCTCCTCCACATTGAGGGGAGCCAGATACAGTGGCTCGGGCATCTGGTTAGGATGCCGCCAGGGCGCCTCCCTGGGGAGGTGTTCAGGGCACGTCTGACCGATTGCAGGACTCGGTGAAGACACAGGACAGGTAGGAGAGACTCGCAACTGTCCTGGGAACGCCTCAGGATCTGCATCAGGAGGAGCTGGGGTGGAGCCTGGGAGAGGGAAGTCTGGGCTTCCCTGCTTAGGCTGCTGCCCCCACGACCCGACCTCAGATAAGCAGAAGAAAACGGATGGATGGATGGATGGCATTTTGTTGGTTGCGGAAAGGGGAATGAAAGAACTGCTAATAAGTGTACCGCAAAAGTGAGCAGTGGCAGTAAGTGGCAGTTTTGTACTGATTGTGACACATATCTGCCTTTGCAAAAACATGTGAGTGATAATGATGAAGTTAACACTACAATCGATGCCTACTGTTTGTCGCAGGGCCGCCAGGCATTTCTAAATATTTGTTTAAAAACTTTAATATCGAAACTGCAGCCGGCAGTGCTATTGTGGCACGCTTGAGACACCAAAATAGTCAGATGCAATCTGAAGTCAACATCACATTAACAAACACACGACGCATAAAGTAACCTACCTACTGCACCATGTGGGCATGCAAATAAATATCTGTGCACAATACCCATGCCAAAATAAACACCCATGTATTCTCGCCGCAAGGCATACTGGTTATTTTGTGGTACTCTTTCTCCCAACATTTTGTCATAGCTCATATTGTTGTTGCCGCTGGACTACCCAGGATGCCTTGCAGGCTCAGCGTCTCTGGAGCTGTATGGGGGGCGGGCTGGCACAGACGCTTGGCTTCTGCATGATAATTGGATGATCTGTCTCATTCGGAAGCCCCTTTTGACTGACAGTGAAATTAGCGAATCAGCGATCTTGAAGCGAAGGGTAGAATTTCCATATAAATAAACAAATAAACACTCTAATGATGCGCATCCCCTCCTTGAACGACTAGGGAGTTTTTCCTTGCCTCCGTCGCTAAATGCTCGCTCACGTGGGGTTTCCATTGGGTCTCTGTGACCTTCATGCGTAAAGTGCCATGAGATGACGGCTGTTGTGATTTGGCGCTATACGACAAAATATGAATTTGAATTGTGGAGGATGGGTAAATTGAAGATGCTTTTAAGCAGACACCTATTAGTAGTAAGAACACGGTGTACCGAAACTTGATGAGTCGGTTGGCTTAGATGGGTTGTCGAAATAAACAGGGTCGGGTATGAGATGAGGTTTTTATGCATAAATCACATCCAACATTACATGCAGAGAAGTAAACATTTGCAGAGGAAGAGGCTAAGATGATCAGACAAAAAAGTGTTCAAAAGGTGCACATTCATGTCGTACTGAATGCCTCTGATTGTGTGGGCACGCTGTGAATAAATGTAGAATAATCAGCATGTGACAGGCTGCTGTCATTTCTCCCTTTTTCTGCTGCTTAATAGGTTTCATTGTTCCACTTTAATTACAGACCAACACCAATACTAAAAAAATGTTCTGGTACTGCCTGATGGTTGACTAAACCAGCCAGCAAAAATAGAGGAGCTCAATTTAGAACTGCAACAAAATGTGTTTTTGCCACGCTGCTTTAGAACTACTCTATGCTAAAAATACCAAATCAGTAACCTTTGCTTGGGCGCAATCCTATCCAGCCGACTCCTTAATGAGGAGATTTCATTATAAAGCATCACTTCACAGAATGGGTCTAGATTTTTCTTCCAACGGGATGACACAGAAACGTGTAGGTGTAGGTGGCACATGTGGATAGTGACAAGTGAATAGACAAAACAGCGTGGATATGTACATGCATGTATCAAAGCTTTTTTGTTGTTAACATTCAACAGACAAATGCTGCCTTTCGTGTCAAAATGAGTAGGGTTGTTGATCTAAGGTAGGCGTCTCTCATCTGGTGGGTTGGGACAAGTCTAATTTAAATTTGTATTTAATTATCCATCCATTTTCTACGACGCTTATCCTCGTTAGGGTCGAGGGGGTATGCTGGAGCCTATCCCAGCTGATTCTGGGCGGGGGGTACACACTGGACTGGTCGCCAGTCAATCGCAGGGCAGACACACAACCATTTACACTCACACCTATGGACAATTTAGAGTCCGCAGTTAACCTAACATGCATGTTTTTGGGGGGTTTTTTTTAATGCGGGAGGAGACCAGGGAGAATATGCAAACTCCACACTGAGATGCCCAACGAAGATGCGAACCCAGGTTTTCCAAATCTCCTGACTGGTTAGCAAGTGTGGGCAACTTGCTAACCAGTCAACCACAATGTAATTTTATATTGTATTGTATTTTGAAATATTTGTATTTTCAAATGAAAAAAATCCAAATAAATTTCCAAATAAACAAATACTCTACATTACAAAATGTTAATGTCATTTTCCTATCTGAACTAAATATATTTTTTATTTTAAATGTTAAGATTTTTTAAATATTTAAATGTAAAAACATATACATTTCATAATATAATTAAATTACAATAAATAATTGTAGTATAAGTAATATAGAATAAAAAATTATATTAAATATTTTGTGCCTTTATTGTTAAAAAAGTTAACATTTTCAAAATATTTGTATTTCAAAATTAAAAAATATATTAAAAAATATACCATCCATCCATACTGATTCATATACTGATTACTGATTCCATATCCATTTTCTATACCGCTTATCGTCATTTAATTAATTTAAGTATTTAATGTTGTAATGACCCGCGACCCTAATGAGGATAAGCGGTATAGAAAATGAATGAATGAATGAATGAATGAATGAATGAATGTTGTAATGTATATAAATGATAGTAAAACAATGTAATTTCATTTTATTTTGAAATACAAATATTAAAAAATATATTTAAAATATTTTAGATTGGCATCTTCTTTCTCAGTATATACAATTATAAATTTAAGTATAATTAAATATAACTAAAAAAAAAAATTAAACTTTAATTTTAGTATTATTTTCCTTGAAGTAGACAAAAATGACATGCATGCGTTATGGAGGCTGGTAACTAAACTAGCATCCTTTTATCTCCATAAAAGTGGGTCACAGCTTAATGGCCAAGGGAAAATGTGGGTTGGATGAAACCAGTTGAAAACGCCTGGTTTAAAGAGAAACAATTAACCATTCAAAAATGGATCACAATATTAGACGTCAGGGTATGGAGCCAGAACACTGCTATTAAGTGCTGGCATGCCATGAAAGGTAAACTACACTTTTTTCCCCCATCATCCACATTCCTTATGTGAGAACTGAACACGTCTTTCTGTTTTCTGTGCATTGTAAAAGTATAAAAAACAGCTAAAAAGATGCAGCTAAGAATGCATGTAATGGGAGCACTTATTCCACCTATAAAGCCTTCTGAAAAGCACCAACAGTGCTCCATTTACATAATGTGAGCATACCTGCAACCCTAATGAGGATAAGCGGCATAGAAAATGAATGAATGAATAACCTGCAAATTAACCCAACTAAAGTGAGAGTTATTGCTATTATTATTAACATTGTTATTAACATTGTTACGCAGAAGTACTACATTTAGGGCGTAGTGACACCTCGCCACACCACACTGGCCCACAAGGCATTTCTTTTTTTAAAAATTTCTAACATGGAAAGTGTTGCCAGCGACATGATTTTCAGTGCTATTGTGGAATGCCTAAGTTGCCAAAATAATTAGATGGAATTTATAGCTTTTGAAAAAAAGCAATACAAACATCACAAGTCAACACACGATACACAAAGTAACGGACCTACTGCACCATGTGGGCATACAAACAAATATCTACACACAATACCCATGCCAAAAAAACAACCATATATTCCCACCGCAAGGCATGCTGGGTAGCTTGGGCCACTCTATCAACAATTTGGCTGTTTGTCACATTTTTGTTTTATTGTTCATAGTTCATATAGTTGTTGCAGCTGGACTACCCAGCATGCCTTGTAGGCATTTGGAAATGAGGTTTAGTTAGTTGTGTCTTTATCACCCATGTTGTAGCAGTAGCTGATTAACAGTAGTATTTAAAATAATATCATACCAATGTGACAAACCATAATAATCACAGTCATTGGTATATATTTAATACTACATGGCAAACAAGTTACCAGTAGGTACAGTAGAATCTCGGAAAACAAACAAGACCCAGTGGTTCCTGTTAAAAAAGTGCAGTTTTCCTTTAAGTTGGAAGTAAACGAAAAAACAAAAAACAAACAAACAAAAACATACATGAAGAAGAATGTAAAAAACAGGGTGCAACATTTGCAATAAAAGTGACTGTTGGAATTACTAGATTAGATTCAACTCCAGAAGCCTCCCACTAGCATAGGAAGCTAACAAGCTAAAGGCCTCATTTACAATCAAGGTTTAAACCCTAAATATTGTATACCTCACATACTTATTAAACAAACTTTGAATGGTGTATTGCAAGTATTGTGACTGATAAAACAAATGAAAGACTCACAGCACCAGCACGTTACATAGTAATTATGGTGCATTCAAGGACCACAGAAAAGTGCGGAAAAACATGGATGCATATGGAGGATAAAGCCATGTAAAAGTTGTGTTTTTGTTCTTTTAACAGGCACCAAAGCATTGGAGGACATCCTCAGAAGTTGCTATCACGGGTGCATTCGCACTATGGTGCATTCAAGGACCACAGAAAAGTGCGGAAAAACATGGATGCATATGGAGGATAAAGCCATGAAAAAGTTGTGTATTTGTTCTTTTAACAGGCACCAAAGCATTGGAGGACATCCTCAGAAGTTGCTATCACGGGACATTTCAGATGTTAAAAGTAAGCAAGACAGCATTCTCAAGCTTGTGGAGGAGGTTATGCAGCGGTGTGTTCAAACTGAGGAAGAGAACAAGAAGATAGCTGAAGAGAGAAGAGAGCAGTACCAGTATTCCAGAATTAACCGTGTGGCCGTGACCGGGTTGAGGATCAAGCCACGCACATACGCACACGCAATCACTGCCGGCAGAGAGGACGAGCCCCATGAGTTGGAGGTGAGCTGTGCGGAACAACGGGTGGCAGCTTTTCCCGCGTGTAAAGATACACACCTGGATGTAAACACCTTAGAGGCGTGTCACCTTCCTTCCATGAAGAAAGACAGCGTTACTAAAAGCTGGAACTGCTAAGAAAGCCAGATATTCGAAGACGTTAAAATTAGAAACACAAGGGTAAAGAAATGCAAGGTTTTCATTTAATCATCCTGTATAAGGTACTGTGCTCTGCCATCGGCACTGAGCTCGACAGCCCGACATCTCCGGCAGAGCAAAGGACACAGAGGAGGTTTCTTTCCATCATGGGCAACCAGCATCATCCAATGCACAGATCATCTCCCAACAGAACACTTTCAGTGGCAGATTACTGTCACTGTCCTGCTCCACTGAACCACTGAGCAGATTATTAATTATTACTAATTGTGTGTTATATTATTATCTTTTGATATTTCGTTGTGGTTATGTATTATTGCACCTTGGTTATTTTATTTAGGGATTAAGTGATTTGTCATTTTTGGAGAGCTGCTTGAGACGGAAATTTCTTTTGGAGATGAATAAAGTATCTATGTTTCTTAAATCAAAGGGGGTGCCTGAGGAGGTGATAGGTGATAGACCTGGAGGAGCTGGAAAAATATGAAGGTTAGGTGTAAATTTAAAAAAACAACAACAATGATATTCAATCACATTTCAGCTAACAGCAAAGGTTTTGGATCCATGAGCACTTGGAGCGGAATACATTTGAGTACACTGAATATAACGATACCAGTCCAGGGTGCACCCCGCCTCTCGCCCAAAGTCTACCCTAATGAGGATATAGAAAATGGATGGATGAATATAATGATACAGCCTCGGAACCAGAGAAAGACCCTGCCTGATCATAGGTTCTTTCCATCCAACACCAATAATTGGAGCTACTACACTGAAGATAAACATAAATCTTGTTAAATCAGAAGAGAAGTTGTCGATCAACAGTAGAAGTATGTACAGTATACAAACTCCAGTGCTATCAAACAAACAAAAAGCAAAAAGCCATCAATTGCGATCGAATATTTTAATCGACAGATAGCCCTCATTTTTTAAAATTTCCATTTGAATGTTCCAATGCAATAACAATAAGTTACAACATATCCTAAAGGTATCATAAAGGCAACCAGATGAAGAAAGTTCAAGGTTTCCCACATGTCCCGGGACAAGGCTGCGGGATCAGGGTGACTGAACACGAGCGAGGAGAGGTGTTGAAGGGGAAAACGATTCCGTAAGGTTTTGCTGTTGTAAGCATGTGGCCTCGTCACAGATGCAGCCTGCAGCCACGGCGTGTTGAAGGGGTCGGGGTAGGAAGGAGGGGGCTTAATTTCATTACCCATGTCAACTGCCACCGGGGACAAAACAATAGAGCAGGGAAATCAAATTACACAAGAGAGCAGGGGGGATGATTCGATGCTGCCGTCAAGTACTGTTGACGTCCTTCTTAGCCGAGGAAGACCTCACAATGCGCTCGTGGGTTAGTTGGTGGCAAATGTTCCCCATATAGTGGGCCATATGGAGGATTTCATGGTGCGTCAATCTGGGGCGGCACAAGGGATCGGCATGGTACCTTTATCATCATATATCATCATATGACAAAAGCAAAACAAATACAACAACACAGTACATTGCAGCTACTTGTGGTCCTCTACCTCCATAAAAATGCTTCTAGCTCATTATATGGCAGTAATCTGATGTTGCTAAGGTGCTCGGTATTGTTATATGACGTACCATGTATTCCACAAATAAATACATGCTCCCCAGTTTCTGCAGCAAATTTGACACCAAGGAATCCATTAGTGTTCCATCTTTAATATGCTGTAACCTACAGTGTAAGCAAAACACTATGTTTTCCAAAGGGGGATAAACGGATCTGTAACACCATCTCGGGGCATCAGCACAAGCCAGCTATTAGCGTTTTAATTATCATTAGTGTAATTGACGTGTCGTTCCCGTTCAGGCCATGGCAGCCATTGTTTTGTGTTTAGTTGATGGATTTGTTGTCTAAATGAACAAAATTAAAATGTGGCATCCGGATGGTTGTCATCATTTCCGGTGTGT
Source organism: Oostethus manadensis (assembly GCA_024372805.1). Lineage (NCBI taxonomy): Eukaryota > Metazoa > Chordata > Actinopteri > Syngnathiformes > Syngnathidae > Oostethus > Oostethus manadensis. The sequence continues at coordinate 638,859 of QODF01000008.1, forward strand.
AAGCCAATACCGTTTTCTCAAACTTTGAACACTTACACGGCAGTGCAGCTACTGCTGTATGTGGTGATGTTCTAATCTCGTGAGCTTCAGAAGTCAAAGAAAAGGCTAAAATGATCACACAGAAGAAGACAAATTGTGGTATGCAGAATTTGACACTGGTCGGTAACAGTACTACATAATACTACATGTTCGCTGCAACAACAAGCTTTTATTGCTAGTTTGCGATATCTCTCAACATGCGCAATAATATTGGCATAATAATCCGAATAATAACAGCGGTTACTGCAGTCCTAAAATAAAACCCAACCCGGTACATTTTATTGCGCCACTTATGAGTACAAGTTATATATGTTTTAGATATGAGTTTTAGATATAAATTGTTTGTCTTCTCTGATTATATTGGGTAAAGGTGATTATAAGTTTTATTTCATGTCCGGGGGCTCCAATAATGTAATGTAAACCCGTATTTAAGGTTTTCTATGCTCTAAATACGAAAAAATGTTATTTATGAAAAGGCTTCTTCAGGGAAATTCACTTATTATATTTGGGTCTCAGATTCACCGGGAGATTACTCTTGTATCGATTATAGTCAGCTATACATTTTTAGATTCATCAATTGTGGAGACATTTGTCAAATATAAAGATTCAGCATTCAGCAAGGCTTTTTTTGGCCTGTGTCTAAACAACATTTCCATCGGACATCTTATTCTGTTTATTTTTTATACATTTGTATACGTTTACACATCATAAAGGGATCTTTGTCAAATCTACCAGTAGAGAAAAGATCTACTACAGAAAAGTGTAGCTCCAAACATACTGCAGCATTCTACACAGATGTTCTACCACAGCTGGAGGAACAGACTTGGAGTCAAATATTCAATGAAATCTTCTGGCTCTATTTGGAAAATCCTTTTCCTGGAAACGTGTGCTACACCGGATGGACCATCAACACCACCATACACTGCAAACACTGCATGTACGAGGAAGCGACGTCATAAGAGATGTCATAGCACCTTCTATCATTTTGCAGGTCCGAACCATTTCGCCTTTAAACGGTGACAAAAGCTGTCTTAGCGCGGGAACGAATACCGTGAATGAAGGTTAACGACTACAATCAAAGGGGATAAACATCAGCGGTGTCTGCAACATGAATTGATGTCTGCTAGCAAAAAGGGAAAGAAAATCGCTCTATAAGGCGCCTTGGGAAGTTTTCCTTCCCTTGCCAAACAGAATGACATATTCTTCTGCTAACACAGTTGAATGTGCTGCTCTTTCAAAATTGCTGCACGGCTTAGTGAGGACGTGCATGCTGCAGAGACATTATTACAGCATTGGCTCTGTCTTAATGGCTGCATTTTTTTTTTGGGGGGGGGGGACAAGATAGGATTTTCTTAATCTTTCCAGGGCTGATGCCAAGTTGCTGAGCCAGTGCCACTCTTGCACACACCCTCCCCTCACCCCACAAAAAAGCTGTTTGACGGATTCAAAGGCAGAACAGGAAGCACTTGCGAGGGGGGAAGGCGGTGGAAGCGGTGAAAGGCAGAGCTGGAGCACAGAGATACTCAAAGCTCTTAGCCGTTAATAACTGCAGCTCGCATGGAAATATGGGGTGCAGAGATCCAGACGCTGCCTTCTTTTCACCCCGTGGTAACAACTTTATGTGACATCTCGTGGCGAATCTTCAAAATACAGCAGATCGACAGCCAATACCGATCTCGAAAATTGCATCGGGACCCCAAGTCTTGTTGACTACAATAATTATGAGGAATTCTTATATGTGCAAATATATTCATTAGTTGCTGTGGTGGAACCCGGGTAAAACTGCCATGTTTTTATTTTGAAGTTTGCAGTGAACGGCAGTAATGTCGCTGCAGTCGTTTCACACTACTTCGTGGTAATGATGACGTTGACAATACTACAACAGCTGTGGTGATACACGGACCCATTCATCAAAGCAATTACCCCTTTGGGTCTCAAATTTGATGTTGACAAAAACGGTCGACCATGTACGGTAGTAATAAGAACGCAATGGACCATGACTTGGTGCTTGAGACAGAGACGTGTTGTCGACGTAAGTGGGAGTTCCAGAGTATTACTACAACATCGCCCCCAGGTACGCCAGTGACATCATTTGTATGTTGGATTTGGACCAGTCCTGTCCTTCAGAAGTTTTTTACCACACTGCGTGGTCTGCTTAAAGCAGCACCTTCACCATCATGCTCCGGTAGAATATCATCAATCCAAAGCATCTGTTGTTTCGCCACAGTCTGTTGATCCAGCATGTTGTGCCTGTACTTGTTGTGCCTTTCTTTGCCAGTCGCTCACGTGGCTTCAAAGGCTTTGGGTGCTACTCGCGCGTTCGAGAAGCTCATCTTTTCTTAGCTCACATGTGCAGCTTTCTGTTTTAATCCCCGCTGCTAACTCACACTTTCCATTGTCAGCCTAGTTGCTGGTTGTAGCAGCGACTCAACTCTTCCATTTTGCACGTGGGAGAATATATCTGCCTTGCTACTGCAAATATGTTCTTTCAATAAAGCAAAAGCAGACAAAATTGGGTATTACACATAACGCTTTGAAGCATGCAATTTGCACGGCTGGTGGCTAAATTAGCCATTAAACTTGATGATTTTAGCAGCAGTACTTGTCATGAAAGACGTCAAGGAACTGGACAAATATTGATGATATAATCTTGACTGCATGGAAATATATGGCCCTATCATTTCCACGTTAACGGAATTGGGGAGGGAATTGGCACCAAAAAATCTCACAGAAATGTAGACATAATGTGAATGAAACGCTGTTATCGTGAGGAGAACATTCGTGTGGCGGTAACCTAGTTTAGCAGAGCATGCTAGTGCGGCTGTGTGTGTGTGCGACTCAGGCTGGATGAGTATATTTTCTCCGCGTTGTGTTGTACCTCTTAAATGAAAGAGCGTTTTCCAATGCTAAGTTCTGAGTGAAAAAAGACGGAAGGCACTATTTTCTGATATGTTGAGGACCAAACCACAAACTGTTGGTTCATATTGATTTGGTCTGCCTAGAGCCTAACCAATTACACGATTAATTGACACAACAAGGTTTGGATTAATCGGCTTAGACAACAATTGTTATTTGCAGCTTTAGTATCATGTAAATAAATGATGGAATTGGTGGTTTGTTTTCATTATCGTCAATATGTATGCCATTATGTCACCATATTTCCAGGAGATTATAGCTAGGTAATGTAGCTCATACAAAGGGTTGGCGGAGTAGAAGAGCTGGCCATTCAACTTGTCCATCTTCCTCAATGTTTTCCAGGATGCGCCGCCCACTTTGTGCTCTCCCACAAACACCTTACCTGCTCTGGAAAGCCCCTTAAAACAAGTAGATTAATCCATTTCTTTGCTTTAATTCAGTTTTTTAGGAAACGATCTTGGAAACATGAATATGAATATTCTTCCATACTCGAGCTTCCGTTCTCCATACTTTTTCAGATGTGGACATTTATAAAATCGAATTCCATAGTTTTCCATACTTTTCATACTTGTGTAGAAACGCTGTATACATTATCACCAATAAACCATTATTCAATGTATGTACAGAAATGTATTACTTATCTTTGACTCAGTTTGAATCTTGTTTTATCTGTAAATAGTCATGGAGATGGGGTTAATAAGTTCTGCTTCCTACTCCTTTTTGGACATTGAATTGGGCAATTGTAACCTCTATGGCTGTCAAAAAAAGCTTGTTAACTGTTACAACTCATTTATTCATTTAGCGTAATTAATGCATGTGCATTGTGTCAAGGCACAGACACTATGACGGCAGACGGGAGCTCACACAGAGGTTGAAGCTCTTTTACGACTTTATTCTGACCTGAATACATAAACAGCATTTCAATTCAAAACCATATACGCATCTCCAATTCACAAACACTTCTCTTGTCGGCATCGGAACAACACTTCCTCATCGTTACTAGACGACCTAAAGGTGCACTCGTTGAAAGTGAAAAAAAGTGGATATTCTTATCACTCTTACTGCGCCAGAAAATACATCTACAGGCAAAAGATGCAAATTCAACTTAAATTATGTGGCGTCTTTGAACCCACGCCATACTGGCTAAAGTGTGATTCAAATGTTTTGGTACTATTAAAGAAATTAGTGTTAGGTACATTGATATTCAGTCATCTGGGATATCTTCTAGCTTGAGTTCAATTGTCGGTCCATTTGGAGCTGTTAATATACTACAAATAAATATATATAACTGTGTTCTGTCATTTATCTTTCTGTACATAAAATACAGTAAAAAAGGCCATATTTCAGACACAGTTGCAAATGGTGATTAATCATGATTAATTCATTTGTAAACTGTGATTAATTTGATTTAAAAAAAATCATTTGACAGCCCTAGCAACCACGCACGTGATGTTCCTTCATGTCATTTGTTAAGCATGTCAGAAACAAATAAACCATACCTTCATTCAGCTTCAGTGTGCAGCTTTAACATCGGCATTGACAAACGCTCTTAGATGCCCCACTACTGTATGAAAGTCAAAACGCTCTCAGAAAGTCTGTTGAATCAACTTGAAATGGAAATGCTCCAATGTGTGTCAATCACACTTTTACTGGGACTCTTCCTCCCCCTGTCTCTGTCTCTCTGCTTTCAGAGAGAGACAACTTCCCCTCTTGGGAGATTTAAGAAACAGTTGCAACCTGACTTTGAGCCTAAATCCGCCTGACACAAAGTCTTGGATAAAGCTCGGCAGTTGTATGAGGTTTGAAGCGTCTGCATTATAAAACTTGCCGCGTTCCATGATGCACATTTAGTAAAGAATATTGTTGCATTGCAATGAAAAAAGCTTGTATGCAAATTCATTTTGGAGGTAGAATGTGAATATATTAGCTGGATTTAACATGCAAGTGAGCCCCTGGTGACCTAGCGTCAATGCAATTACCTTGGAGTGATTTGACTAAGTGCTTATTTAGGCATATTTGCCATGTTAAACTGAGATAACTAAAAGTGAATGAATCATATTTAAAGTTCTACCAGCGGAGGCTTGATAGTATCCATCATTTCATCTACTTTGGTATGGAGTCCATCTTTTGCCCTCTGTCTCTTTAATCTAGCACTCACAATTTATGAAGTAATTACTTTCACTCCTATGCCGCTCTCCACAACCTGCCGGGCCGTTCCTCTCCTCGTTCCTATTAGCATAAGATAAGATCACAAAACGTATTCCAGACGTCTTTCAGCGACAGCCACAGCGGCGGAGATGGAGGCACTTTAAGCCTCAAATGGACCAGGATGCTCCCGCTACCTTACGGTCTGCACGAGGGATGGAGTGCTCTCCAGTTTGCAGACTAAGGTCATTCATCAGGATTTAGGGTTTAAGACAAAGATATGGAAAATGTGAGTTGGCGTTAGGAGTGGATTGCAGAAGAGTCATGTCAGCGGGTCGAGTCAGGACAGAATTCAGATATTCAGGAGCTCAGGAGAAAAGCGGGTCATCATGTGAATCTCAAGGGGGGTTGGGAAATAGGTAACAATAAAGTAATTTAACGTTACTGTTGGCCTTCTGTGTGCTTGAGGATATGACACCTTCTCCGTATCTGCAGAGATTTGAAAAAGGATTTTCTATTTTATGTATATTTTGACATACTTAGTCACAGATAAAATGTACATTCAGTGGTTGTAATTGTTACATCACTGAGGTTTAGTGATGACAAAAGTGCACACAATTACTACTACAATATAATGTTGACAAAGTACAAGAACTTTGCAAATTTAACAAGAAGTTGCCTTTTGTGTCCTGAATGAATGTTTTGTGAGTGCAAAGTTTTATTTGCCAACAACTTTCATGAATTTAACCTTCGCAAGGACGATCTCCCAAACTGTGTCTCAAGTTCGACGCCTAACCTGCATGCATGCAAATTACAAGCTCACCCATGTGGATGGACTGACGGAGCTGCTAATAGCTGTTAAAAGAGGTCATTTTAAAAAGATAAATTGCTGTTTACTAGCAACCCTTGTAGGAGCAAAATTAAGAAGTGGGGTTCGGCAGCTGTCCGGAAGGCTTCGGGAGCGCTTGGGAGTGTGACCAATCACAGCTTAGTGGGCTCGGCGGGTGGCGTACCTGAAGGAGGGCCGGGGGTGTAGCTGCTCTTCGTATAGGAGTGCAGGACTCAATACAAGAGACTATAATAGGTCTCTTTTAATGACAGCGCCACCGACTGTGTGTATTTGTCAGAACATTGATAAAATTTTGACGGTGTCAGTGCAAGATGAGCATTGTTATCTTTTAGATAATTTCGGATATAGTTGTTGGATTAAATTTTTATTGTTTTCAAAATTAATACTGCATTGTCAGTTGTAAATGAATTCTAACAGACCTAGCTTTCAGGACCTGCACATGACTGACAGTCATGAATCCTTTCCAGATGTGTGTGTTTGTCTACAGCTTGCAGACACTGCACAATATTGTATGGGGTTTATATTGTTGCCTACTTCCTTGTTGCCAAGGTTATTTTAAAAGAAAAAAACATCCCTGTTTGAGGGACAGTATGCTTTGCAGTCATACATTATGTGCATATATTTTTTAATTATTGACACAGACAAAGAGCTAAAGGGAGCCTGCTTATCTCAGAGGCTTTTAAAATGATATTGGATTCCAGTGGAGCACTGTACTAAGTTTCTTTTATTAAAATACTCAATAATTCTCAAGTTGTGTACACAGTAAATCTGCATTTTACTCCTTTTGGCAAACATGCTCGGAGGGTCATATGTCTACATGTGCTTGCAAATGAAAAGCAAATGTTCCCTTTTCTGCCAATAATTTCAATTAGAGGCAGTAATAGTAATACTGGTATCATTATGATACCAGTGTATCAATTAAGTATGCTTCAAACTGGTTTTTAAAAAAATGGGTTACTTTGGACTGTTCCAGTCTTGTTAGTGTTCTTTTTCTGCTGACTTGAACATTTGAATTTGTTTAGCTTAATTTCTATGACACAGGCCAGAAGTATTTTGGTGGTAATGATTGAAATATAAATAATAGTACAGATGGCAGAAAGTGTATTTTATTTTTTGTATCGACATGAGGATTATATTATTGGTGCTTTTGGGATTAACATTTAAACTTGTTATATTTTTTGGCGTACGGACGCACTTTGCACAGCCCTGGTTTAAATAGTTGGCATCACAAGTATTTCTGTGTTTTATCTGCTGTCAAAGTTGGTGATAGCTTCCTGCTGTGGTGTTGCATGAGTGCTGCTGGGACCAGGGAACGACGGTTCACAGCGGGAAACATGAATTTCTGTGACATGTGGCATTCTGATGAAGCGGAGCAGTGGCAAGTTTGTGATTTTTTTTCCTGATTGCACTCATTGCCAGACCAAAAGACAGACTTTCCTGCTGGGTGTAATGCCAAGAAATGTTGTTGCCTCCCCTTCCCTTGTCTCATTTGAAATACTATTAACAACTGATATCTATTTACTTTACTTTTTACTATTTTCTCTACTGTATTAATTGCAGTCCATGAATTTGAGCAGGAAGTGATGTTTTTTTTCTTCTTTGCATTAAATAAATGAAACCCTTCGGAGTTCTAGCAAGGAAAACTGCAAAATGCTTTGACATATCAAGTAACTTTTCTCCTCACCATCCGGACTTGTCTTCTGTCAACTTCGGCATCTGAGGATGACCGTGTTTGTATTCTCATGAGAACACCAGGAAAGAGACAGGCGGAACGCAAGAGGAAGAAAGACGGAAGGCGAGGAAAGACAGATGACCTTGGTGTCTAAGGCTGAGGAGTGGCCCCTGCTGCATGAGTGCACTGAGAAGATAAGAGACAGAGCTTGACAAACACAGACGCGACGCAGAGTTAAAGCCGGACACATTGTGTCCCATGGCGTTGTGATTATGTACAGTATACAGGGACTGGCTTTTGTGATGCTTTCAACACCGCCACTTCTTATTTACCCTGCATGCAGACTCATTTTGAATTCCAGGGACTAATAATGGAGCTTAAAAACAAATAACAGTAGTAGACCTTCAAACAATGTATTACTACTCCTTTAGTTCTGGTTAAAAGTTCACGACACTCATCATAGATAAGGACATCAACTTTTTGTTTGTAATGATTTGTTGGAACCATTGTTCATGTAGGATGGAACACTTCGTACAACATTTTATTGTGTGCACAGGTTTCTCTCATTTACACAAATCCAAATTAGAGATATAGTTAAAATTAGGGCTGTCAAAAATAACGCGTTAAGGCCATAACTAATTCATTGAATACATTGTTAGATTTTTTTTTTTAACCGTAATTAATGCTGGCGCATCATGGCAAGCATTACTTCTCTGTTTTGATGGTCGACAGAGGCAAGTATACCCTCCCAACAGATGTACAGAGTCTGACACTCTTTAAAAAAAAGTCCTTAACACATCAACAGCAGTGCTCTGTTCCAACAGCATATATGTATCTCCAAACACGTCGGAGACTCCAAACTCTAGAATAACAACTACTAAAGTGCATTCAAGCAATCTTTTATTTTACACATATAAAAGAGCAACAGCTAGGACGGCCCAATTTAATTGGGTTGGCTAAAAGTCAGTCTGTAGCCTAGTTCAGAAGAACCGAGAGAGAGTTGCAAGATACATTGCAAAGATCCAAACAAATGACATTATGGTGTGCAGTGTGTTTTGGCTTGATTTAAAAAAATAAAATAAAATCATACATTATGTAAGCTGCACTTTTTGTATTGTACATGTATATACATGTACAATATATATATCCGGAATGAATTCATTTCGTATCTTTAGGTTCCACTATATATATACACATATATATATACTATATATATATATATTAAAAAAATCTCATTCCCAATTTATTGGAGTTAGCCAATAACTGTTTTTCGCCACCATCGCTGCCCCGCCCCCAATAATCAACATATGGCTGTGAAAAGATGTTTATAAACATGTATAATGCTTTGCAGGCTGTGGTGGCATTGTGTGTAGAATGTAATATGTAAATAAGACATGACTTACTTAGTTCTGTGGCAATTTTGACGTAGTTTTTCTTGTCATTTTATTCTGTGTTGCACATCCAGAATAGCATCCAAACATCCAAAATGAGTTTAAACCGTACAAACGCTTTTCCTTCACAGCAGTTATTCAGTGCAATGAACACCGCAAAGAACAGAACTCGAGGTGGGAGTCCAACTGTCTCTCGTTCGCAGCACTTGCTTTGTTTACTGTAGTCTTAAACCTTCGTCTTTCAAAAAAGAAAACAACCTTGCAGTATCCCTGTTAGTGAACAGCCAGAAGCAACAGAATGTTCTAGCATGACTACGAGTTTGATAAAAATGTCACCCGTAATTAAAAACAATATATAACATATCTGAGCAAAGTTGGTAAATCATATCAGTGACCCTTTAAAAATTCTATAATTAAGTTTGTGGTTTTACAGCATATTCCCCTTTTCGGCGATATCATCAGGGAGGATCTTTAGTGTCCTTGAGCAAACAGTGACAGATGCGAGTTCCTCAAGTGGCCATCATGAAACTAATTGGAGTAAGTTTGACGAGTCAAAGTGCAGTGTGAAATCACATGTGGCACTTGATCTAAGTAAGCTAAGCTCTCTGTCGTCTTCTTTTTATGCTCCTTTTTTTCCGCAGTCAGCTTAAATGACTGCAGGATTTTTGAGCTGGTGGATATAGAAGCTCTGTGATGTTACTAACCGGATTAACAGTTCTGGGGAAAACCCACTGCGCTAACTGCAAAAGCAAAAAAACATGCAGTATTTAAAATTTGTCAAATACGTATATTGCAAAGTGAGAAAAATAGTGGTGGTTCTTGCCATGTTCTGAGTATGATGAATCAGAATCACACACAAATGTCACTTGAGGGCTGTCATAATTCCCTAAAGCTTCTTGGGGATTTTTTGCAACTGACTTATGGAATGCAGTGTGGAAATATCTGACTATGTGGTACAGTCCGCAGGTTCCACTTGTTCATCCCTAGTTGCTGGCAGGCAAGCGAATGGTGTTAATCAAAAACATAGTTACAAATAATAACAGCAATAATAAAAGGTTGTGTCCTGTTTTAGTCACATTTTTGAAACTAGAACATGAAAAAAACGTATACCCAACTGATGCATTCTGCACCATCTCTGCACCACCTCATGGCAAAAATGTACCCATACAAAAAAAACATGAAATTAATCATACATCTAGATTTTTGTTAACATTTTATTTATAAACCGTTTAAGAAACTTTAGACCCGTTCAAGGCTACCAGCCTTGTCAAGATTTTATCTCTGTCAGGATTTTATCTCTTTAAATGCCAGTTCGGTCATTTGAATTTAAGTACTTTTCATGTAATAATAATTAGGGAGGGCCTGTACGGTTCTGAATGGGTAGCATGTTGGCTTTACAGTCTGGAGGTTCTGGGTTCGAATCTCTGTTGGGGATCTCTGTGTGGAGTTTGCACGTTCTCCCCGTGCGTGCGTGGGTTTTCTCTAGGTACTCCGGTTTCCTCCCATATTCCAAAAACTCTAAATTGTCCATAGGTATGAATGTGAGTGTGAATGTTTGTTTGTCTATATGTGCCCTGCGATTGACTGGCGACCAGTCCAGGGTGTACCCCGCCTCTCGCCCAAAGTCAGCTGGGATAGGCTTCAGCATACCCGCGACCCTTATGAGGATAGGATAAGGATAAGATGGTATAGAAAATGAATGAACAATTAGGGATGCCCGATAATATCGGCCTACTGATTATTACTGGCCCGATATTATTACTGATTGGGGTTGATTGGCTACTAATCAGTATTCTGTGTAAACTCACGAGATTAGCAGATGCCTTTCGATACTGATCCCAAAAGCCGAGCACCAGCACTTCTGCCCACAGCGCTCATTCGGTGCAGTGTAGTATCTTGACCTAAATAAAATCTTTGGCAGCTTCGGCTTCCCACTTTCCCCTCCCAGTACCGCACTTGCACGAATGTGCGTGACAGTCAAACGACGACGCTAATAACCCCAAAAAATGATTGAATTCCTCGGACGAGATGAGCAGTAAGTGAAAGTTCCACCAAAGTACTCACACATCCAAAGTCACCAAAGGCTTGTCATCCTCTAGAAGTCCACCATGCAGTGATACTGTATGTTCTCTTAAAAAAGTAAGTCCAATATGGTTTTGTCTGAATTAGAGTGATTTTATGGTTTCTTTGTTCTTATATCATATAGCCAGTATCAAGGGTGCAGCCAGGAATTCTGGGTCCCATGACAAAAATCAAGTCCTCCCCAATTAATTAACTATTTCTTGGCCTCCCTGGCAGTCAAGGGACTGATATCGGAATCGGAAATCGAGAGTCGGAATATCAGATACCAGGAAAAAAAGCCAATATTGACATCCCTAATAATATTTGGTGGCAATTATAGACTTGTATATGTCTAAGATTAGTGATAAGAAGGATTTGGTTGCATTCATATTTTTATCTAATGCCAGATACGCCCTCTTGACACTTATAAGCAGAAATGACTGCCATTACATTAAAAATCCATGCATCCTGTGATGTCAGTATTTCTTTGTGAAGAAAAGAAGTGATATCTGACATTTTCGATGTAGTCCACCATCAGCCTTTTTCTTTTTGCAGGCTGATGACATTCTTGCCAGTCATATTATGGAGATGTGAATTCCCATAGACTGTTGTGGCGTGATAATTAGCCAGCTAGCGCTGAAGTTAGAGTTTATTACACTAGAACCAATGCAGCATTTTCATCAGTCTGACTAACATGCTTCATTTTGCTTCTGGGGTTTTGTCTTGTATGACGCATCACTGAGAGACTGCCAGAACACTACAGAAGAGACGTCAACTTCATCATGCAAAATCTGAGTGAAAGAAATTTTAATGTGTGTTTTGGATGTTTGGTAAAAACAGATCTATGAAGTAGAAATACAGAACGATGTGTGTTCTGTATACTTTATGCATGAATCTAAGCAAGTGGAGCAGAGTACCTCCAGACCCAGCAGATGGTGCTGTGGTGAAAAATGTTTTGTTACAAAAATTCTACAATGAATGATTGGAAATAGTTACAAATTGAAAAATTAAGTACAGTGTTTCCACTTTTTTTTGCTTCTCAAGTTTCACTTTAGAACTGCAGATCATCCACTTTCTTTCAGCAGACCTCCAAAATCTTGTCTCCTTTAATGCACAGCATACGGCACTCATATAATAAAATCAGCAGATTGGGGCAGACAAGAGGAGGCGTTGCTGCAGGAGCTCAGCCACCTTGACGCGGAAGGCCTCCAAAATCTTGTCTCTTTTAATGCACAGCATAGAACACTTGGTCAAGAGTGGTGGTGTTGCTAGAGCGCAGCCCCTTTCTGGCAACAGGTACGCAAAACTCTTGGCCTCTCATAAGCCTCTAAGTCTGTTCATACTAATTATTATTACCATCAACACTAATAACCATTGCATTTATTATTCAAAATTCTCTAGTATGCAAAAAAAATTATATATATATATATATATTTAAATATATTAAAAAAAATATATAGTGTATTTTGTGTGGTTTGGAATAAACAATCAATCAATAAAGAACATTTTTGTTCCTGTTTACCACTAGATGGAGCCTACGTACCACCAGTGTCGCCCGTACCACAGTTTGAGAATCAATTACACAGAGGTGGAACATTGCAACATGAGGACTAATAGGACATTGCATCATTGCTGATTCAAGATCCTCCCACCTTCTTAACGAAAGGATTTTTCCCCTCCCGGTAAGCATGTGTGGTTGTCATAGAGTAAGAGTGGAAGACAAATCCTCTAACCCAAAGCTTGATCCTGGGGCTCCTGTGACTCATACATTTGACTGCGTGCACATGATGCAATTCTTTTTCAGCTCTCCATTTTGAATGGGAAACAGGATACCGGGATGCAAGGCCTATTTTCATAAGATGAGACTCATATGCAAAAAACAGGATTATCTGGATGGATAAATATAGAGTATAGTAAAGACTGGATTAGCACAACTGCTGTATTGGAGATGTACCTCCTCAGATGCTCTTGTTATGAATACTGATATAAAGTGTGTGATGAACCATGGTACTGATTAGTGCCGCCCCTTCCTTACATGCAAAAAGTGATGTGCTTAGGACCCCGCAATGGTTTAGAGCGCAAGTTCCCAAAGTGGGGTATGCGTACCCCCAGGGGTATGCAAACTGTAATGGTGGTACATGAATAAACATTAAAAACAATTAGCGCCTAACACTCTCACTAACAACGGAGCCTGAACGCAGAGCGAACAACAAAGAACAAAGAAGAAAGGAGACAGCACTTGATCATATGAACAAATAATTAAGTTTATGATTATTTTGTGCAAATATTTGATTATTACGTATGTATCTATGTGCAATTATTTTATGCATATTTTGAAGACGATTTTATTTGAAATAATCAGGTGTTCCTGCATATTACTACATACAGTGGGTGCAGCATACCACCAGTGGTAATGTGCAACTAATACCATAGTTTGATCAGTGCACAGGTGGTGGGAAACGTGTAGCCTGTGGGTCATAAATGGGCTGCGGGAGCCTTTCACACGTGTCACCGAAGCCCACACACATTCAAGCCGTGAGGTACCTAAATATATAATAATAAACATCTGTTTCTTGCATGATTGTTGCTAAATATATATTTTTAGGACTATGAATTAGGTGCTCCCCCATCACACTTACACACATTGGATGAATTAATAAATAACATTTTATTCAGCATGATGGATTGGTAGGTGGATTATTGTCGATTTTTTTCCTCGGGTGTGATTTTGTTGCCATGAATATGAATAATCTGTGTCTCCCCGTCGAGCTTTTTAACTATTTTTCATTTCTGGCTCGAAACTCCTCGCTGACGGAGACATACAAACTTTGCAATATTATGTGTCACAGCTAGTTTATTACAGTGACACAGTTTTCCCCTTCAGTGGAGTTTTTTATGCCAGGGGTGCCTAAACTATTTTCACTGTGTACGGAAAAGGCTTAGAGGGGGGAGGCATAGTTATAGGTATTGTAGAAAAAAGACAAATTATTGAAATAATAATAGTATATCTCATTAAACAATGTGTTTAATATGTACATAATATGCAAAACATAAGGTAAATAAATAAAGGACAAAAATGCCCAAGGCCACACTTTGGACACCACTGGCCTTTTATTAACAAAATATGAAGAACATTTCTCCAAAATTTGTCAGTAAAATAATATAATACATAATACATACACGTGTTGGAAATAATGTGTGTAACTAAAACAATGTTGTGGGCTGAAGTCAGTTATAATAGCAACATACTGTGTAGTGGAGATTTTTTACAAAATGTGTATTATATGTAGTCGATTTATTGACATTTTATACTTAATCTTATATATAGAAATATATGCTATAAAAATAGTATTTTTAGTAGCACAAAAAATGCCTGTCATGTTGAAATGTGTAACTGTAAACTGTAACTATTGTTCCAAATAAAGAAAACTAGCACTATTATATTGGTTGAATTTCAAATTCATGCATGCAGCCATTGGTTAATGCACATACAGAAACAAGGGCATACAAATCTGAAAACTTGTATCCCACTGTGTTTGTTCATGCCATTGCTTGTTTGTCTGGGAAGTTTCCTGAACTGGTATCGCTGTGTGTTTGCAACCACGAGTCCCAGATGCTCATGTTCACCCACATCTCATTATTTAAACATGAGCACCTCACAACACGATGGTGAGTCAGGTCGGCATGATAGCGCACACTTAGAACTAACCTGGCAGTGTGCTCTGAGCTGGACAGCCTATAACCCAGAATGACCAGTCAATGGAACATAAAGTATAAGTCGCTTTTGGATCAGTCAACTTCACTGAGCAGAAAGGCTAACAACTAGTAGGTTGCTATAGAAATTGTCATCAAATAATATGAATGTGGTAAGAAATAGTGGGCATATTTGCATTATATAAAAGGAACCTATTATGCTTTTCCTTTTTTCTGACCTATAAATGTTGTTGATACAATGTTGTATTCTTATGGTAAACGATGCCAGCGTGTCAGATAATGAGGTTTGCACATTTGGAAGTGAGCCCTGAAAGCAGTTTTGGATGGCTCTGCAGGCTGTGTTTTAAAAAAAATTTCCACTGACATCACGCAACCCAACTTCTTTATATGGGCATGCCCAGGTACACACTGTAGGCCTGCCCTCACCCCGCCCGCTCTGCTTCGCTCTGTTGTCGAGAATTTTGCGGTTTCACGTTGAGCTACGGCTACCAGGAAATGTTTGTTGTTAGGGTGTGAGGGAAAGCTAATTTTCTGAGCTTTCCTAAAGAGGCAAGCATCAGGCAGAAGTGGTTGGAGTTGCAGATTCCTGGCCAGCAAGAGAAAAATACGCTAAGTATTCTAGTCCCCCTGCATAGATGAAATGAGGCGGAAGAAGAGAAGGGGACAGGAAAATAAATGTGCAGCAGGCATCTAATTTTACAAATGCAAATGATACATAGATGTTAGAGAAAATCAATGCGTGTTTATGTGACCTACTGTGACCCTCTAAAAGACGGTTATTAGTATCTAGACTGCAGGGCAGCTGTTATATACACTTGCATAGAGAGGCTGAGGCGTTCTTTTTTCATAATAGATTGCAATAGCTTTCAAGACAAAAAACACATAAATGCATTTAAAAAACAGTAGTGTCCAATATGCACCCTGGAGGCCAGTATTTTATTGGTCAATAAAATAATACAATTAAACAAATTAAAACAAAACAAAAAAAGAGTACCTATTTTAAAAAAGAGCAGTATTATGGAGAGAGAATAAAGATGAAATATTAGAAAAATAATAATAATAATAACCATAAAAATAGTAATACAAATAAAATAGTAAAAAATAGTAATTCAAGTAAAATTAATATTAAAAAAATGGCATAAAGTTGAAATATTGTAGGAAAGATATTGTAATATGAGAAAACAAAGAATAAAGTTGCAATCCACATGGGTAGGTTTACAAAATGTAAAAGTAGTTCCCTAAATTTTTGATTTTTCAGTATGTTGACCTTGGAGGAAAAAGTCTAGACTCCCCTGGAATAAAATATCATATCAAAACAAAATAATCAATATATAGTGTGCAGAAATAGAGGAAAACTACGTCAACAAACTGCCGTAAGTTCAAAAATCCTTATCAGTCTGGACAAAGTCACAAGTAAATATGCAAGCAGTGACTAGATTTCATTTTTTGTGGACAACCACTTATGTACAACACCAGTCAACTAGTCTAGGCATCAACAAAAACTTTACAAACATAAACAAAACAAAACTGTAGGAACATGTGGTGAATGCCAGAATGATGTCTGTGTAAGAATCCCTGAACTTGACACATACAGTAAAGTATACTGTGTATGAAAATGTGTCTATCTCAGACCGTGGGTTGCAGACTCTCAGAGCTGTTCACTCTGGTCTGCATCCATATATGGATGAGCGCTGATGAATCACTGGACCCGAAGGCGTGCTCGCTCAACTGGACACTGATTTCCTATGGAAATTTGTGTAAACCAGACCACAAAATGGGGCACGTCCATGGCGGCCAGCCATGTGTTTCTGCAAGGTTTCTATCCGTTGGTAATTATGCCTAATCTCACTTGCCATCAATCATGCGCAAATACCTCTGGATACTGTTTGCGTGCGTTTGAGTGACAAAGCGTCGCTTATCATGCCAATCAAAAACCCTTTCACCATGGCTAAAAATGGAAACAAACTGGGTTCTAATTATTGTACAGATAATTGCCTGCTGTTTGGCATAATTGCTTTTACGTCACATTTGATGGCAGACCCCTTCCATGGTATCAAACTTAAGCATGATGGCAAAGTGAGAGCATGGAGATAATTGCAGTAAACATGACTTCTAACGACATGTAAGATCAGATATTTTCAACCCTTAAATGTCACAATCTGCATTTTCTGCTGCTGTATTTTATTCTGTATTTACTTCTTCCCCCTTGCTGCTCTTTGTGTTTCCTGTCCAGGTAACCTAAATTCAGGTTTGGAACGGAACAACGAGGTACACCGTTAGCGGTCGCAGAATCATGCAGTCAGATTGACTCCAGTTCCTGCTTATTCCAACTGTATTCATCTTTGTTTGGTGTTCTTGCTTGCCCCGTCTTCCCTGCCCATCTAAACACTATAAAAATCTCCTTCAAAAAACACAAAAAACAGCTGTAAACCCCCTATCTTCTAAAAATACTTTATGGTTTCTCACTTGTTTAGGGCTTTTCCACGTTTTAAGAGATTTAGTATCCTGCCTAAGGAAGGAGGGTCAAACCAGAACCTCCAGGTTAGGAGACTACTCCTCTTACCACCTAAACCAGGGGTGGGGAATCTGTGGCTCTTTTGATGACCACATTTGGCTCTCAGAAGCTTCTAAACACCATAACATTTTTTTGGATTTTTCTTAAAATATATGTAACATAACTTGCTTTACAACAGGGGTGTTCAAAGTGTGGTCTGAGTGATTTATTGGCCCACGTCACAATCTAGAAATACAATTTAACAAAAAACTTTAAGGAAACAGCAAAAACGGCAGTAATTTTACAGAAAATGAAGTCCAATATATTAGGAGAAAAAAGTTGCAATCTAACAAAAAAAGTTGTAATTTTTGGAAAATTAGGTTGAGGAAAAGATTATAATATTAGAAGAATAAAGTCAAAATATTACAGGAATGGAATCATAAATATGAGAAATGTTGAAAAAATTGGAAAAGAAAAAAATTGCTGTAATTTTACAAAGTAGAAAGTCAAAATATAAAGTGAAAAAAGTCACAAAAAAAAATAATATAAAGTTGTAATTTTTGGAATATTGGGCTGGGGGAAAAATAATTTGGGAATAATGTTAAAATATTGTTGGAATAATACAATTAAATATATTAAATAATGAAATTAAAAATATTATTTTGGTTTTATAATGTATATTGTTGTAATTGTGTAATTTAAGAAACTAAAGTCAAAATATTAGGAGAAAGAAAGTTGTAATTTAACCATTTTTGGAAAATTAGGTTGTGGAAAAGTTTGTAATATTAGGAGAACAAAGGCAAAATATTACAGGAATGTAGTCATAATTACGAGGGAAAAAAAATGCAGTAATTGAAAATAAAATGTACAAGCAGAAAGTCAAAATATTAACTAATAAAAGTCACAATTTTACATGAATAAACTGGCAATATTATGAGTAAAATCAAAGTCGTTTTAGTAACAGAATTCATTTTTATTTTTTAATGTCACAATATTAAAAAAACAAACAAAACAGTATAAAGGTGTAATTTTTTGGAATATTAGGTTGGGGGAACAATAATTTGGGAATAAAGTTAAAATATTGTTGGACTAAAGTCATAATATTACAATTAAATGTAGAATTTTGGTTTTATAATGTATAATGTTTTTTGCTGACATTTTGAAGTTAAACATGACAGGTATCACATTGTTAAAAATAACAATTTAAATATAAAACCTCCAATTCAGAGACTTATTATATTCTAAAATTTTTGGCACACGTTTGGTTGTATTAAGATTTTTAAAAACAGGGTATGGCTTCTCATGAAAATACATTGGAAATATGTGCCGTTTATGGCTTTGTTAGCCAAGGTTCCCGACCCCTTCCCTAAGCCTTGCCCTTTAAGATGAAACATACATATCAGACAATTATATTTTTGTGGTGTGTAGCCCTTTATTTTTTTTAATAGAAAGACAAAGATTAGACAGAACCTCAGTACTGATTGTGTACTGTTTGAGAATCCATAGCTGACACACTAAAGGGACTGCTTACACATTTTGGTTTTGGAACGACAAACTGTCTGCAACTGTCCCAATAATTGCATGTGCTTTTGCTTGCGGTATGTGTTTTATTTGGTAATTATTTCCGTGTTGGCGTTGTGCCCTAGGAGCTCATAGGGGTAATCCAAATTTGGTTTGTCCCAGTGATGTAGTTGTCTGAGAAAGACACTATAAAACAAATACAAAGCAAAATATGCAGACATAACTGCCAAGTGTTTCCCCCACGGGCTTGTTATGGTCGTACAAGATATTATATATTAGCAATAGCTTTAGTGAAAAGTTGAATATGCCTGTGGGATACTACGCTCATGAGTCTAATTTCATCACTGGAGTTTCTACCTTGTAAAATTGGCAGAGCAGCCACTGAAATATTTACAGGTGTGTTATAGATAGCCAAGTGTGTAGGAGCGTCTGCTGTGGCCTTCAGACGTTCTCTGTGTAACACGAGTCACAATTCAAGCTGCGACGTCACAAAGTTGTCACATGCTTACATAAAAACTTCAATGACGTTGCAAAATATTATATTGTCTGTTTTATTTGCATGAAAATGAAACATCCTGAAGTTTCACATCCTGTGATAATGAAGAGTATCTGCACTGTTTCATTATAGCCCCACTGCAAGACAAGACGTACTTTATCAAACTGTTGTATTTACTTTGCCGCATTCTTCTGTTGGCCACAGCAAGGAGACAGATTTTATTGGAAGTGGGACAGCAATTAAGTAGGGAAGACACAAACGTTAACATAGCTTTGTGACCTACATACTGTACATGCATGACATGACATACATGGGGCGGGACCATCTAGCTAGGGGCGGGTCAGAGGAGGGACCATGTCCATGTTGACATCATGAAAACCCAGAATTTCACAATCGACTGTTTCAAATTTTGAATTAGTGAGGTGAAATGTTTCTCACATAAACAGTCACTGAGACACATATTACAGGTAAAAAATCATTAAAAAGTCAATTTTGCAAAACTCTAAAGCACATATGTTTTTTATTTTTGTACAAGGCAAGGGCTCTGCTGAGGATACTAAAAACTACAACTATCTTGGTGCTTTTCTGAATACATTTCATGAACACAAGATCGCAACTGGTTGCTTATTCCCTCAACCTTAACTCGGATCAGCGAGAGGTACAGATTCCTTGAAATAAACGAGTTACATGTGCTGAAAGCTGCTAGGAAGCTAAGCTAAGCAGTTGCCTAGCAACAATGCCAAAACAAAAGGAAAAAACAAAAGAAAGCGAGCCTCTATTATAATTGTAAAGGATGCTGGCCCTGGATACATGGACTCCAAATAACAAGCGTCAGTCTTGTTGACAAATGTGGTGGAGGAGGACGACTACAGCCATGAGTTGAGTACATCAGAAAAACAAGAAAAAGAGGAAAATTCCTGGGTGACCTGAGTGCAAGAATCTAAGAAGTTAATACAGATGGAGATGGAAATGCAGATGCGGGTGAAACGGCAGCGTGTTGCAGCACGACCAGACTTTAAGCATTTGCAGTCACAGATTCAACATGTACAATCGCAGAATGACAGTCTCATCAAAAAGATCCCAGGTGTCCATGGTGATGTCATACACCTTATGGAGGAAAATAGAGCACTGAGCAAAAAAAAATAAAGCTCTAAAAGAAGAAATCGAGTAGTTGCAAGATAAAAATGTAGCGTTGGGTGCTGCTCTTGAAGAGGTTAAAAAACAAATGGAAGATAATAAAGCACTACGCACTGATATCAAGGCTTTGCAGGATAATATAAAGCCACTTTTGAAAGAAAAGGCTGGCTGGCGCGCTGCTCTCGAGGAAGCTAAAAACCATATGGAAGAAAACAGAGCATTATGCAAGGACATAAGAGTTCTGCAGAATGATATCAAGACATTATTGGAAGACAATGCTGCCTTGCATGCTGCCCTCAAGGAGGTTAAAACCCCGAAGGAAGTAAACAATGCATTATGCAACGACATCAATGCTCTACAGGATGATATCAGGACCATATTGAAGGATAATGTCGCCCTGGAGCACCACTCTGGAGGAAGACAAAGAAGCAAAGGATAACATCACTGAGCCAATGAAAACTATAATGGAGGAGATGGATCAGAATTCACGAATGCACGATGTGAGCCTCACAGGGCTCAGAATTACACCCGGGTCAACAGATAGGGAAGCTCATAACAGAGAAGAACCAGATGGAATGAATGTTCCTTCAGCAAAACAACAGATTGTCAGCTTCCTACAACCAAAGGAGGTGGATATCGATATCAACACCATTGATACTTGCATCCCACTGTATGGCAGAAACAACACCACACCTGTCGTCATCAAGTTCACCAACAGGGAATTCAAAACTGCACTGCTGAAACAGAGGAAGAACTTCAAAGGCACAAACGTCTACTTAAATGACCCTCTTACAAAACGCAACGCTGACATTGCCAAGAAAGCACGAGACTTGAGGAAGCAGGGAAAGATACAAAGTACTTGGAGCACCAACGGAAAAATATACATCAAGCTACATGGAGGTCCAGGAGAAGCAGGAGTGCTGGTTGTCAAAAATATCAACGATCTGGATACATACTAAACATCATATAATCATGACAATAAGGATAATACAACGCACAAAAACAGTAAGATTACATTCAATTATACAAACACTGATGTGGCTACTTCCGTGAAGGTAAAAGTAACCTTACATTTTCATTTATCCCTTTCATTCCTCATTTATATGCATATGAGTTGATTTACGCATGTAAAACTATAAACATTTAAAACATTTACATTTTGAGAGTCAAACGATGATGACATCATTAAAGAGCAACGTTACTTCTGGTTTCGGTTGCCATTTTGTTTAACTAGATAGCAGGATGCTAACGAGAGAACATTTTGTGATGGAAAAAAAATTAAGAACACGGATGGACTCGTGCGGTGTATGAATAATACAACAACACCCGCGCCATCCTATATGCTGACTCAAAACGAGGAAAAATCGCGGCTGAGGAAAAACATGCTGAACAGAACAGGACGCTAACCAAGGTAACAGAAAAACATGGTAAACAGAACAGGACGCTAACCAAGGTAACAGAAAAACATGGTAAACAGAACAGGACGCTAACCAAGGTAACGGAAAAACATGCTAAACAGAACAGGACGCTAACCAAGGTAACGGAAAAACATGCTAAACAGAACAGGACGCTAACCAAGGTAACGGAAAAACATGCTGAACAGAACAGGACGCTAACCAAGGTAACGGAAAAAC
Source organism: Oostethus manadensis (assembly GCA_024372805.1). Lineage (NCBI taxonomy): Eukaryota > Metazoa > Chordata > Actinopteri > Syngnathiformes > Syngnathidae > Oostethus > Oostethus manadensis. The sequence goes on from QODF01000008.1 coordinate 660,929, forward strand.
ATGCTAAACAGAACAGGACGCTAACCAAGGTAACGGAAAAACATGCTAAACAGAACAGGACGCTAACCAAGGTAACGGAAAAACATGCTGAACAGAACAGGACGCTAAGGCTAAGGTTCCACTTTATTAATATTATATCTTTATTGTAATATTTCTACGTTATTCTCTATTACAGCTCCTTTTCCAATTTTCTTGTTCAATTGTATTTTGAAAATGTGGGGATTGCCGCAAATGTCCCCCGGGCCACACTTTGGACAGCAGTGGCCTAGTAGGTGCCGTGCGTTGAAAAAGGGGCCTTTGACAGAGGCAGACACGCCCCTTAGATTTGTGTTGCGTGCTTGTGTAGAGGAGTGAAGTGATGGAGGTTTTGAGGTTCTTCCTTATCAGCGCAGCAGCATGAAAGCAAAAACCTGCACAGCAATGAATTGATGTCCCTCAATGAGTTAAACCCCTGTCATCGTCACACAAGCCTGCTTACTGCCGCTGGTCACGTCTGCGTGATGGCATTGAGTGGGAGTGGCCATCTTGTATTGTAAAAAACAAAAACAAAAATCACTCCTCAGCCCCAATCTTTTAGTTGGTACCTTCTGGATTATACACTGTCACTCACTGACAGCTTTTTCCCAGCTCACAATTTTAATGTCCCTTTTGAAGTAACAAAATCCTTAAGCGGCAGAATTACAAACCCTCCTTCCATCCTTCCCCTTCAGCATCAAAAATGTATGCATGCACTGCATTGGTGGCAGACAATAGAGACAGGGGACAGGATATTGTTTAGTCACCATTGCCGCTTTGAGGGGGTATTTTGGTTACCTTTTGCTGCGCTGACTCAAGTCGTTGCAGCGTTTTCTGACTGATGGAAACAAATGAGTACCATGTTCATCTCGGAGTGTTTGAGGCTGCCTCGTTGTCACCCCCTCAAATCTTTGTCAGGCCAGCCCGACTTCAATTTCACACAATACATGAAAAGCTAGGCCAGGGTGTCATTCTTACTTAATCTATACATGGCCCAAAGGCAGTGTGGGGTGGTCTATGGTGTCGCTTGAGTTCAACAGCAAACTATTAAACTCTGCCAGCTGACCAAATAGCTCGAGCGAGCTATGCGGGGTATGAAGTCACAATTTTACAATGTCTCGGATCAAAATGAATCTCGCAACCAAAGTTGCAAGATAAAAATGTGGCGTTAGGGGGCTGCTCTTAAAGAGGTTAAAAAACCAATGGAAGATAATAAAGCACTACGCACTGATATCAAGGCTTTGCAGGATAATCTAAAGCCACTATTGAAAGAAAAGGCTGCCTTGCGAACTGCTCTCAAGGAAGCTAAAAACCATATGGAAGTAAACAGAGCATTATGCAAGGATGTTAGAGTTCTGCAGAATGATATCAAGACATTATTGGAAGACAATGCTGACCCATGTGCTGCTCTCAGGGAAGTTACAAACCCCAAGGAAGTAAATCATGCATTACGCAACGACATCAATGCTCTACAGGATGATATCAGGACACTATTGGAAGATAATGCTGCCTTGCGTGCTGCCCTCAAGGAGGTTAAAAACCCCAAGGAAGTAAATCATGCATTACGCAACGACATCAATGCTCTACAGGATGATATCAGGACCATATTGAATGATAATGCCGCCTGGCGTACCACTCTGGAGGAAAAGAAAGAAGCAAAGGATAACATCATCGAGAAAATGAAAACTAGAATGGATGAGATGGATCAGAATGCACAAATGAATAATGTGATCCTCACAGGGCTCAGAGTTACACCCGGGTCAACAGATAGGGAAGCTCATAACAGAGGAGAACCAGATGGAATGAATGTTCCTTCAGCAAAACAACAGATTGTCAGCTTCCTACAATCAGAGGAGGTGGATATCGATATCAACACCATTGATACTTGCATCCCACTGTATGGCAAAAACAACACCACACCTGTCGTCATCAAGTTCACCAACAGGGAATTCAAAACGGCACTGCTGAAACAGAGGAAGAACTTCAAAGGCACAAACGTCTACTTAAATGAGCATCTGACAAAACGCAACGCTGACATTTCCAAGAAAGCACGAGACTTGAGGAAGCAGGGAAATATACAAAGTACTTGGAGCACCAACGGGAAAATATACGTCAAGCTACATGGAGTTCCAGGAGAAGCAGGAGTGCTGGTTGTCAAAAATATCAACGATGATGATACATACTAAACATTATATAATCATGACAATAAGGATAAAAAAGGATACAAATCACAAAAACAGTAAGATTACATTCAATTATACAAACACTGATATCAACGTAGAAAGGGCACGTTCAACAAAGTATTAAAAACAGGAACTCAAGTACTTACATTGAAAGACAATCACAGTACAACACCAAGATAGCAAGATGTTGATCCGGAAATCAACAGGGGAAGAGGGGAAGAAAGAGGAGGAAAAAAAAATGTTTTGCTATTTTTTTTAAATAAAATATGATATATGCATGTATGTGTATGTATGTAATACTGTATACATATATGTATCTATGTATATACACATATGAATGTATGTATGAACTGAGGAATATAATTCTTTGTACAATGTATGCATGTTCCAAACAAATTAAACCAAACCAAACCCAAGATGACAGCAAAATAATAATGTGGTTACTACACTGAAACCCGCTGAAGTCGGCCCCATTCATGTCGACAACCCGTCTCTATTAACTTTGAAAGCCAATGGGTCATTTATTTGACACATTGGTTTGTTTACGACGGCATGTGTAGTATTTTCCATTTTTGAATGAAACGACAATGGCAACATAACTACTGTCTAGTTATAGTAAGCGTCAAGCTAAAAATATGGAAGTATTACTAGGATTGTTCTAATACAACCGCTTCAATTAGAATACAATACCGATTAGGGATGGGCTGTATACTTGTTTTGGACAAGCACCTGTATTAAATACGAGCATGAAACGAGTGGCCCAACATGGAAAATCTTCACTGGGTAACTACAGTCGGAAACGGGTGGACTGTACCCTCCGGGTTGGGAGTGAGGTCTTGCCTCAGGTGGAGGAGTTCAAGTACCTCGGGGTCTTGTTCACGAGTGAGGGAAGGTTGGAGCGCGAGATCGACAGACGGGTCGGTGCAGCGTCGGCAGTTATGCGGTCGCTGTACCGGACCGTCGTGGTGAAGAGAGAGCTGAGCCGGAAGGCAAAGCTCTCTGTTTACTCATCGATCTACGTTCCCACCTTCACCTATGGTCATGAGTTATGGGTCATGACTGAAAGAACGAGATCGCGGATACAAGCAGCGGAAATGAGTTTCCTCCGTAGGGTGGCTGGACTCACCCTAAGAGATAGGGTGAGGAGCTCGGCCATCCGGGAGGAGCTCAGAGTAGAGCAGCTGCTCCTTCACATCGAAAGGAGCCAGTTGAGGTGGCTCGGGCATCTAGTCCGGATGCCTCCCGGGCGCCTCCCTGGTGAGGTGTTTCGGGCATGCCCAGCCGGGAGAAGGCCCCGGGGAAGACCAAGGACACGCTGGAGGGACTATGTCTCCCAGCTGGCCTGCGAAGGCCTTGGTGCCCTCCCGGTGGAGCTGAAAGAGGTCGCCGGAGACCGGACTTCCCTACCGAGACTGCTGCCCCTACGACCCGGACTCGGATAAGCGGAAGAAAATGGAATAGAACGGAATGGAATGGGGGGTAACTATGCACTCTTCATATGATTGGCCATTCACACACAGCAACTGGTCCTCACGTTCACATTCTCTTCTTCGCTCTATATTATATATAAATTATTACATTTCGCAGTTTGCCTGATCGGTAAATAGTTTTCAAACAAACAATGTAACAATGTAAAGCCCAACCCATTTATGGTTAAAACACACCCACTTTAAGTTGATGCCCCGCCCACTTCTAGTAAAAATACGGACACAGCTAATGTAGATGGATGAGCAAATACAGATACAGATACAGTAAGTGGTGTACTCGCTCATCCCTTATACCAATATTTAACACTTGAATATCTGATATCAATTCAATATCAGCACATATCATACAAAAAGTCCTGCTTTTTGTTATTCACGCCAGCACATGCTCTCGTTGTCACATGGGCTGCGTTCAGGACTTGTGGATGGAATTGCTCACGCAGAGTCTGGAATAAACTGCTAGTACTGGAGTGCCAATATTGGCAATTTGAAATGCAGGCCGTTATTGTACGATGTTGTTATTTTGGCTGATGTTGGGTCGATATCTGATATCAGTATCAGATGGGGATAACCCAAACTATTAACCTGGCATTTTTATGCCAGTGCCTTTCACACAGAACCCATCAAAGCCAAATATGGCCGCAGCTGTCCTAACGTAGGCTCATATGAAATCTGTTTATTGTTTTCCCAGTTTCCATGTTATTTTTTTCCTAAATTCCGTTTTTTCCGTTTACATTTTTTTAATGTTCGTTTTGGGTTTTTTTCTTTTACTCTTATTTTATCACCGCATATTGTGTCAGTGAATAAAATGACATGGCATCATTTGACAATTTTTCAAAGTTTTCATTGCTACATTGAAAAATTTTTATAAGCTCGTATTTGTGTTTTTGGATAAAGAAAATATAGTAAGAGATGCAATCGTTTTATTAATGAAAGGTATTTTTTAAAGGCCCCCCTTATTTTATTACCACTATTACAGGATGTGCAGCACTCTTATTTTGGAGGCTGAAAGTATATGTTTTAAGCTTCTTGCAGCCGAGGCTGTAGCTCGGTTACAACACCTAAAACACAACTTTGGCACTAGCATACTCAGCTAAATCAGTGGTTCTCAATTCTTTTCTGCCATGGCGTACTGGGGGACAGAAATGCATAGTTTGAAATGCTATTGTGAAAATGATAATATCTATTTATCTGTACTGTACAGATCTCGGAACTCAATACTCAAACCAGCAAAACACAACAAAAAAGAGAGTAGTGAAGCATTCAAGCAAATTCAAGAGTCAAATTGCATGCTGAGTATGGCAAATGTATACATGTTGGCACTAATATTAAACGTCCAACATCAAATTGCATGCTGAGTATGGCAAATGTATACATGTTGGCACTAATATTAAACGTCCTCCCTACCGCTCAAACCCCCTGTGGCAGTTCACAGTGTCCCCCAATGGGGGCCCGCCCCCCTATTTAGGAAGAACTGCGATAAATTAAGTTAACCCAGCCAGTTTACACTGGCCATGGCTGTACTTAAGCTCGAGCTAACGTCGGTGAAGAAGTTTTTCGCTGACTTACTTAAGGAGGGGGCTGGTTAGTGTTTGTGAGGACATGGTATGAAGGGGCGATTCGCTGGGGAAATATTTCCCCACAACAACTTTCCTTCTCAGAATTACAGCATTTCATTCACAATATGTTAATATCTGTGAATTCAAGTGTAGATTCCATTTTTGTTGGCCAATTCCGCCAATTATAGGGCCATACCAACTGGACAACAACAGCATTGTGGGATACCACTGCACACACACTAGTGGCTCTGTTACTACCTCCGCAAAAAAGTGTGGATATTTAAAAAAAAATGCATGTTTCCTGTTTCCTGACCCAAAAGCACACTCACAATTATGGGCAAGCGTCACTTTAAATGTAGCAATGACCTGGCATTGTGCAGTGTAAACAAACCCGCTGCGTATCAGTACATCTGGTCCAGATTTTAGTCACCTTTGATTGAACAAATACAGTTGACCTTCAGCATTGCTTGTTGTTAGTAAATGTGTGTCATGCCCTTAACATGAAAAATGTAGGACAACTGAATAAAGCATCCTCCAACCTGCTGCCACTTCAAGGCCATCTCACCGGGTCATTGAGAGCTGCTCAATGTTAATTGATTTAATAGAGAGTGCAGCTGCTTAGTCATCGGGCAGCGACTTGTTTATTCGTCCTTTTGCTATTTACATTTCCACACGGAGAGACACGCAACCTTTTTAAACGTGGGGGAGTTATCGCCTCACGATATCATATGTGGATAGACCCAGTAATAAGGACATTAAACATTTCTGACTACAGAGAGGTGACCTTCTTGTCACAAATATGAGCTATGTGTTTTCGGGAGCTTGCCAAGATAGCAGAGATGAAAAGTGCTGCGCTCGTGGGTAAAAGGCATTAAATGGTTGGAAGTTAGCCGAGTACTACATGATATGATAACATGATGTCACTATGACACTACTCATTTATTTCAACTGACCGCCGATTACAGTGTTTACTGAGAATTTGCTGGCAAGGTCACAGTACAATGCAACCCCCAAGTATACTGCATGTTTTACACAGTTACTTGCAGTGATGACAAAAGTACAATCCAGTTATCGTCACTAAAACGGCACCGGCTGTTAAATCTGGTGGGACACTGTCCTTCCCTCCACCTGAAGACAATAAAACCATATTTACCGAGGATGTAATGGTGCATCGTGATCACTTTTGCTATTGAAATTCCAATTAAAGGAATTAGTATGTATTTAGACACACATATACTGTAGTTAATACTACATTTTTCATAAAAATATAATTACTATGAACCATCTAATACACATTACATTGTAATAAAATTAAAAAATTTAATTTTTACAAATGCTCTACAATTAAGAATAAAATGATCTTCAATAAAACAGATACATCATTTTTCATTCAGTGCGTTATAACTTTGTAATTATGGAAAATAGTGGGAAAAAAAGTACAAATATTCAAAATGAAGGGAATTTGTGTTTGATTTTAGTGTATTTAAAGTAAAGTTTTTTTTTTCCATTTCATTTTCTTTTGGTTATCCATGTCCGGGTCACGGGGGCAGCAGTCTCAGTAGGGAAGTCCAGACTTCTACCTCTTCCAGCTCTACCGGGAGGACACCAAGGCGTTCCCAGGCCAGCTGTGAGACATAGTCCCTCCAGCGTGTCCTAGGTCTTCCCCGGGGCCTTCTCCCGGCTGGGCATGCCCGAAACACCTCACCAGGGAGGCGCCCGGGAGGCATCCGGACTAGATGCCCGAGCCACCTCAACTGGCTCCTCTCGATGTGAAGGAGCAGCGGCTCTACTCTGAGCTCCTCCCGGATGGCCGAGCTCCTCACCCTATCTCTTAGGGTGAGTCCAGCCACCCTACGAAGGAAACTCATTTCCGCCGCTTGTATCCGCGATCTCATTCTTTCGGTCATGACCCATAACTCATGACCATAGGTGAGGGTGGGAACGTAGATCGATCGGTAAACAGAGAGCTTTGCCTTCCGGCTCAGCTCTCTCTTCACCACGACGGTCCGGTACAGCGACCGCATTACTGCAGATGCTGCACCGATCCGTCTGTCGATCTCACGCTCCAACCTTCCCTCACTCGTGAACAAGAACCCGAGATACTTGAACTCCTCCACCTGAGGCAAGACCTCACTCCCAACCCGGAGGGTACAGTCCACCCGTTTCCGACTGAGAACCATGGCCTCGGATTTGGAGGTGCTGAGTCTCATCCCAGAAGCTTCACACTCAGCTGCAAACCGCTCCAGTAAACGCTGAAGGTCACAGCCTGATGAGGCCATAAGGACCACATCGTCTGCAAATAGCAGAGACGAGATCCTAAGGTCACCAAGCTGGACTCCCTCAACACCTTGACTGCGCCTAGAAATTCTGTCCATGAAGATTATGAACAGAATCGGTGACAAAGGGCAGCCTTGGCGGAGGCCAACGTTCACCGGAAACAAGCTCGACTTACTGCTGGCAATGCGAACCAGGCTCCTGCTTCGATTGTACAAGGACCGAATGGCACGTAGAAGCGGACCATCAATCCCGTACTCCCGGAGCACCCCCCACAGGACACCACGAGGGACACGGTCGAATGCCTTTTCCAGGTCTACAAAGCACATGTAGACTGGTTGGGCAAACTCCCACATACCCTCGAGTACCCTTGCAAGGGTGTAGAGCTGGTCCAGTGTTCCGCGACCGGGACGAAAACCACATTGCAGCTCCTCTAACCGAGGTTCGACTAACGGTCGTACCCTTCTCTCCAGCACCCTGGAGTAGACTTTCCCAGGAAGGCTGAGGAGTGTGATCCCCCTATAGTTGGAACACACCCTCCGGTCACCCTTTTTAAAAATGGGGACCACCACCCCGGTCTGCCAGTCCAGAGGTACTGTTCCTGACTTCCATGCAATGTTGTAGAGGCGTGTCAACCAACACAGTCCTCCAACATCCAGAGCCTTGAGAAATTCTGAGCGGAACTCGTCTACCCCCGGAGCCTTGCCACTGGGGAGTGATTTGACTACCCCAATTACCTCAGCCACGGTGATAGAACTGTCCACGTACGTATCCTCAGACTCTGCTTCCTCTATGGAAGGCATGTCAGTGGGATTGAGAAGGGCCTCGAAGTATTCCTTCCACCGACCAACTATATCCACAGTCGTGGTCAGCAAGCCCCCGTCCGCACTGTAAACAGTGTGAACTGGGGGCTGCTTCCCCTTTCTGAGGTGTCGGACGGTTTGCCAGAACCTCTTCGAGGCCGACCGAAAGTCGTGCTCCATAGCCTCACCGAACTCCTCCCACACCCGAGTTTTTGCCTCGACCACCGCCGAAGCCGCGTGCCGCTTGGCCTGCCGGTACCTGTCAGCTGCTTCGGGAGTCCCGCAAGCCATCCATGCTTGATAGGACTCCTTTTTCAGCTTGACAGCAGCCCTAACCCCCGGTGTCCACCATCGGGTTCGGGGCTTGCCACCACGACTGGCACCGACCACCTTGCGGCCGCAACTACAACTGGCTGCCTCAGCAATAGAGGCACGGAATACGGCCCATTCGGACTCAATATCCCGGTCCTCCCTCGAGATGCAGGCGAAGCTCTGCCGGAGATGAGAGTTGAAGACTCGACGAACGGGAGACTCTGCCAGACGTTCCCAGCACACCCTCACTACGCGTTTGAGTCTACCAGGTCTGTCCGGCATCCTTCCCCGCCATTTAATCCAACTCATCACCAGGTGGTGGTCAGTTGACAGCTAAGCCCCTCTCTTCACCCGCGTGTCCAGAACATGCGGACGCAGATCTGATGATACGACCACAAAGTCGATCATAGACCTGCAACCTAGGGTGTCCTGGTGCCAAGTGCACTTATGGACATCCTTATGTTCGAACATCGTGTTTGTTATGGACAAACTATGATTCAGCAGAAGTCCAGCAACAACACACCACACGGGTTCAGATCAGGGAGGCCGTTCCTCCCAACCACGCCCCTCCAAGTCACACTGTCATTGCCCACATGGGCGTTGAAGTCTCCAGTAGAACTATGGAGTCACCAGCTGGGGTGCTCTCCAGAACCCCTCTGATAGACTCCAAGAAGGCTGGGTACTCTGAACTGCCGTTCGGCGCGTACGCACAAACCACAATCAGGACTCTTTTTCCAAGCCCGAAGGCGTAGGGAAATAACCCTCTCGTTCACCGGGGATGACTCCAGCACAGAGGAACCAAGCCGGGGAGCTAATAATAAGCCCGCACCAGCTCGCCGCCTCTCCCCTGCAGCAACTCCAGAGAAGTTCAAGGTCCAGCCCCTCTCAAGAAATTTGGTTCCAGAACCCCAACTGTGGGTTGAGGTGAGTCTGACTATATCTAGTCGGAATGTTTCCGCCTCTTCCACAAGCTCGGGCTCCTTCCCTTAACCACTAGGTTTCTTTTCAAAAACTTTCAGCAGTAACAGTTTGAACAATCCTAATTTAAATGTTATGTTTAGTAAATTCCGTTTCCTTAGGCATCGCTAGCCATGACTCATGCTGTACTGCAGTTGTTTAACCAGTGGACCTGCACTCACGTGTCCCTCCCTCCAAAGTGTACCATACGGGAAATCGGCACGACTATGTACCAAACCAAAAGTTCTGGACCAAAAAGTTAGATTACAAATATATGTACCATTACATCCCTAACAAGGTCCAAATAAGTGCAAAAAAAAGTACCACCTATAGTATTAGAAAAGAAAGCAACTAAACAAGCAGAAACAGACAGCAAAGTCCTGGGAGGTTTGGAGGAAAGAGAAGCTGCTTTGCTCGAGCCTGGCACCTGACATCCAATGACTAGTCGAGACCCAAACAGGAGACAGTGACAGTATGAGGTCAGAGCGTGTTTTCTACTTGGCGTCGGTTGCCTTGTCGACCGGAGAGCTTACAACGGGCACCCCAAAGGGAGTGAGCGAGTGGCAGGTGTCCTAATACGGGACTCCTCATACTGACCGCATTCACTAGCCACGCGGCTATAATCCGCCAAACACCTGTGGAGCAGACGAGGCCCTGCTGCTGTCTGAATGGAATTGTTCATTTGTACCTCAAGGGAAAATGTAAAACAAACACACTGACCTTGTCCTCTTTTATAAGTAACAGAAACAAATACAGCTATACTGTATAAGTTAGAGTACTCGCTCTCAACTGGTTCAGCTGCGGGAGCCACCATCACCCTTCATTTACAAGCAAAAAAAATCCATCGTACTTCTCAAGCATTTTATATTTAAAGGGACCGTTTGCAAAACGTAAGGTGCAACAGTGAGACGTTGTCTCATTCTTTATGGCACACTCCGCTCTAGCAGATATCTGCAGCTGTGTGTCGGAAGGATGTGTCGTTAAGTCCTCGCTCCTGCTCACTTTTAACAAAGTCTATGCAGTAAACATGACACACGCCTGATAGTGTGCCACGTGCCATGTACTCACAGACGTCGAATCATTCATTCATTCACTTTCTATGCCGCTATTCCTCATTAGGGTCGCGAGAAAGGCTGGAGCCTATCCCAGCTGGCTTTGGGCAAGAGGCGGGGTACACCCTGGACTAGTCACCAGCCAATGGCAGGGCACATATAGACAAACAAAGACAAACAAACATTCACACTCACATTCATACTAATGGACAATTTAGAGTCACCAAGTACCCTAACATGCATGTTTTATGTATATGGGAGGAAACCGGAGTACCCGGAAAAAAACAGCGCATGCACATGCAACCTCCACACACATCTCCTGAGTATGTGGCCAACATGCTAACCACTAGGCCACCTTGTGGCCCATATTTGTTGTAGAATGTGAAAATATAGGAAACAAAATACTTGCAGACTTACGGAGGGAGTGCCACTCATCCTGTCTTATTGTCTTGGTGATGTTGTACGAGAGGTTTTTGGGTATTGTGGCCGAGGAGTAGTGGTACTTGATGTAGGAGCATCTTGCAATGGAACCTGCAGGAGAAAGAAAACAGATTGGTTTAATCACTGTCTATTGGTAGTCATGGTTGGCATACAGTAGCTGACAATTCCATCCATCCCATCCATTTTTCTATGTCGCTTATCCTAATTAGGGTCACGGGTGTGCTGGAGACTATCCCAGACAACTTTGGGCGAGAGGCGGGGTACACCATGGACTGGTCGTCAGTCAATCGCAGGGCAGACATGCAACCATTCACACTCACATCCACTCCTATGCACAATTTAGAGTAACCAATTAAGGGATGAACAACTTCATTAATTATAAGGTACACATAATTGTGAGTGTGCTCCTGCGTGAACAAGTGCACTGTCATTAACAACTGACAGAGGAAACCATCACATCTTATATATGACACGTCTCAATTGGGTTGCTATCTCCCACTCGCCAAACAAACTAGACTTTAGGTGTCAAATTGCCTCGTGTGGGTGCGTAATTAATCACCCTATAAATGGCCAGGGTGTAGCATCACTCAAAAGTCAACTGGAACTAAACATTACATGCCGCACAGAAAATGATAGGATAGAATCGACACTGACTCACAGGTTGTTGCGTACGATCCACATTCATGACACATGCACAGCAGGATAGAACATTGTGATGACCCCCTCGTCAATACAGGCCTGATTCAGTTCAGTTGTGCAGTTATTGATGAAAATGGCAGACAATGGTGCATCCAGACTCCACTGAGACACCATTTCGAACCCCAGCGCAATGACTGCCAGAGATATTGTCTAAAGGCTATCAACTAATCCATCAGGAGCATATCAAATTGCCTAAGTCCTTGATTATTAAACTCTTGTACAACGAAGAATCAATATCAGTTGCATTTTGTATTAGAGACATATGCAAATGACATGCACGATATATGCACAAATACTGTACTGACCAAATATTACTGTTTAACTCCCTTCATACCAACCAACTACCTGTGGTTACCATCTATGATTTAAAGCAAAAGGTAGCAAAAAGGTGGTACTGTACATGCCAATTGTGATACTTTTGAGGTGGTACTCTGTGATTTGCAATCCACTGGTCAAAGTGTTCACAAAAAGGTAGCCCAACCAACCCTCTGAAAAAATCGATGTCCTGTGTTTTATTCTGATTACAATCATGAATAAATTAAAGTCAAAATCACAAAATCCTTCAAGTATCTTGAAAAATGTCAAAATCTGCAATACCAACCCTGTGTTTACTTGTTATCGAGCATTTGCAGTCTCACCTAACCCAAGGACACATACTTAATGTTTACTTTTGGGAAGAGCTTCTTGGACACCATTACCACATGTCCGCTCTAATTATCTCTTGCAAGGCTGCCAGGCTTAGTGAACACTATATTATTGCAGTCCCGGAAGAATTGAATGGCACAAACAGTGATCATCAGTATATCTACACCATCCCCACCCCCTGTACACCCAACCAAGATGCTTCTCCTACATCCTGCAGCCATCCGTGCACATAAACTGGCACAAACGCAGAAGATCACAATAGCTGATAATGATAATTAGCCTCTCATGATTGTCTTCCCTGCAGTCAGCACCCATCTGCATTCATTTTATTTCCAGATTTTGATTATGATAAAAATGTGCGCCCTAAAACTGCTGCCGACTGCAACATTTTCGTTGCCTCTGCCAGAGGAAAATTCACTTCCTACAAACTAAACCTGTCACTACGGATTCTCATTTTAAACACCAATTGATTCTCATTTGAGCAATTTTGCACAACTATGGCAGACATGCATACTGTCCAGGAGCATTCACCAATGGGGAGTTGAAAATGCAATATTGATTATCAGTCATCTCCACACCATGCAACACATGTTGGTCTTTAGGCTAGCACAAAGCATTGTCGGCTACTTCAGAACTCCAAGCGTTTGAAGTCACTCTGTGTTCTTACTCTGTATGATCCTGACGGCTTTCAACAATGTGTTGTCACATTGTAAAAAAAAGAGAGAGAGACGGATCTGAGGAGTTGGTGGGCCGGCAGAGTTTGGGAGCTCAAATGGATTTTCCTGACGTTCAAGAAAACCTCAAAGAGCTGGGGAGATTTCAAATGTGACATCTGTTTGGAACATAGCTCTGTGTCAATTGAACCAACAAGTGTCCAGTGAACCCACACATTATTGTTCACCGACAGATGATTTTTTATGAATTATAGTTTATTTAACCATTTCATGTTGGAATATGCATAACCTGGGCCAGGAACAGGAAAAGGCTGAGGCCAGCTTGGATTGCAAGGTTTATAGGGTGCGTAAAGCACCTCATGTGCAGTTTCATGCCTCCTTTGTGGACTTCCACTTCCAGACTATGTATATTATCATAGTAGTGACATCATTGTAGTGATGCCATAGCTCACAGTCTGGTAGTTTTCTGGCTGCCCTGTGCTTGCAAGACAAGCTTTTCTCTTAAAATAAAAAAAATGGTATTGTTTTAATCTTGCAAGATCTTGTGACACCCAAAGTGCATTGGCTGCATGTTGTGTCCAACTTTCACCCTTCTTTGTGTGGAGTGGAAAAAGATAGCTTAAACGTGGAATGCGCTTTTCTGTCAAAAGGTCATAGATGAGCAAGCATAAAGTTTGAAGATGGACTGGGGCATTGTCCTTGTCCATAAAACAGCAAGTGTAGCTCAGCATCTTCTCCCTAAAAGACAACAATGAAATATGCTAAGAAGAGCACTGTAGCAGGACTAATTAACCAAGCATCTCTTTGGTCTTTCCCAAGGACCTGTGATGATGCACTTTTTGTTTCTCTCATGAGAGTTTTCAGTAAACACTCAAATCACCACAGGGCTAACCATGTGTAACATCATAGTCTTGCCTCTCTGGGTTTTTCCTCCCCAAATCCCTCTAAGCAGTGTCAAATCACAGAGATAAATGAAAAGATACGATGTGAAAAGAGGCTCCATTATTATCTGACAAGCAAATGGCGTGGGAGTAGAAATCCGATAAGTGATTTTCGTATTGACTAGGTCATTTGCTGGAACATTCACTCCTTAGTGATACAACGTATTCTTCAGAGGGTCTGAATGGCAGCCTGCCTGTGAACTAAGTGACAGGTGCTGTACAGCGATGAGAGGTCACCAGCCAATCACAAGGTTGCCATACGGCGATCTTTCAACCCAACTCTCACGTCTTTGGTCTGAGAGACGGCTCAAGATACCCAAAGACATCTTAGTGTACTCACACTCGACCATCTTCAGACATATTTGGGCCAATTTAGATACATAAGGGTAAGTGTATTTGCCAACTCTGAGTGGTCTCGACTGTAATCTAGTCAGTACAGCACACTTCTGGATATCGGTCATGCATGGTATGAGATTGTTTCACTCAAATGCTTGTGTTTAGTTTGCACCAAACACACACAGTACTTATCCACATACTGCAATGTACTGTAAAGTGGGGTCCCACTCCAGTATTTGAGAAGCACTGCCCTAGACACGAGTCAAAATTACATATCACAGTTTGCAGTTTGTCAAAGTTAGTTGTTGAAGAGCAGTTCCAGGCTTTATTTTAAGATGTTTTGTGACATCTGTTTTGTGTGTGTTTGTGTATGTGTGTCATGCAAACTGAGAACTTCAAAAGCAACCATTTGAACACCTAGGGTTAGGGTTAGGGTTAGGGTTAGGGTTAGGGTTAGGGTTAGGGTTAGGGTTAGAGGGTTAGGGTTAGGGTGCTTTCTGAAGCAACCCTAACCAAGGAATTGCACCCACGCTCACTGCCGTGAAAAATAAAAGCATGTACCATGACACCACCAAGGATACAAACAATGGTACATATTTTGGAAAAATAGTGAATTATTATATTTGGTGTATTATAATGGTAATATTTGGCATCCCCACTCACAACCCAGAGCCCAGGCAAGAAGATTAGCTCAGTCATTAATAACAAGTAATAATGATCCCATCAGTTATGTAACTCCAAAATAAAATGCCCCAATTGGATGTTCACATATGTTCTGTCCTGAAATGAGCATAAGTGCAATGTATGCAAAGCCCTTTTGAACAAAAGAATGGGAAATGGGAGTCATGTAATTGCAGGCTTGTGAAATCCATTCAATATCCTGCTCCATCAATCACTATGTCCTCCCGATGGCTTGAAGCTGTTCACACATTTAATTTCCTTCTCTCCGAGGGAGTTTGACATTCATTTGTACCATTTGTGAACACTGGAAGAGCCCACCACCACATTTTTTTAATTTATTTTGCACAAGGAGACGCATTACAATGTCCAGGATTAAACCTATTTGTCAGGAAGCACTGCCGCCACAGGTGCATAATGCTTCGGCTCTGTCCAAATGGATTTCTAACTCAAGTAATTTTAGCTAAATTGCCCTTCAGCCTTTTGTAAACATCTCTGAGAGAGACACGGTTTCCACTGTCTAGAGTGATTGTTGGATCGCGAGTAGATGGATATGTGTTTCTATGCATGGCTGTCTGGGAGTAAATGATCTGCAATGCATACTGTGAATTTAAGAAGAATAGGTGCTATCAAATGGGGTACTGCTAGACAGTGCTCTTTTACTTCTGCTTGAAGTGTAATGGAAGTTAATTGATCTTATTGACAAACAACTGAAATAGTGTGAATGAAACTGTAGTATTTGCACTGGGGGTTGCAATGAGCATATACTGTATGGCGATGAGCAAAAACGAATGAAGCAGCACCAAAAGTGAATAAGTTCTTGCTGTGCAGATGCACAAAGTTTCATGGAAACAAGTACAGTGGGACCTGCTTAAGCAGCTGCTCAGCCATGGAAACCCAGTCCATGTAGCTCTCTGCATGCTTGGGCTAATCTGAATACCACATGAAGTTTGGAGCTCTGTAGCAATTGACTGTGCAGAAAGTCGGCGACCTCCTTGCACTATGCACCTAAGCATCTGCTGACCCCTGTCCATCAGTTTGGATGGCCTACAACTTCGTGGCTGAGTTGCTGTTGTTCCCAAACTCTTCCATTTTCTTATGATAAAGTTGACAGTTCACTGTGCAATATTTAGGAGCGAGGAAATTTCACAACTGGATTTGTTGCATGTGGCATCCTAGACAGTTCCACGCTGAAATTCTCCTCCTGAGAGCAGCCCATTCTTTCACAAATGTTTGTCAAAACAGTCTGCATGCTGAGGTGCTTGATTTGATACACCTGTGGGCAGGCCAAGTGATTTGTTTGGTTCTGATTGTTTGGGTGGGTGAACAAATACTTTTGGTAATTTAGCTGTACCTACATTACCGCCTACGTCACTTACACTGCACACAGTACACATAGGGCGTCAAAGACAGGCTTATTGGGAGGAGGAAGTCCATTTCAAAAAACAGGAGCAGACTCTTTCGTCTGTTCAAAAATTAAATTTTTACTAGCGATGTCTAATAATATCAGCCCACCGATGGGCCAATAACAGCATAAAAATGTAACATCGGTATCGTTTTTTTTCCCTATATGAAACCGATATAGTGTAGTGTTGAAAATAATAGCAATCCTGTAACTAACCAGATTAATCACTGTTATTAGTATATTACAAGGTAAACAAGTTACCAGGTGCAGGAGGTGCA
The DNA here is from genome assembly GCA_024372805.1 of Oostethus manadensis. Lineage (NCBI taxonomy): Eukaryota > Metazoa > Chordata > Actinopteri > Syngnathiformes > Syngnathidae > Oostethus > Oostethus manadensis. Next base: position 677,665 of record QODF01000008.1, read on the forward strand.
GTTGACTTTAGAAACTCAAAACTATTTTGTTCAAACTTTTTGGTTTCTTGGATTGGATTTGCTCCTCCCTGAGTCACCACCTTATCGTGGTGGAGGAGTTTGCGTGTCCCAATGATCCTAGGAGCTATGTTGTCGGGGGCTGTCATGCCCCTGGTATGGTCACCCATGACAAACAGGTCCTAGGGGAGGGACCAGACAAACTCCCTCACTAACAAATGCAAACATTCATCTTTCCATTTTCTATTATGGGCACTTTGGCTTACGTCTCTGGCCAAAGTCACCAGTAAATGTGCCAGCAATGGCTGGTTTTGGCTGAAATTTTGGTTATTTTTGTAACTGCATATGTCCGGTTCCACGCGCATCGACATAAATAGGCCCCACTGTGGTGTAGTTTTTGTCTAATTTTCAAAACTTAATAACGCAAACCAAGCAACTAACGTTGTGAGAGTTGTGAGCTCAATTGTAAGCAAGAAAAACATTGTTCACATTGTTAACCACAGTAAAGATCTATTAGAATTTTCTGAAAATTAAAGGAAGCAACAATAAAATGTTTGGTTGTGCTGAGAGGTGGAAACATCGGCCAGCTGCATTTTCATCCTTGGCATTGTGGCAGATGGGAGCTGCTCCTGCTACAGTTCAAGCCCTGGATGGCCTCATTTAGTGGTGACCCACTTCAATGCAAAAAAAAAAAAAATCCTCGTCCCACGCCACTCCCTCCTGCCCCCCGGGCCCCCAGAGAGACCTATGGGATTAACATGGAAAGCCGGGCGGATGCTGTTCTCCCTGCTCGAAGGATGCAAAAGGGCAAATGGGGGCAGAGGCCTTTAGCTGGTGGTAGGGATGGAGGAAAACGGGGTGAAAGTGTACCACCCTGTATTTACTCATACCAACTGTCTTTTCAATAAATAAAGTTATTAAAGTCTTTGATTAGAAAATTGTTGTACATTTAAAACCGGGGAATTTCAATTCATGTTATTGATATTTGGTGCTAGTTATACGGATTTTGTGCTACTCCCTAAAACCAAATTATCCATCCATCCATTTTCCATGCACTTATCCTCATTAGGGTCACAGGTATGCTGGAGCCTATCCCAGCTGACTTCGGGCGGGAGGTGGAGTACACCCTGGACTGGTCACCAGTCATTTGCACAATATCACAAAAAGTGTTCTATAGCAGAGCTGTGATGATACATGTAGATTTTTCTGATTTTTTTGGTACGGAAACTTCAGTTTGGTAAAGAGCTGAGGAAAAATGTATTTATTGAAGAGTAACCTGGTAACAGTGTGCAGTTAGTTTATGTTTAATGAACAAATTCCTATACATGCATGTATATATATTTATATATATATATGTAAAATACATACAGGATGATTGAAAAATAACTATTTTTCAATACTTATAATTCATTCATATGTAATATTTTTCTCAATCTTTTGGTGGCTGCATGGTGGATGAGTGGGTGCATGTTGGCCTCATAGTCAGGAGGTTCAGGGTTCGAATCTCTGTTGGGGCTTCTCTGTGTGGAGTTTGCATGTTCTCCCTGTGTATGTGTGGATTTTCTCCGGGTACTCCGGTTTCCTCCCACATTCCAAAAACATGCATGTTAGGTTAATTGGCGAATCTAAAATTGTCCATGTGAGTGTGAATGGTTGTATGTCTGCCCTGCGATTGACTCGCTACCAGGCCAGGGTGTACCCTGCCTACCACCCAAAGTCAGCTGGGATAGACTCCAGCACACCCGTCACCCTAATGAGGATAAGCGGTGTAGGAAATGGATGGATGGATGTTTTTGTGTAAGTATGGGAATTAAATCTATGTGCTTGTTTTCCGTCACAACAGGAAAACAGGGCAGAAGAAGATCTTCGTATTACCTCTGAAAAAATGCAGAACCAGTCCAAGATAACAGTATGGTATGGAATGATTTTGGACAGATTGTGGGTCCCTTCATCCTTCATGCTACCATGAATGCTGAAAGGAGAGATTAAATCTGGACAGTTATCAGTACTTGGGAGAATACTGAAGATTTAATTTTCCTGCAATATGGCGCTCCTCTATATTTTGCTATTGTTGTCCGAGAATGTCTGAATGCCCACTTCCCTGGTAGATGGATGGGTCTTCCTGGTCCTTGTGAGTCCTGACTTAACACTTTGCGACTTTATTCTTTGTGTTCGGTTAAAGGCGCGAGTCTATTCTACTAAACCAACGACTTTGAAAGAACTCTAAGGGCGACTACGATAAATTATGCCTTCCATCCCACAAGAGTTCCTTATGAAATCAGTTAATGCGTTTCCCAGGCGGTTTGAGAAACTGGAGGCGAATGCTGGCACCTATGTCGAATTTTACATAAAACTCCGTGCAATACACTTTATTCTCATGTTCATTTTTTGTAAGAATTATAGTTCAGAAATATATTACAAGTACTTAAAAATAGGAAGTTACTATTCAATCATACGGTATGTAGATGTACACAGTATATAGACATTATAAATAGATAAAGATAAATATATATATATTATTTAATATATATATATATACACTCCTCCGTGAATCACCACTTTATTGTGGTGGAGGGGTTTGAGTGTCCGAGTGATCCTAGGAGCTACGTTGTCGGGGTCTCTATGCCCCTGGTAGGGTCTCCCAAGGCAAACAGGTTCTAGGTGATGGGCCAGACTAAGAGTGATTCAAAAGACTCTTATGACTAAAACCGAGAGGAGCGACAGCACCTCGACCCGGACGTGGGACACCGGGGCCTCAGCCTGGAGCCAGGGCTGGGGAGGGGCTCGCAGGCGAGCGGCTGGTGGCCAGGCCTTCAACCGTGGGGCCTGGCCAGGCCCAGCCCGAAGAAGCAACACTGGAGCTCCCCCCCCGCAGACCCACCATCTGCAGGGGCAAGCATAAGGGTCCGATGCCATGTGATTTGGGCAGTGGTCGAGGGCAGGTGTCCGGGCGACCTGGTCTTCAGCGGCCAAATCTGGTTTTTGGGACATGGAATGTCACTTCAGTGGTGGGGAAGGAGCCCGAGCTTGTGAAAGAGGCGGACACATTCCGACTAAATATAGTCGGACTCACCTGAACCCACAGTTTGAGCTCTGGAACCAAATTACTTGAGAGGGCCTGGACCTTCTTCTATTCTGGAGTTGGTGCAGGGGAGAGGCGGCGAGCTGTGGTGGGCTTATTATTAGCCCCCCGGTTTGGTGCCTCTGTGCTGGAGTCATCCCCGGTGAAAGAGAGGGTTAATTCCCTACGCCTTCAGGCTGGGGAAAAGAACCCTGACTGTGGTTTGTGCGTACGCGCCAAACGGCAGTTCAGAGTACCCAGCCTTCTTGGAGTCTATCAGAGAGGTTCTGGAGAGCACCCCAGCTGGTGACTCCATAGTTCTACTGGGAGACTTCAACGCTTTTTCTCAAGGCTCTGAATGTTGGAGGACTGTCTTGGTTGACACGCCTCTTTAACATTGCATGGAAGTCGGGAACAGTACCGCTGGACTGGCAGACCGGGGTGGTGGTCCCCATTTTTAAAGGGGTGACCGGAGGGTGTGTTCCAATTATAGGGGGATCACACTTCTCATCCTCCCTGGAAAAGTCTACTCCAGGGGTGCTGGAGAGAAGGTTACAACCGTTAGACGAACCTCGGTCACAGGAGTAGCATTGTGGTTTTCGTCCCAGTCGCGGAACACTGGACCAGCTCTACACTCAAGGAAGGGTACTGGAGGGTATGTGGGAGTTCGCCCAACCGGTCCACATGTGCTGTGTAGACCACTGAAAAAGCATTCGACCGTGTCCCTCGTAGCGTTCTGTGGGGGGTGCGGGATTGGTGGTCCGCTGCCACGTGCCATTCAGTCCTTGTACAATCGAAGCAGGAGCCTGGTTCGCATTGCCAGCAGTAAGTCGAGCTTGTTTCCGGTAATCGTTGGCCTCCGCCAAGGCTGCCCTTTGTCACCGATTCTGTTCATAATCTTCATGGACAGAATTTCTAGGCGCAGTCAAGGCGTTGAGGGAGTTCAGCTTGGTGACCTTAGGATCTCGTCTCTGCTATTTGCAGGCGATGTGGTCCTTATGGCCTCATCAGGCTGTGACCTTCAGCATTTACTGGAGCAGTTTGCAGCTGAGTGTGAAGCTTCTGGGATGAAACTCAGCAACTCCAAATCTGAGGCCATGGATCTAATTTGAAAACGAGTGGACTGTACTTCCCCATCAAAATTAGTAGATGCTCAGCGTCCGACTGTGTAAGGCTTTATTAAAACAGGCTCTGCGGGGAAGAATGAGAAGGAATTGGTGTCAGTTTGCTGTGATAAGTAGCTGATCCTGAACAAAAGATGAAGGTGTTCTAGTGCATATTTAGTCATGATACATATTTCACCATTTCTTTGTGAGTGAGACATTTTAGGGGAAGCTGAGCTTCCCTTGCAATCTTAGAGCAATCGCCACTGCAGTAAGTATGTTCTGATTTTTCAATACAGAAGTTCAAGTTAAAGTGTGCGAATCAAACAGGTTGGGCAGGTTGGATGTTTACATTACAACCTCCCAAAAGTGGAAATTCTGCATAGTTCAGCTTTAAAGTTCAATCCATTATTCTGTGATTTGTTTTGAAGCCACCCGAGTCCGATCCGGACTGGTACCTGTGGTAATGTCAGCAAGTTCCACTAACAAGCTGCACAACTGTTTTCTGGCTTTTAAAAAAATGTGTTAATTAATAAAAATCTTTGTGAAGTGACAGAAAGGCCTGTTGCTTTTAGAAAATAAATTACTCATTAAACACAGCATGTTTCATTAAAACGTGGAAGAGCGCTGACGCAAATCTACACACAGCTGTGTCTCTGACAGAAATAATTAGCTGCCGAGGATGAATTCTGACGTATTGCACGCTTAGTCTGAATCTTGTCCGCTGATAAAGATCATTTTCGGAGACGCAAACCGCCAGGTGCTGTGTGCAATAGGATTTTTTTTTTTTTTCAATTTTTGAAGCTTTCAAGAGAAAATGCCAACGATAGCCCTCAGGTAGGGATAACCTTTAACTTTTGAGAAGCATGAAACAAATATAAATGTCCAGACTCTGCAGAGCCTTGCAAACATCAAGACCTTTGTTGCATTATAAAATAGTGTGCCAGAATATTTTGTTTGTTTCACTTATGACTAACTATTCCTACATTACAACCACAATAGAACCTGCTTAAGTTGGTCAGCAAGTCTAGGTACTTTGCGATGATGTTACTCAAACAGAACAATAGTCAGCCAGTGTAGGAAAATGATTGTGTAGAAAAACGGACCCATTTACTTGTTTATGCATCTGGGGTATTGTTTTGTCAACAATAAGTATAATGTGGCTCAGTGAAGTGTTTGAACCCAACATTTTCTGTTGTTGACTTTTTCCTGTCCTGGTGGAAATTCATGCTTTGCAAATATTTCAAACAGCAATGAAGGTTAGAAGGAACTATGGTTTTGCAAAAATCCTCATACAGTTTTATGCTGTATGAGGATAAGTTTTTTGCTGCTTCAATAAGGTTGCTCGTAAGGTTGGTTGTAAACATCTCCGGTTCTGCGCTACTACTGGAAGCTTGTGCATGACAACTTTTGCACTTAGCGGCAACCTTTCTTTCACACTTAAAAAAAAAATACTGCCACATGGCCGACATCACTCCTACACCTTGCTAAACACACCAGCGCAAGGTGCTGGTGTGATCATGTGTGCTCTGCATGGTGAAGTGCTCGGAATGGCCTGCTTGTCTATGGAATATGGTATTCCATATAAAATATGGAATATGGTGCTTGTATTAAACTGCCAATATGAAAGATATTAGATGCAGGCAGATATAAATATCGGATCGGGACACCCCCACTAAAAAATGTCCGATTAAGTTGACATGATTTTGCTGTCAAGTTACACAGCATTAAAACATGCGCACATTGACTTCTTGTTCAGTGCAAAGTAAACTTGAAATAACATCATGACATTAATAACCTGGATTCTTTCCATAAAAACTAACAAAATTCACCGTTTATGTTTTTATTGTAGATTGTGAACCACTGGAAAAAAGATTTGTGCAAATACGAAAGTTTGAACTTTACCGCCAAATTAAATGAGCAAGCCTGGCTTTTGGTCGCGTCAACAACCGTTTATGACGACATCAGCCTGGGGGGCATGTCATTTCTATGAAAAATTGGTCAGACAGCAGCGACATAACTACTCTCTAGTTACAAAGCATTAAAAACATGCATACTGTGACTTCCTGTTCAAGGCAAAGTAAGCTTCAAAATAACAGCATGACATTATTGACATGGATTCTACCATGGCAACTAACAAAATGAACTTTCGTATTCAATTTGTTATTCGATTTTGAGCAACCAAAGCCAAGGTCACAGGTAAAAGAGCAGGCAACGGCTTTTACTTATGTCAACTATCGCTTATGTCAACATTAGTCAGCCAGTCTGACAGGCCTTGACAACACTGTAGAAGTTACGCAAAACATGCAAAACTGTCTGAACCTTCCCTTGATGACGTACTGTATGAATGTGACAGCACATGCTTGGTTTTCACTGTGACAGCATCAACTGGTTAAGCACCAACAATACATGCATGTACAAATGTGAGACCTTTTTCTACGTGTTCCTTGCACCAGATTTTGTGAATGTGCTCCACGCCATGATGTCTGCAAACTGGGAGACAGCTGAGGCTGTACTGAGATGGCACTGAGCTAACTCAGGTCGACATTGCACGTGTTGGTTGGCCTACATGCAGACTGCCTTGGGATCCTTTTACACTCAATAGAGACCAAGTGTAGATCTTCATGCCAGCTCTAGTGCTTCCAGTACATGCTGGCTGTGGATGACTCTGTGAGTAAAGGTCAGTTTAATCTGTTTCTTTAAATCGGATCCCACTTTCCTTGATGGAGTCTTAACAAAGAGGACAATTAAATGGGAGCATCTGGAGGGGTTGGAACCTTGGAGCCTCCATGGCTTCATTCCACCTGGCATTTCTTAATTACATGGCTGTCATTTGGATATTTTTTAAATGATCTGTATTTTTACGCGGAGTGGAAGGGGCATAAACCGCAAATGGTCATGGTCTCACAAGAAATGGGATGGGTCTTAAATCGGTGCGTTATTTTTGGTCTGAAATTGGCATGGATTGATCAGAAGTTGCTATTGGGTTTGGACCGGATTATTTCTATTATTTGTAAATCTCTTTCCAAATCTGAGCCCAGAAATGTGAGTGGACTACATGGGTTGAAAGGTATGATAATAATTGCGGAGGAGCATTATGTGCATTTAAATGTTATTATTGAGGATGTGCTATACAGGCCTGCATTCAGAAACCAAGCTAGCGAGCAATAATGACATGATAGTGGATATTTTAAACCTCAGCAAAACGAGGGCTATTTCGCGTATTGATGCAATGGATTTTTAGGCCTCAATGGCCAAGTACAATTATTGTGCCCTTCGGCGTGCGGGAATCAGCATTCTGTGAGGGAAGTAAAGATAAACATTAATCAGCAAAAAGACCCAAGTTGTGTGGTTATCGCTGCTTTCATTGGATTCAACTTCTTTTTACGTCTTTGTTCTTATTTCCTGTACTCTTGTTGTCCCCGTACCATCTGATTTTACATGGAAATATAAAATTAGCATTATATTAGAATAATGATGGCAGCACTGCCTGCAAGCTGCTGCTGCAGGCTCTTTTTCTCCTTGTGTATCTTGTTTCATTAATTTACTCTGTAGCTGTTTTTTGCACGTGTCTGGTTTAAAACATAAGTTTATGAGTGTCTGGAGTAAGTAACATTTGGTGCTCATATGCAGGTTTAGAAGTTCACACGCGCAATACTACCCCGAGCCATATAAGATTTACGGTGCCCCTTTGTGGGTTGTGGTCAAAATACTTTAAATACATACTACAATATTTGTAATACAAATGTTTTATGATCATATGCTCAAATAATTATGGATAATTACTTAAGTCCGACTAGTCCAGGTTGCACACCGCCTCCCGCCCAAAGTCAGCTGGTGTAGTCTCCAGCATACCCGCGACTCTAATCAGGATAAGTAATGTAGAAAATGGATGGACGGATACTTGCAAAGACGTTTAAATGGTCTCTGGGTCTAGTGTTGTAAGCTACACAATCATGGCGAAGACTGTTGACTTGACAGTTGCGGACAATCATTGACACCTTGCACAAGAACGGCAATACACAAAAATTAATTGCTAAAGAAGCTGGCTGTTCACATGCTCTGTCTCCAAGAATATTAACAGAAAGTTCCAGGGAGAGAAAAGGTGTGGTAAAAAAGTGTACAAGGGATAACTGTGGAGAAGATTGTGAAACAAAACTCAGTCAAAAAGTGGACTGGGCATGAGTGGACTGCAGCCGGAGTCAGTTCTTCAAAGCCACCACGCACAGATGTTTGATGGATATAGCCCTTTAAACTCCAGAGTTGCAAGAGTGCTGAATTTGCTGCCAATATGATGCCTCATGTAGTTAATACTTTATACCAGGAGATGGCAGACAATTGTAATATCAATCTGAACAACGCTTGTGTGTGTGTTCCTATGCAAAGTTTGGGAGATTATAGACTTTGAACCTCGGTGTGTGTGCGACAGCGAGTCTGCTTACTGTAACAGGGTTGTCATAACTTTGCTAATGGTGAAGAAGATAGCTTATAGACAAATACATAGACTCTGCATCGAGTAAGTCAACGTCGCCACCACATTGGATGTGGCAAGAGTTGGAGCGGAGATACCTCATTCGTGTGCAATATGTACAACTCATTTTACTGCCCAAACGAATCCTAGGCAATAACCTTTCACTGGTAAAACCAATACTTTTGATAGTAGTTGGCTTATAGACTGCATGATTTGGCCATTATAACATTGTTTTGAGACCATACTTTGCCGATGTTGTGGAAAACGCTGTATTCATTCATTCATTATATGTCTATGGGGTAGCGGAGATGTAAAAAAAATGCTGAAATAGCAGCGGGCCGATGCGGTTGTAACTGTGGGAGACTCCTCGGCAGAAAATGTTCTGCTTTACACACAGTTGCACAATGTTTAGAGCCATGTTGAGAAGCTAATTGCTGATGATCTATTAGCTTCGACACGACATGAGCTGAGATGACATGAAATTCTACAACATAAGATATGTGATAATACACATATCGGAATCGAAAATTGAGTTGGACAATTTCGGCATATTTGCAAAACACAGCCAACATTGGACACCGCTAATAGAAATATAAAATGGACAAATAAGATGAAGATTAAGTTGGACTGCTCTGCACAATCGGTGCTCAGCATTGCAGGCATGCCCATAATTAGCAGCAGTTCTATGTGTGCTGGAAGCAGTGGCAAGCTGTGCAGACTTTTCACTTTTCCCGTATAATCACTTAGGGGCTACTTTTTCAAATGCTTAAGCAGATTTGTGGCGTCAACCGCCAACATGACTTGCACATCAACTTGATTTGCTCGGAGATACCCAAACCACCAACACATCACCGACATTGAGCAACCCTTCTTCTTCTCAACAGTAGCCGCATCTTTGGAGGATATCTGCAAGTCACCGTTGACATCTGTTTCACTGCCCTCAGTACTACGTTGAGCGCCACGTTTGGTCATTCGGTTTACTTCGAGCAGAAGTGGAGCAGGAAAGGTCGATTGTGATTGCATGTTCGATCAAGTAAAAATGCTCACAGCTAATCACCGTAATCGGCCTGAAAGACATCGCAAACTCGATCATGTTATCGCCCAGCCCTTCTCATGACCTTAGTCAATAAACAGAGTACCGCACTCACACTTTCGCTGACGTCACAACAAATCTGTACGAGCAGCATTTTACATACACCCGATCTGGTTTAGGTCAGCACGGTTACCAAGTGTGATCATGTCTTTTCATTTCAATTCTTACAAAATGCAATAACCCTGCATGTCAAAGCAAACCTCCAGACAGCCTCTGGTTCCCCTGAGGCCACGCAGACAGACAGACTATATTCGATTAGCCACATTACACTGTATAGTTAGAGCTTCTGGAACACATTGAGAGAAACTGCACTGGACCGACCCTCCACTGACTGTTTAGTGTAATGGTGATTTTAAAGTGGACCTGTATTTTTGCTGACAGGCAGCAAGAGAAGCCTCTGCAGATACAACAGGGTAATTACAAGGTGCTCGCACAGTTAATTATGTGGATGTTAAAGCTGGAGTAGGAGCCTCGCCAAACAAGAGTCAGTAGCACAGTGTCCTCAGATGGTTTGATAGTCATTATTACAGTGTCAATTAACATCTGCACCTCAAAGAGTTGTGGGTTGATATGGTAATGGTGGTGCACATCACCTTCACGTACAATAAAAATATGGTCCAGTTCCATGATGGTGAGAACAGATTGGTTTTTTGATCACAATTGACATTTACAGTATATTAACGACTGCAAGATTAATCAACATTTACCAAACTGTGGATAAGAAGTTGTTATTAGGTCTCTGATTTGTCAGAGGAAAATACTGTTAGCGTGAGCATGTAAAAGGTGTACAATTTCTTGACAAATGCATTTTATTGTATATTCCTTGGAGTATTTATTGTTAGTTTATGTTCATATTCATAATAATGGACAGTCATCATCATTAATGATATAAGTCTACAGTCTACGGTATGTAAAGGAACACAAATGCTGAGCAAAACCAATACAGAGGAACCTCAAGATACAAAATTAATTCATTCCGGAGGGGTTTTCATATCTTGGAAAACAGCCCCCTAGAAAACAGTCGTATAAAGTGGAAATATTGTACCCACCCAAAAGAAATACGTTCTTTAATGACAGCAATCAAAAATGATAGCAAATGGATTTATGGATAATCACACTTTACCTTTCGGGTTGAGCAAGGTGAGCTTCCTGGTGGAGGAAGAGGTGGCGAATGGCGTTTTGACAGATGGAAGAAATCATACGGAAGTTTACCAACCGTAACTTATTTTAAATAATACAGTACATTACATACTAAACTTAACACTACAATGTTTTTTTCTTTTTAATTTTTAACAAGGGATGGGAGCTTTTTAGTATGCTGAGCAAAGGGACGCCGTTATTGGCCATAGTTAGGAGGAAGAGGATGATGGGAGATAACCAAGAGAACCAATGGGAGGGCAGCTTATTCTTCTTTTTCTGTTTAACGGCGGTTGGCATCCATTACTTTAGTATATTACCGCCCCAAGGAAGGGCAGCTTCATGGTGTTGTTGTACATTCATAATTCTGGGCAACACTTTCCATTTTCATTTTCATATTTTGAATATTTTTTCATTAAATGGGATAGAAACACGTATCTTAGAAACCCAATTCGTATTATGAATTTTTCATATAATAAGGTTTTCGTGAGTCGAGGTTCCACTGTATTAGGAAACCAAAAGCACTAACCGCTACTTTTTTTCTCACGCTTTAAACCCGCGGCTGGTACAGTGTGGCTAATTTACGGTTATAAAAATTACAGTTCCCATGACGGTTAGAGTGCAGATTCAAAAAGTCGTGAAATGGATATCTCATTTTAAAGTCTTATGCAGAGATCATGCTTTGATCTGACACATCTTAACTAGGTTTGATCAAGTTCAAAATTACTACAGCTACATTTTGGACTATCACAGGTTTCAAAAGGTTGTAAACTACCGTGTGATGAAGACAAAGGCATGGTTACGTTTCCTAATTGTTCCCAAAAATCAGGGAACGTAATCATCACGGCATAGATAACGCCGATGCTAACTGACTCGTTAGCATCAAGAGGCGCCAAGGTTGTCGGTTTGTTTGAGGTTCACCAAACGTAAAGACATGAAAAAAGTCACTGGTACAGAAAGAAACGCTTTACAAACAACACAAAACGGCAACAAGCGGGTACACTCCACAGCTCCCTGTCAATATGAAGAATAAAGGTAATGCAAACAGCTCCAAACAGGAAACAGATGTAACAAAATAAAAAACAGAACAGGAAGTCATGACAACAGCAGAAATAAATCAAACCAAAAGCCCAATGTCATTGAAATATTTTAGTATCCTGTAAGGTACTGGCAAATAATGTCTGAAAATACAATGATTTAAAACTTTTTTTAATTTTTAAAATCCATAATACTTACAAAAGCAGGACTTTTTGGTCATCAAAAAAAATAAACATTAGACCTTTCTTTATGTTGTGGGGCGTGATGTGGGGTAGCGATTCGCACTTAAATACACGCATGGATTCATCCTTTGCGCCTCTTCTGTTCACCAACTTTTCGCAGGTTTCAGCTCAAAGGACACACTCCATGCATTTAATTAACACCGGCAGTAACCCAGTTACTGCGCTTCCATCTGTACAATTCCTCTGGGGGTGTGGAGAAAGACGCAGGGGGTGTTTGCGAGTGCATGATGTATCGTCTTACACCTTTCCGGATCATGTACTTATTCATTAACCAACTCCTTCGTTACTAACACTGACCCGCTTTAAAAAAAAAAAAATGTGGAAAAAGGACAAGGTAACGCTGGGCTTGGACACGGGAGAGCACAATAACGGCACGTTGTGTTAACAGGGCGACTAACTGACATCACGGCGGTGCGACTTTGTACAAATTTGCAAATTAATTAGCTGGGGGTCGCTTGCATACATTTTAATGCATTAAAGATGCTAAAACCAATCCGATGTAGGTAAATATTTGTTTTGTGTTATAGGTAACACGTCAAATTACTGTAATGTCTGATAAGAAAAACTGTTAAAAATAAATTCACTTGATTTTTAGTGTAGACTGAGGGACCAATAAAAATGAGTGAAGAAGATTTTGTGCCACCCAGTTTATTATCCAAAGCATTTTTGGCTGTGTTCAATGAATGCAAGTGAAATTTGAAAAAGGATATTCATTTGTAAGATATCTTAGAATTGCCAAAAATGTACACATTTGTTGCGCATGATTTAAAATATGCAGCAATAGTCAGTATAGTATTACAGTAGAATCCGCTTAAGTCTGTTCCTTTTATGGCAAAATTTAGCTGGCAAAGTCATCCAGTCTTGGTGCACCATGTTCTTCTAATTACTAAAAATGGCCCATTTAAGTCAACTGCTTTTGACGTCATAAAATATGAGACCCGAAGAGGTCAATTCTGTGGAAAAATCAACTTGTTTTTGAATAAAAATTTAGGTGGGTGAGGAGAAGCCTCATCTGTCATAATGAAAAAAAATAAAAATAAAAAGAACACAAAATAAATATGAACATTCACCTGTGTTATACATTGATTTTCTGTATGATTCAAATCAGTGTCACCATTTCCTCCAGTAAAAAGTACTGCAGCACCTCCTAAGCGTATGACAGGACGCGCTGCAGTACTCTAGCTCATCCTGAAGGAGCGGGGGTGTGCTTGATCTGGAGGGTGCTTGTCGCTGCAGCCCTGATATAAAGGGGAAAAGCCAGCATTTTTTTAAAGCAGCTTCATCTAGCACTGTCTAGCCACAAGTGAAATGTGTTAATGATCTTTTAATGCTCTGCTGAATGAATTTGACTGCCAAAATGGTGGATTATATATCTAAAGTCAACAAAAGGTGATCAGACTTTCACAAGAAAGTAACAGAACCTTTCCTGGGGGGGGATGGGATGCCTGTACTTTATGTACAAATCCATCCATCCATTTTCCTCCGCTTATCCGGGTCCGGGTTGCGGGGGCAGCAGCTTCAGTAGGGAAGTCCAGACTTCCCGGTCCCCAGCGACCTCTTCCAGCTCCATCGGGAGGACGCCAAGGCGTTCCCAGGCCAGCTGGGAGACATAGTCCCTCCAGCATGTCCTAGGTCTTCCCGGGGGCCTTCTCCCGACTGGGCATGCCCGAAACACCTCACCAGGGAGGCGCCCGGGAGGCATCCGGACTAGATGCCCGAGCCACCTCAACTGGCTCCTCTCGAGGTGAAGGAGCAGCGGCTCTACTCTGAGCTCCTCCCGGATGGCCGCCAGAGCTCGGAGCTATTTATGTACGAATATTTACCCAGAGGTATTTAAAAATATTTTTAATAAAAGTGAATTATTCTCTTCATCTCAAATAAAAAAATATAAATGGCTAGTTTCGGGCAACAGCTTCGGCTATGTTAACCGCTCATGTCGACTTCAGTTACCCATTCCGAGGGGCGTAAACATAAACGGGTTACGCTGTATCTAAACAGTCAATATGTAACACAGGATGTTGACAAGGTAATCCTAGTTAGGCTCGCCTCCACACACCTGAGGCCAGACAAGAGAGAAATATTGATCCACGGCTGTGATACCGAGGCCCAAACGGAGCCACTTGGCTGGCTGACTCCGGAGTGTGACGTCAGCGAGCTGCAGCTGCACTTTTGTGCCTCTCTCTTTCTCTTTTTTCCCCTTCCTGTTTGAAATTCCCATCCACGCCTGCGGTAGGGACAAGGCAAAACAAAGAGGACAAGGCAAGGTAAAGGGCTCGGGTGTATGCTGCCCCCACAGTGGAATTACCAAAACAATGAGCAATATTGGGGATAAGAATTGACCAATCACTTGTAAAAAGGTCAAAAACGATCATAAGATATGATCAAAACAATCCCCGGTGAATTTAAAGCACCGGCTCACTGAATAGAGTGGGAAATGTTCTCTCCAAGTCAGCCATGCTTCAAGGAGCAAGTCTGGAATTGATCCTCCTACAACTTCATTTCCCAGCAATGAAGGCCAAAAAAATATGATTAAAGCAATTCCTGTTGTTGGAATTGGAATCCCCGCGCACCCTCTCTGCCCCTCTAAAAACTGGCCAGTGGCCACTCCATTGCCAATGTTCCATTTTTGTGTTACACAAGAATTAACTCGGGTCTAGCTAAGCCTTGGGGGGATTAATGCGCCATTTGAGTGGGCATTTTATCTTGAGCAAAATGATGCTGTGTGGGATGTACAGAACATTTTTAGGATAAAGGTGTTTATGATGTGTGTCTACTTCAGAGAAAAAAAAAAGTACAAATTATATTCAAGTAAGCAGTAGATTTTGTGGTTAACCCAGCAACACAGTACATAAGGCAGACCACACACTCTATTTATTTCAATCTACATGTTTTTACAGCGGACTGACGTTGACATAAGTGGTTGTCCATCGCTTGCACACTGTTGTATATTTTATACTCACTAACTGCTGCGGTAATTTTGCGCTATGTTTATACTTCAATGGCAATAAAGCTTATTTGCAATTTTTTCTTACACTGGCTAACAAAGTCAAAAATAAGTTGGTGCATTTCGTTCTACCGCGTTTTTATTATTACGCTTTATTGCACTGAACAGGAAGTTACGGTGTGCACATTGTGATGCGGTGTTGCGATTTCACGTTGCGTAGTGGTAACGCTGACAATACAAAAACGTATTTGTCACTGAAACGATTCCTTTCAGGTCTCAATTTTTATGTCCAGAACTTGGTGGACCAGGGCTTGACATTGTCGGGTTGTCCACATAATCAGGTTCAACTGTATGTAAGAACACAAGGCAGACCGCACATTCATTCCAATCAATGTGGTTACACCGATACACCTTGATTACTTTCTCAGTGTCTGGATCCTGTTTGGGTTTGCAATTCAATTAGTGTGGCAGCATGACATAACAGAGCTGACCAAATGCCTGCATCAACTTACCTCAAGTAATGAGGGGATGTAGGCAATTTGGAAATTAAATCTGAAATTTTTGCAACACGGGTGTACAAAGTACGGCCTTGGGGGCCCTTTGCGGCCTGCGATTTGTTTATTTCGGGCTGGCGGCACATTGTAGAAATAAAATTAAGCACTTAAAAAAACACCAAAACAGGGGCAAAAAGCCACAATGTAAAAACATTTTTGATACTATTAATGAATAACCCAGAAGTTTGGCTAAAAAACATGTCTTTTTATAAAAATAAAAACTATATAAAAATAACAAAGTGGCCCCTTGCATTCTTTGATTTTTCTGTATGCTGCCCTACGTGCAAAATGTTTAGACACCAATGCACACCAGTTTTTAGCCGCACCCACTAAATTTAAAGAATTTGTAAAGATTATATACAATATACATATATAATATATGTAAAGATTTGTACATATAAAGACCATACCTGTCTGTTATGTAAGCTATGATGACATATTAGGGCCATATTAAAAAAAAGAAAAAGATTTTGAGATTAAAAGATATAATTTTACGAGAAAATATGTCAGAATATTACGAGATTAAATGCCGTAATTTTACGAGGAAAATAGTTGTAATTTTATTAGGAAAAAAGTCCTAATATTACCTTTGACGCAGGCCAAAGGTTACACAAAAGGTCCCCTGTGTTTATAGCTGTCTAAGGTAATGCCTGTTCAGATGGAGTATTAAAATCACCAGATTTTGAGAATAAAGTTGTAAATTTCCGACAAAAACGTCATACATTTCAGAGAAAAAGTTTGTAATATTACGAGATTAAAGTCAAAACTTTACGAGAATAAAAGTCGTAATTTCACTTTATAGGCATTGCCTGAGACAACTATGAAACGGGGAGCAGTATGTGGAGGGGGCGGGGTACTAGAGAGTACTGGTGAGATGATGCTAACCCATGCTAATCTGTTTGTGCCCAACAGCTCTGTTTTGCTGTCTCTTTATAAATAAAAGCTTGTCTGAAACCAGAAGAAAATATCCCTTCTTCCTGAAGAACTATGCTGTATTTTCCCTCAGACAGGTATGACACAACGACACGTAAAATTACTTTTTTTCTAAGCTGTCATAGTAAGTCGCCTGTAACATGATATATTTAGTGGTAGAAAGATGTTGCACAGAAATATTTTTTTAACTTTTGATTAAATAAATGCTTTTTTCCCCAAACAGGGCATGTAATACGGCTAGTTAAACAGTGGTCTACCAGAAAACTAATTAATCGCTTTCGTCATCCTCTTCCTGGGAAGTAAAACAATTAAGGTAATCTTCTCCAACATCAGAATCAAACAGTTCAACACTAGCCCTTTAGCTTGGGCTGTCCTCTTCACCAAGCAGTAGTCCAGACTTTTGATACCTGTTGGTGGTAGATTTTTTGACACACTATAAACCTCGCAATCCTACCTCCACTCTAAGTTCACAGCATCACTACTACACTAGCTACGATGATCAGATGTGAGACAGTTTGTTTCCACTGGAGTTCAACATCTGCCATGGTCCAAGCCGTCCAAACAGATCAAACTCACTTAAGATTTGTCAGCTCAAAAGACAAAGACTTCAAAATGTAATATTAGCGTCCACTTCGCTTGTCCAATCCAATAAAGCATCATGGGAACTATAGTTCTTTTTTAGCCACAGATTAGATGCATCACTGTATAAGCTGCAAAGCTGTTCAAAGCGTGAGAAAAAAGTGGCAGCTTATACACCAGAATTGACGGTACTCCCCTAAACTGCAGAGGCTCTAACCTGTTTTCCAGCAGAAAAGAAGAGCAGTAAAGTACCACATATTGACGGGATCACGGGTCTGTTTTATCCCAGCTATCCGTTCTTTAGCATCTTCACATGGACATCTATACTCGGGATCAATAGAGAAGTGTGCAAGAGTGCACAGGCAGTTCACTGCCATACACCGAGTCATCCATCAGCGGCCCCACTCGGGGTTAAGAGGGGGACGTGTGGACGTCAAGGCCGTACCTATGAGCGTGTCATTAAAAAGGTCGAAACACAAGGCTGTGACTCACAGCCTGTCAGGGATGCCAAGCACATAGTGTACACTGTAGATGCACATGTTGAATAAGACATTGTACTTCATTAGAGTGAAAAGTGAATGTAGTATTTAAGTCCATTTTTACCTCAAGTGGCAGGCAAATAGAAATATTGGAACAGTGAGCTCATCTCTTTTATTTTTGCTGGAGACTGAAAACACAGAGATGTTTGCAAGGGAAACTGAGCTTCCCCTAAAACGCCCCCCCTCAAAAAGTGGTGAAATATGTATTGCTTTGTGTACATTTAGTTGACTAAGTATGCGCTAGAATATCTTCATCCTTTGTTCTGAATCAGCTACTTATCACAGGTAATTGGCACCACTTCCTTCTCATTCATCCCAGCAGCACCAACACAGACGGACGCTGAGCATCTACTGATTCTGATGGGGAAGCATAGAGTGGGTTGTTCCACTGCGCAAAACTGGACGGTCATTGCATAAATGACCGTCCAGTAAAGGTACGTATTGTAGTAATACCAAAATTTGCAGCATCGCCCACCCGCATTAACTGACAGGTATTTTTAGGGTCTTAAAAAGGTTTGTGAATGTAAAACAATTACCAATCAAACTATCGCTTTGGTTCTGGAATGCTGCAACAAAAACCTCAACGAGTATGTAACCGGTCATACATCATACCGACATAATGCAGCTTTTTATAAGTGCACCCATTATTTGTTAGATATTCACTATTCACGTAAGGTCTTGGAAAGTAACAGCCAAGAATAGACACATTTGATTTGTATTTGTTGGAAATCCGTGCTGTTCCTGCAGACAACTAGACAGAGCCTGTGTAATACCATTAGTACCCATACCACACTTTGTGGTAATGCAGTTTGTGACCAAAGACTCTCTTTACCGACTATGACTTGCATGATATGGAAACATTCAGGATTGCGTTACGTCAGTCGGCATGTATTCTTCCACTTCCACACTGTCATTCTATACTGTCATCGGACAGTGCCAGTCGCTGTTCACGCAATCACTAGGCGGTCTTTGTGAGTTTGTCTAGTGAAATTATGCTCATTTACAACATTTCCAGAAGAATTGTCTTCCCTGAAAGTACTCTGGCGTTGAGCATTTTAACTTGAAAAGGTGCAGGCGGGTCATGACCGAAAGAACAAGAGAAGACCTAGGACACGCTGGAGGGACTATGTCTCACAGCTGGCCTGGGAAAACCTTGGTCTCCTCCCCGGTGGAGCTGGAAGAGGTCGCCGGGGACCGGGAAGTCTGGACTTCCCTACTGAGACTGCTGCCCCCGTGACCCTGACCCTGGACAAGCGGAAGAAAATGGAATGGAAAGGAAAAAGGTGCAGGCGGCCTTCTTGTGCTTCAAGCCGCAGGAATCTGCAGCGATCGAAAGATTTTGAAAGTGGCCCAACAAGCCAAGACAATCAAATCTCCCAGCAACCTTGACGCCATAGCCCCCTTAAAAAATTCTAACAGTAAAGTCGCTGTAAAAGGAGCTGTGGTTGTGTAGACACAAAGACAGCAGCGTTCATTTTTTTTAGAATGTACGATATTTACCATTTCAACTACAGGGTATGCCACAATTCTGGACACAATGCATATTTTATACGATTAATATATAAATAATTATCTATAAGTAAATTATATATGTATAAATTATCTTCTTATTAAGTTGTCATTTTTCATATATTTTCATTTATCTGGAAGATCTGGCTTTGAATCACCGTTTGGGCATCTCTGTGTGGAGTGTGCGTGTTCTCCCCGTTTGTGCGTGGGTTTTTTCCGGGTACTCCGGTTTCCTCCCACATTCCAAAAACATGCGTGTTAGGTTCATTGCCGACTCTAAATTGTCCACAGGTGTGAATGTGAGTGTGACTGGTTGTTTGTCTATATGTGCCCTTTGATTGAGTGGGGACAAGTCCAGGGTGCACCCCGCCTCTCACCTCAACATACTCAGCATACTACCCCAAGACCCTAATGAGGATAAACGGCATAGAAAATGGACGGATTAATTGTCCATTAAAAATACCACCATTATTACACGTAAAGTATTGTTAACTGACTAATTAGATGTTTTTTAATGTATGCACTGTACATTATACGTATGTCGAGACTTTAGCAACACCCTGCAATGTAAAATGGGTTTTTGAATTTGGTAGATGTGTAGTGAATGGAATATGGAAAGCTTTGCCAAAACAAGACCTTTTTGACCCGTTAAGACCACCTTGTGTGTTGCATGTCACATCAGGATACAGCTGTACAGTCCCCGGAAGTCAGGGGAACCAGGGTAGAGAGACTCTCTGAGAGGCCCTTTTTTTAGGATACTAGTATAAATAATGTATATATATATATTTATACAATATGTATATCTTAATACAGTACATATATATAGCATTGTATATAGCAGTATATATACAGTATAACAAGACTTTACACAAGCTTGGGTTCACGAGACGAGACGAGATCTTAACTTTGATTTTAAGAAAAGCACTTTTTTATTAAACTTATTCCAAACTCTGTAAATTTGTGGACTTGGCGTTTGTGACATGTATTCTCTCACAAATCTTTGTGTTTTTATAGATAGATATCAATAGTTGAGCTTTTTCTAGTTACATTACGCCCTTTTGCGCTATATTTCCACTTTAGCAGGGTTTTTGTTTATTTTGTTTCCGTAATGAGACACGTTCCACAGATGGCTTCTGAGCCACACTTTGGACATCACGCGTGTTCAGAGAGCAAGTCTTTGCCAGGCGACGGAGTCATGTGTTCAGAGTTTGCTCCTGGGGACTGTCAAGCTGCATTATGGAGGGGTTGATGCAGCATTTAGACTGGCATCAAACTAGCAATGCACGGCGTCATTTATGCACAATTGCAGGTGATGCACGGCGGACACAAGCAAGAAACACTTCCTGACTTAACTTTTAACGCGCACCCCTTCTTGCTAAATATATCAACTGTGTCACCAAATTGAGATCAGGGATCTCTTCTACGTATGAGGTGTGTTATGAAACAAAACAGGCAATTACAGTTAGTGCCCAGTCGAACATAAGACAAGTTCGAACATCTAGGTGGGTTTTTCTGACTAATCTTAAGCAACTCTGATGAAATACAGAATTCCTACATTTTCCGCTTAGACGTCATCAAGTAGCAAGCAGTTGTTTACCTCGGATGGAAAAAACAGCCTTACGTCACTCACTGACGCTGGAGCATCAATGTAGGCTGCAACGTGTGCGTTAAGCACTTGACGTGCGTAGTAGTGCCTTGCAGACTGACAACTTCCATAGTACCTGCATTATCATTCATAGTAGTCACAGTCATAGTCTGATTGGCTTCTGGCTGCCCTGTTCTCACACGACAGCTTTTCTGTAAACGACAATTCTCACCACGTATTAATCAAGATTGCGCGCCACGCTAGTACTATATATATGTAAATCGGTAATGATTGCTCGAAGACTGCAAGGGAAGCTCAGCTTCCCCCCCAAAAGGCCAGAAAACAAGTGGTGCAATATGCACTGCTGTGTGTACATTTCACTGACTAAATGTGCGCTGGAATACCGATCAGCTACTTATCACAGGTAACTGACATGACCTACTTCTCATTCATACCCGCAGAACCATGGTGCTTTTTTTTTTTAAACACACGCTGAGTGTCTACTGACTTTAATGGGGAAGCGTAGAGTGGGTTGTTCCACTACACAAAACTGGACGGTCATTGGATAAAGGCCAGGCTAGGCCCATTGAATGATCAACGTCTCTGGAGGTACATGGGGCAGTGGGTTGGCCCGGATGCTTGATTTCTGCATAATGATTGGGTGATCTAACTGAGGCAAACTCTCTTTTTGAGTGAAATGAGCGATCTTAATGTATTATCCTCCATCAGCGCATTTTCTACGTTTTTCATTTCCTCATTCTGAACTGATCTGGAGACTTTACCGATCCCCAACAACTTTGTCTTTGGTAAAAAACGACTAGCGTTGTGTTTGGCGACCCTCTCCTGTCTCTCGGTAGACTCCTAGTTGGTCACAGATCATTTTCACAGATCGGGGTAAAATTACATATAAATAAATGAACAGATTCAGGATATAGGCTGAAAAAAAATGCTTCCCCTCCCTGAATGGGCAGCACCCGCCACTGATGTAAATATGGGGAGAAAAAAGACAAAAGGAATTTTTTTTCCTTCACCTCCAACCAATCAGCTAATTAGATAATCACTTATTGTGTTTCCACGGTTCAGGGTGTACCCCGCCTCTTGTCCAAAGACAGTTGGGATAGGCTCCAGTATACCCACGGAGCCTAGTGAGAACATGCGATATAGAAAATGGATGGATTGTGTTTACTTTCTTCATCTAAATTTACTTATTAAGTTGTTAAGTTCCTTTATTGTTAATATGATCCTTTTGGGTGGCCATTTACACTTTTATTACAGAGTTGACAAACGTGTAAGTCTCGGCAGAGGTCGGCGTGCTCTTGCTTCCGTTTATTACCAGCAGATATTGTCTCCCATTTGGTTCCCACAGGAATATTATACCATTAAGTTTACCTTTGACCTTGCTGACCCAGTGTACTCAAATGAACAGATTATTGTCATAAAACTGTCCAACCTTAGTTTATAAATATACCATATAATACTTGCACTGCTAAATTGTGAAACCACGCTATGTACGGATGTCGCATTGACATCATGTGTCCTTTATTGCACAGTGAAACCATTTACATCGACGTCTCTTGGACTGGTTGGTTGTTGACATGATCAAAACCAAAAAGAGCCATTGCTTGCAGATTTCTTTGTGATTTGGGCCAGATACATAAGAAGTATGGCAGATAATACATGATTTTGGAGTCTGTGGCAGGTTGTTGACATGTTTTTTTTTTAAATATATTATTTTATACTCTAAGAGAGCGATGCTATTTTCGTTCCAAATAGGTCGTATTGAACCGCAAAGCAACATAATTTATGAATTAATTTTTTTTTAAACCCCTTCGTGAATCACCACCTTATCGTGGTGGAGGGGTTTGAGTGCCCGAGTGATCCTAGGAGCTATGTTGTCGGGGGTTTTATGCCCCTGGTAGGGTCTCCCAAGGCAAACAGGTTCTAGGTGACGGGCCAGACTAAGAGTGATTCAGAGGACCCTTATGAAGACGAACAAGAGGAGTGACCGCACCTCGCCCGGACGTGGGATACCGGGGCCTCACCCTGGAGCCAGGCCTGAGGGAGGTGCTCGCAGGCGAGCACCTGGTGGCCAGGCCTTCACCCGTGGGGCCTGGCCGGGCCTAGCCCGAAGAAGCCACACGGG
>QODF01000008.1:702574-763154 GCA_024372805.1 Oostethus manadensis
CTACGTGCCATTCGGTCCTTGTACAATCGAAGCAGGAGCCTGGTTCGCATTGCCAGCAGTAAGTCGAGCTTGTTTCCGGTGAACGTTGGCCTCCGCCAAGGCTGCCCTTTGTCACCGATTCTGTTCATAATCTTCATGGACAGAATTTCTAGGCGCAGTCAAGGTGTTGAGGGAGTCCAGCTTGGTGACCTTAGGATCTCGTCTCTGCTATTTGCAGACGATGTGGTCCTTATGGCCTCATCAGGCTGTGACCTTCAGCGTTTACTGGAGCGGTTTGCAGCTGAGTGTGAAGCTTCTGGGATGAGACTCAGCACCTCCAAATCCGAGGCCA
This sequence comes from Oostethus manadensis, assembly GCA_024372805.1. Taxonomy (NCBI): domain Eukaryota; kingdom Metazoa; phylum Chordata; class Actinopteri; order Syngnathiformes; family Syngnathidae; genus Oostethus; species Oostethus manadensis. The sequence goes on from QODF01000008.1 coordinate 702,906, forward strand.
TGGTTCTCAGTCGGAAACGGGTGGACTGTACCCTCCGGGTTGGGAGTGAGGTCTTGCCTCAGGTGGAGGAGTTCAAGTATCTCGGGTTCTTGTTCACGAGTGAGGGAAGGTTGGAGCGTGAGATCGACAGACGGATCGGTGCAGCATCTGCAGTAATGCGGTCGCTGTACCGGACCGTCGTGGTGAAGAGAGAGCTGAGCCGGAAGGCAAAGCTCTCTGTTTACCGATCGATCTACGTTCCCACCCTCACCTATGGTCATGAGTTATGGGTCATGACCGAAAGAACGAGATCGCGGATACAAGCGGCGGAAATGAGTTTCCTTCGTAGGGTGGCTGGACTCACCCTAAGAGATAGGGTGAGGAGCTCGGCCATCCGGGAGGAGCTCACAGTAGAGCCGCTGCTCCTTCACATCGAGAGGAGCCAGTTGAGGTGTCTCGGGCATCTAGTCCGGAGTCCTCCCGGGCGCCTCCCTGGTGAGGTGTTTCGGGCATGCCCAGCCGGGAGAAGGCCCCAGGGAAGACCTAGGACACGCTGGAGGGACTATGTCTCACAGCTGGCCTGGGAACGCCTTGGTGTCCTCCCGGTGGAGCTGGAAGAGGTCGCCGGGGACCGGGAAGTCTGGACTTACCTACTGAAACTGCTGCCCCCGCGACCCGGATCCGGATAACCGGAAGAAAATGGAATGGAATGGAATTTTTTAAAATACTATGATAGTGTGAAGCCCGCAAAATTCGAACTGCAACGTGGAGAAGGACGACATGTCAACATGACTCCTTTGGATCTTTCATTTTTGTGTGGTCATAGCCAGTTGACAATGTACAGTCCTGATCACCATTTTTGGACCAATTGAGAAATTGCTAGAATTTACATTTTGCAGTGTTGGATTTTACAGAGGTTCTAAGTAGAGCTTCAAATGTAAAAAGAAGAAATGGGAGTAAGACAACAAAACATTTTTTTTGCAAACAACCATCCATCCATCCATTTTTTATGCCGCTTATCCTCACTAGTGTAGCAGGGGTAAAAGTTCACAAAAGTCATCGTTTCTCAGGCTGCCATTTTGAACTGCAGAGGTGTGTTGCAATCCAAAACCCAAACATTACCACACATACAAGGGTCCTCAGCAAGTATACAGAGCTGATATTACCATAAAAATCTAATATCTGTATTTTATTTCTCTTATAAAGAAAACCGATATAACTAGAGGTTTGTATCGGCCGACTTCTGTGAAAACGCACAAGATTAGCAAATACCAGTCATTGACGATCCCACAAGCCGATCCCAGGTGGCTGGCACTATTGCAGCCCACAGCGATCACTTGGTGCAGTGTAGTATCGTGACCCACTTTCCCCCTCCACAAAACCACTTCCACACTCGCGCGTATGTGTGTGACGGTCAGAGGCTTAGCTAATAACCTGAAAAATAATAAAATTCATTGGACGTGATAGGCAGCCTTTCACAGCAGAAAGGACAGAGTGATAAAGCACAGAGTGCTTTATCATGTACCTGGAAGCTCCACCAATGTACCCTCACATCCAAAGATGCTCCTTTAGAACATCCTTAAGATCACAGTGCAAAATGTAAATTCTTGCAATTTTTCAACGGGTGTTAACATTTTAATCAGGAATGTATGTTGACGTTGGGTACTTTTAAGTAAGAACACGGTGGACTTGATGAGCTGGTCATATAAATTGGTCCGACATAATCCGGTTCCACTGTATTATATGTTATAGAGTAGGGTCGGGCAAATTTTTGGACTCGCGGGTCTCATTGAGGTAACAAAATTGGCAGGGGGTCCAAACTGTATATGTACAGTATATATATATTATATTATATAGTACAGTATATATATAATATTATATATATATATATATATAGTACAGTATATATAATACATATATATATATTTTTTTATTTTTTTTATTTTTTTTTGACACATGCACACATTTTACGCTTATAATTCTAACAGTCCACCTGGAATGATTTGTCGTATTCTATTGCAGTATGTGCTGGTGTCCTTTTTTCCAGTAGCACTTCAAACATAAGATTACCACATATAACTAAATGTTTTTTTTTTTTTACTGAATAAGACATTTTTGACTACTTGCCAGTCATGTCACCATCTTGTGTGTCAAAACTTTATATCAAATACTTGGGAAGCAATTGCTGGGACGGATTCAAATGCTGGACGGGACGAGCGTGTGCCCCCCCCTCCCCCGCGTCCCTAGTTGGCCCACCCCTGTAATAGAGTAGACTGACCGTATCATGCATGCAGAAAGTGGAAAATTCTGGTGTTCTTTTGCATAAAACTTTTTTCATAAGTTGTCCAAAAGCTTCCAGCCTGAAGATTGTCACCGCTGCCGCTGCCTTAAGAGTTACATCGTGCCTATGTCTGTACATGTATAATTGCCTGGATAAACAAAAAACATTGTGGCAAAAAGAGGCAACAAAAGTGCAAAGGCAATTTCAGAATCAAATAATTGAGTGAGGCAAGATAAGCACGACAAGGTGGCGCGTACGGAGTTGTCGTGGCGCTATCTGCTGTGTGTGTGTGTGTGTATATTTCATATTTATAAATAATATACCTGCATGTGTGCTTGTGAAAGTCAGAATTCTGGTTTCTGGGGTTTAGTACATGCTGCATCCCTGCTGACAGCCTTTTGCCAATTATTCGGGAAGAAATGCATGTCATTTAAATGTCAAAGCCATTCTACTGTCTTTCCAAGCCTGAATGTGAACTAAATGTGAAGGACACTAATTATTTGCATCACAAAACCCTTCTCCACACTTTGTCTTGTGTGCAGTGTGGACATGCCATCCATCATCATCATTATTAATTTGAGATTTGATGATATTAGATGGAACTTTGTAGATCCCTCGGGTGCGAGCCATCGAGGAAATTCCGGTTCCAGTAGCAGCAACTCATTATGCAGTATACAGGACGGTAATAATAAAAGCAAAGCACACAGAGTAAAAATAGAAAACTGAATGATAAAACAGAATAATAACAGTTGTGGAAATACACCAAGCAAAATAGTGCAAAAAAGTGTGCATATCTTCAGTTTACATACAATGGGAAATACATCTTTATCAATGGTTCCCAACCTTTTGCAAGTACCACAGTGCACACCACCACCACCAAGCAGCGATGATATAATATATGACTAATGAAATAAGATAAATGGAATATCATTCACGGGATAGAGAAACGATGATTTTGAAATATAAATGTTTTGTCTTTCTAAGTTGTGATTATTTTTACTTTTATTTTTTGGATTTCATATGGTATTGAAGTGACGGGGATATTGTGCATGAGACTGAGTTATGTGTTGGGCTATACGGGGACAGTGGCGTTTCCCTGCTCATTTGAGCCAGCCTAAGATAGAACGTAAGTTGCCAAGCAACTTTGGCCATATGGAAGTGTGGAGTGCCTCATCATTTCACCATCATTACAACATTTTATCCAACAAAGTTGCTGCAATAATACAGCTAACATTAAATATAAGGGTGTAGGATAATGGGTAACTCTGTATTGGAGCTTATTTTGCACCGAACAGGAAGTCACTGTGCACATTTTAATGCAGTGTAACGAGACAGTAGTAATATTGCTGTTTTGCTTTCATGCTGTTTAGCGTTAGTGAAGTTAATAATACCACACCCCATATGGAATTATTTTGTATAAAGATGACCTCTTTCGATCTCAAATTTGGACCACGCGTGCCTACGTCAACCACAACAAAAAACAAGACTTGATGAGTTGGTCGACATAAGCGGGCTGATAAGCAAGTGTTTAGTTTAGTTTACTGTCCGGATTGGTGGCACTGAGCTGGTTGTGTTTTTTGTGTTCAGTTTCATCCACTGTCTTTTTCCTATCCTATCGCTGCGGATTCCAGAAATGAAACACCCAGAGACACACTTGAACAAAAGACATGATCAGTGAGTGCATCATCTTCTTGCAGGAAGATTTGTTTTCTGACCATTTCACATATCGCAAACCCCACCCGCCCACCTTCAGCTCACCCTTTTCGTCTAAATAACATCTGTCACACCATCACCGGACGTTGCCATGGCAACACAAACAGGGCTGTGAGCTGGGTGTTTATCGTCAGGAAGCAGATGATGCTCACAATGGGGGGGGGGCATTGGTCCGAATATTGGTATTGGATTGGTATGCTTATTTTCACCTATATCACTTGTGATACATATTGCTGGTATTTTAATATTATAATATATATATTGTTTGCAAACTCAGGTAACACATTCTTGGACACAGGATGGCTTTGGGGCTAAAAAGCTAAAAACTTTCAGAGTAGTAGTTTTTGCTACAAATTTTGCGCTATTTACTGTAATTTCCGGCATATACAGAAGTCACACCTACTAAATGTAGAGAGAAAAACAGATTTTACATATACATGTAAATGGCATGTTGTGGTGTGCACACGTCCATGAGGTATCTATTTATTGGAAAGGAGCCTATCGTGAGCTCTGGAAAAACTCACAACAAGACCATCAACCCATTGGAAATTGCAAGAGGTCAATACTCAATAAAACAGTCTGACTCACGGTGTCATCTTACAAAGAAAGCTAAAACCATCACACCGCAAATTCACACTTGAATGGTAGCTAAGAAATATAAAAAACAAGTAGGCCTCCCAATACAAGTTTAACATTTCCTTCCTTCCCATCATGCATTTCAGTTGACAGAGGTAGACAGAGGCAGCTGATGAATCCTTACTGCGCCCCGGCAGCCGTGTCCAATTATATGCTTTGCTGGGACAAAATGCATGATGGGAAGCCTTTAAAATTCGTATTGGTATTTGTCTATTTCTTAGCTACCTTATGAATGTTGTTATGTTGAGGATTTTAGCGCTCTTTGCAAGACGACACAGCGAGTCAGACTGTTATGTTGAGTAATGACTTCCTGCAATTTCAAATGGGTTGAAGATTATTGTGAGTTCACGTCCAGCTCATGATTGGCTCCTGACAAAAAAAGAGCTACCATGTCTGCAGTGAGTTGCGAGCGGCACAGAATTTGAATGATTCCTAGTAGGTGTGAAGTAAAGGAGATGTCATTGGATTAAAACATTGCCATAAATTAGCCACACCGCTGTACAAGCTGCAGGGTTCAAAGTTTAAGAAAAAAGCAGAAGCTTATACACAAAAAATACGGTGTCTTGTTTTGCTCAAGCAAGTTTATACAATGAGAGGAAATAGTAGTATTACCCTGTTGCTGTTGTTACATTGTCTATATTGTAGTATTTATATAGTTGCCCCTCCCGCTTTATTGACCCGAGGACAATAAGTGGATTTCAGGGAAGTATTAATAAATCAATATGAATAAATGTTAATATTTTGTATAGTTAGAACATACAAAACCTGTTTCACTTTCTAAATCACTGCAGGAACATATTGCTCGTAGCATGTAGCACGCTACCCAGCTAATTAGTTGCCTGCAATTTATTTCTTCTAATAATAAAATGATATAAAATGTAATAAAATGTTCCAAATGGAGTAGGGAAGAAGGACATAAGCCAAAAATCTACCACTTCCACATGGAAAGGGAGGAGAACATGTTTCTCTTCATCATGTTGGACATGGAGTCATGCCATGGCTGACTCCATGCAGAGTGTTAAGGTAATGTCATCTAAGCCAATGTCTCATTAATATAATATTACTGCCGCCTAGTATCCAGAATACGCCATGTTACTGGTCTCACAACATTTTGACTAATAGTAGGCCATAGTCAACCGTGAAACATCAATCATTTATTAATTAACTAACCTGGTACCATACCAATACCACAATTGGGGGAATAGCGCACCCCAGCCTATCTTCAGTTTAAATCTGTCTTTAAAGTAACCTCATTTTTAGAGAAAGTCGAGAGTCTGGAACTTTGCGCACCAAAAAAAGCTTTGTTTGGGGACAGAATTCATGCATTGTCCTGCAGTACCGAGCCATTTAAAGAGCGTTTCTTGTGAGGGGAGGCAGCTGTAGCGACAGAGCTTCCTTCATCTCCCAGTCTTTGGACAGGGAGAATAAGGAGCTGATTGATGCAGGCTCTTCCAGCAGGCCCAGGGAGCTCTCTTGACTTGATAAGCCATTGATTAAATGGGGGCCAGAGAAAGACTGAAGACGTGTAGCAAGCAAGCGCTGCCCGCCTAAGAATGGAAATGTCCACTGATGCTTTTCATCGGTCAGGAAACCTCTACAGTGTGTCCCTGCCACGGAACCACTGTGAGAAACGTGAATCTCCGGTATGAACATCAACTGCAATTTCTAATGTAATTCTAAGTAGGACAAAATGTGTGGCCTTTCATTTCACCTTTAACATCCTCTCCAGGTCTATCTTTGTCTGTACAGTTTACACTAATGTACCCCACAGAGCATTTTACTGGGCTCCAAGGTAAACAATATGGATATTTTCCAGGGCCATAAATAAATAAATATGCTTCTTTACAGCACAGAAGAGTACAAAAGCAGAAGCTTTAACGGTACCACCCTAGTCAGAGGTGTCATTTTTCCACATACTGAAAATAAAGAGCTGCCGGGGGCCATTTAGATATGTTACCTTTTGCAAACCACCCATACAGATATGCTTTCAGGTTATTTATATTAAAAAAAACTGCCTCCATCTCAGCTTTGTGTTACAATGTATTAGTAAAATGAACTTTTTCTCCTTACATCACACTTTGTTTTGCTTGTTTCCCCATTTTTGCTGTAGGTTTTTTTGTTGTCTTTTTTGTACATTTTTCTCATTACTACGTCCTAATAATTTTGTTATGTATTTATATATAATATTCCACTTTTCTTTTTGAATTAAGGAATGAACTACTAAAATCAGTTCATTATTATTCGTAAACTTCCGTACTTTCACGTAGTCCAGTGGTCCGCAAATTGTTTTGCAGCGCCTCTCTTTTGGAGATAAAATGATTTCCACCGCCCAACTAACGCCTGAAAGATATGTTAATAATGAAAAGCGTCCGTGGTACACGGTGCCCCCCCCGTCATAACTCCGGGCCCCCCCAGGGGACTCGGCTCCCAGTTTGAAAACCACTGACTTAGTCTGTGTTTCCATTTGCGCACTTCTATGGTTACACTTATGCTTGTGCTACCAGTACCCAGATACTGCACTCAAAATGGTGAGTCAACAGTCGCCATCTTGGCTGCGTAGCAGAAGAGGAGGGACTAACTCGAAATGAAAACACAGCCGAGGAGCAAAGTCGTTAACACAAGAAGAAGAAGCAGGGTAAAAATTGCAATCGTCATGCCATCATCATCATCATCAAGTGCGCAAGAGACAGTCATCCTTTACTGTAATATTAATGAACCATTTTTCTGTGGTGTGTGTCAAATGGAAACAGATTTCTGTGGTTGTCCACAGGCTGGCAGCATGTCCTTTGATGGGCTCCCTACAGCATGCGCTCATCAAATGCTGCGCCAAAGTTTGCTTTGTGGAGCACATTCAGGTCAGTCCATCTTATGGGGTCAAGTTTGCCCTGCGACTGGGTGTGAGACAGATTACATAGGGCACAGTAAGGACAGATTTGTTTGCAGATTTTTTAGGCTGAGAAATACCAATGAAACCAATTTTTTCCTGATTTAAAAAAATTACTCCATACACTCTTTTGTTCCCTGGTGTTACCATATCTAACTTATTGTGTGGAGATATGGGGGGGAAAAAACTTGCTTAATGTACTGCAAAAAAGATCAGTCAGGATAATCCATCATGTGGCATATAGAGAACACACAAATCCCCTGTTTCAAAATCACAACTATTACCATACCAGCTGATCTGGTAAATGTTCAAACCGCTAAAATGATGCATAAAGCAAACAATAACCAGTTACCAATGAATGTCATACAATTTTTCTCAGCAAGAGAAGAAAAATATGACTTCAGGGAAAAAATGGAATTGTATTACGTGGTGTATTCCAATTATAAGCGTGTTCAAATAAAATCAAACCATTACTATTATGGCAATAACAAGTTCTTGTAATGATTGCAAAGCTGTTATTTCAATGCAAAAGTCACACCCTGATGCACAGTAACCCCGGTCATTAATAATCAACATAAGTAAAACTATCTGTGTCATATGCTGCACATGCGTTGACATAATCTACATTGAAAGCTATTTCTATACACAACAGTGGTTCACAAACTTTCTACAGTCGGACAGTTCACCTGAAGCCATGAACCCCCTACTCCTGCTCACTTAAAAAACATAAATCTTTTTTAAATCTTAATTAACTTGAAATATTGAACATTATTAATTGGTTAATTCATTGTATAGACTCAAAAATGTTGATTTTGCATGGTCACATTTTCATAAAGCTTCACATGAGTGCTGATAAATAATCATCCTACATATATTTTATTAATATAAAGCAGTATCCGCAATACAAAAGACATACAACCAAAGAAAATCTCATTTTCGGGGAATCACCACTTATGGTGCAGGGAATTGATCATCAAACGTACTTATCTGCTCAAAAGATGCTCACACAGCAATGAACAACTTCACTCTCTGTTTCCTCTCCACTCTATTCTCCTCTGCAGTGAGGCGTTCAGGTGCGCTCGTAATTGAAAGAGTTGGTGCTAATTGTTTTTCATTTTTATTTGGGTACCCCTGAGAGTACGCATGCCCCAATTTGGGAACTTGGAGCGTACAGTACGTAGAGTACCGGAAATAGCATTGAAATACTACGTATGTTTAGTCTTGAAAATACTGTTAGCATTGCATTCATCTGAGAGCACGAGATGGCAGCAGCGGCAGCCGGCGGGCAGTCTGGCCCGGCATGTTGCTCTTACGCACCATCCGGGGTCGTTAATGAGCACCGGGTGTTACCACACGTACCTGAATTATTTAACCGCTTCCAGGAAGGCGAGAGAAGTCCAAAAATCACGCCAAACTCTCTATTGCTCTCTTGTATTACCATATCGAACTTACTGTGTGGATACATAATGTGGCATATACCTTTTGTTTCTCAAATCACAATTATTACAATTATTTTAAACAGCCGAAATCGTGCTTAAGGCCAACAATGACCTAACTTAGAACGCTAAGAACCTTCAGCATTTCAGTACGTGGAATCAAATTATGGAACAAATTGGGTAAGGAGCGCAAACAATGCACTACAACAGTGGTTCTCAAATGTTTTATGTCATGCCCCCATTAGGGGACAGAAATGTTTTCTCACCTCATTACCGTGATAGGAACATTGACTGCTACTTCTCTGTAGTGCTACACATTACCTTATCATTTTCTTATGTATTCAACGTGCAAAGACTACATTTGGAATACCGGCAGTGTAAAAATGTATTAAAATTGAGGTGAAACAGATGGGGGTCGGATTAAATAAGCTTTTATTCTTCCTACTCCTTTTGGACTGTCAAATGTATTATGTGTATTCTAATGTAACGTGTATGCACGTTCAAATCCAATCAAACATAATATACCACCATAACATAATCGAGTCATAAGAGGCCCTCGTTTTCCCCTTCGTGCAAAGCAAGTTCTGTTTACATGTGTGTTTAACTACGACAACAAATAGAATGGAGTGAAGTACACGGGAATTACATTTTTTGTTTTGTTAAAACTATGTACTAAACTAAACATAAGGCTTTAGGTTAAGATTGAAATTTGGACATTTTTTCATTTTTACATTTGATGGTGATACTTTTTCATATTTAAGGCTTGCAGCAAAATGTCTCACCTTTGGCTGTTTTCTGCAAGGGTGCCTTTTTACTGAAATGTTTGCGTATCTCTTTATTGACGATTGGAAAGGTATATGTGTCAAACTGATTTTGGAAATACAGTGCCACTTTGCAATTTGAATTTTGCAGCTTCTCTCTCAAAAAAAACGTATTTTTTAATAAATCATGCTGTTTCGTGGTTGGATATGTCCTATTATTAGTCAAAAAACATGCATATTGATGCCCATTTTACATATTAATCTCCCTATTTAAGCATTTTCAAGCATATAATACACACGCTTTTATTGTAGGTTTCAATTATCTAACAACGAGCCCAATAATCCCAGTAATAATAATACAACACTGGCTACTCTTTCTGGAGTAATCGACGCCAAGAGAACACATTTAAAGCGACACACACCATGTACGTCTTTCTTTCTTTACTCTTATTATGTCTACTATATTGGGTAACACGCGTGTAAAGGTGACTATAGGGGTGTTATGTCATGTCTAGAAAGCTCTAATAATGTTTAAAAACACATTTAGTAGAGGTTGTTGAACTACAAACATATTTGATTTATAAATAAGGTTAAACCCAATAAGAACCAATCAACTGTGATAAATGAGGATTTACTGACTATTCAATAAAGTGTGTGTGTTTTTAATGGTAGATTTTTCCCCTTTTAGTTTTTCACTGAAAGATAGCGGTGTTGTGTAAAAATACTGGAATTAAAAAGAGTAGAAAATTATTGAATATAGTTCATATTTGATATACATATTTTTGGTAGAAGTAATTTCAAAAGACTGACTTGTTTCAAATGGGAGCAAATATTAATATGATAGATATTTTCATAGCCGTTTTTGGGCAGTATTTTGTCAGGAGGGCCACATACAGAAAAATAAAAGATGCGAGGGGCCACTTTGGTGTGCATTAAAGATGCTAACAGCAATCCAGTGTAGGTCAATACATGCTAATCTTTGCTTTGACCTATAAGTGACAAGCAAATGACTGTAGTATCTGATAATACATTTAATTAACAGTGCATTCATTTTTATTTATTTTGTTTTTTGCCAAAGAGCTACAGGCTGAAAATGGCCCCCAGCCGCACTTTGGACCTGTCTCAAAAGATAACGGGTTCAGCAATTCCCTGGAAAACATAATTGAGCAGGAGCAGAAACGCTCTTGCTGGGTTCTGTTTTAAGTGACAGGTTTCGAGTTGGACTGTGTGTGTGTGTGTGCGTGTGCATGTGTGTGTTCCATGCACTCAGTCTTAAATGTGGCGCCTGTGTTGTGTTTGCCTTAATGGCATCCATCCCTCATTGTTTTTCTGATCACCTATATGGGATCGGTGACAGGCAGAACGCAGTGGTCATCCACTAACCCCCGACCCGTCCATTCCAACAAACGCCATCACGCTCTTAATGTGACCGGCGGAACCGTTGAAAATGAAGGGTTTCAGAGTTTTTTTTATGTTGACCCATTACCACCGCTTCTCTGTACTGCCTCCATAAATCTACATAATGACGCATCACGAAAGGAAGACACCGCCGAGACGAGGAGACAAATGGGTGTTCGAAAACGAACAGATGAAGCGCAGAGATAAACGGAACGGACGCGGGATTTCACAACATTGTCGTGAAAAAACGAGGTGAACGCGAATCGCTCGGCGCCACGACGTGATGCGATAAGTACACCCGGGTTATGGTACGTGCCTGACAGCTGGGATGTTTCTTAATGAACAACGTAACTCGTTAGTTTGTGGACAAACAGAGACACGTTCCGTAGCGTGTAAACCTGAAGAGTCAAACAAAAGTCGGACTTTCGCACACTCCTACACTTACTTGGCATTTTGAGTAGGTTCACGTATGCACTCACCAAGCTAAGTGCAATTATGCAAGTGTGCAAATTGAAACAGAGTTCAAACAAATCAGCATGCATGATGTCGCCCAAGACCTCAACAGATCTCACGAGACTTCACCCCAGTGAGCCTATGAATGGCAAAACATGATGATAGCCATAGAACAGGAAATGGAGCAGCAACACAGCAAAAGCATCTGCCCGCCCAGTACATATATCAGAATATAATGCGGGGGAATTAAATATACATTTCTGGCACAATTTCATTTATGTCCGCACAGAGCTAACAGGTACTGATTAGCATTAAAGTGACCACGACCAGCAATGTGGACCAATAAAACACTACTGGGTGATAGCATCACCGTGCAAACACTTCCATGCTCCTTGAAACCTTAATATACAAACATATTATGGAAGCTTGTGTTATGACAATTATATGGAATCATAGGAGTGCCAAAGTACCCTGGCAGTGGGCAGGTCCTTCTATTGCCTTTGCTTTTTGCTGCCAGCTTGAGCCAGCCGGTAAACGCAATGAGAAAAAGCAAATGGAAAAGACAAAACAGGAAAAATCAATGACAAAATGGAAAAAGCATGGACAAATGGGAACAATAATATGACTACATTTGTATATTTTTATTACAGATTCTCTCCATGTTTCTTCATGTATTTCTTTTTAATTTTGGCACTCCTCTGATTCCATGCTATTAGACACGGCATCATTTATGCCAAAATGTTATATCAAGATATTTTTTTCCCAGGTTGACTCACATTTTGTCTGTCCGCCTGTACATTTTTCCCCTAAAAGCTTTATAAGCTGGATCAGGCTTTGCATAGGTGTGTTGTTTTGGTCATTTCTTCTCATTTTTAGCCTTCAACAGCTTGGAAGTTTTTGCCATCCATATTTTTCTGCTTATCCAGCATCAGCCTAAGCAAAGAAACCCAAACTGGCTACTTTCTTTAGCTCCTCCCACAGGATCCCGAAGCGTTCCCCGGCCAGTTGAGAGACATAGTCTCTCTTGCCTGAAGCCTCCTGCCGGTCGGACGTACCCTGAGCACCTCCTTCTGACCACATGGCTGAGCCACCTCATGTGGCTCAGCCTTTAAGCATAACCTGTATGTTCTTCCATCATTTGGGGTGATTTTGTTTAGTTTTGTGTCATACAATAATTTAATTTTTATTACATTTATGAACTGCAAATGGCCCCCGGGTGGCACTTTGAACACCCCTGATGTAGACCCCCCATCCATTTTCAAGAAGGGAAGCTGAAGCCTATTCCAGGTGACTTCGGGCGAGAGGCGGGGTGCACCCTGGGCTGGTCACCTGCCAATCCCAGGCATCCCATCCCCGGATAAGCGGTCTGTTTGACCTTTCAGCGGGAACACATCACGATAAAAATCTACATGTTTTTTGTCAAAGCTGATGTTGCTGAGACCTAACATGGCTCATGCTGGCCTCTGGAGGCTTTTTTGTGATGACTGCATATAGATACAGTATACACTCCGACTGCCCATTACTGCAGATGATGGGCCATGGAGGCCAGCGAGGCATGCTCACACATAAAGGCACAGCTGCAGCGCAATTCAGACTCCTCTCTCTTCACGCTTGGATTTACTCCAGCAACATCCAACAGAAAGCTCAGCGCTGCTTCCTGTCCTCTTAACGAGCACAGGCCGCCTCAGTAGCATTAGCAACCACGAGTGTGGCGGGGGGAAATAAGGATTTCTAGATTTGCGTTGCCTTTCCAAGCCAAGCCTCCATCAACTTCACCAACACGAATGAAAAATCAATACTCCTTCCGTGATTCACTATTTATCCTGAACACATCTAATGCAGACTAGAATGGCCATCAGCATATAACGGCAACAAAAAGAAGGTATTTCCCATTTAAAAATTTTGCAAACAATTTTTCAAATGTTCTTTTTCAAAGTTTTATTTTATTTTCTCAACAGGATAAAACCAACCCAACATACAGTAAATGCTAAGAAATTATACTTTTTCGAGAAAAAAGGTATTCAAATTTTGTGGCTTTGCTTTATCATGGTTTTTCAAAAACAAATATTAATAAATCATGCTGTTTTGTGGTTCAATACGGCTTATTATGAGGCAAAAAATATGAATATTGACTTCACTTCCTGTCGCCCCGCCAATCAGCTCCCTTATGGAACACATTTATTGCAACACACGAGTACAAATCTTATTTCTGTCTTCTACAATCCTTTCTTTTTTCTGCGCAATTATAGCCAGAAAATGCTGAAAAACTTTTATCTCCCAAAGGGGAGCGCTGCAAAAAAAGCTTGGGAACCACTGATTTAACACAACCTCGCTAGCCTTTAGCGTCACTCTCAACGCCTCAAGCCACTGCAACGGGACCGATGGAAGAGTGGATGCTACTGGCTCTCAATTTTGCTACGAAGACTCAACAAGATGCTAGTTTGCTGTCAGCATTTTTTTTTTTTTTTTACCTGAGGACTGGAACACAAGTCGTGCGTTGAAAGATGCAGCCATCCCAGTGAAATCGGACATTCGGACAGTGTTGCCGCTGTTTTGGTGCTGCTGTTGTTGGCTATGTAAAATCAGTGTGCCAGGAAATAAGTTCCGCTAATGTTTAAAATCACCAAAATCCGGCAAGATATTTGTAAGTCTTACATGTTACCATCGATGGATGATCACAGCATTTATATACAACAAGAAAAACGTTATTTGTGGGTTTTGTAGTGGAAATAGTTGCCTCCTGATGACAATGTTAGCTCCTATGAATTTCTTCTCTCGCTTTAGAACGCACAGAAGAGGGGAATAAATATGTGTGCACATAAGGATTGTGAAAATTCCCCCCAAAATAGTACAGTTTTCCTTGATGTGGCTTATTACCTTTTGGGTAATACAAGTGGAAAGGCGACTCTAAGGGTTTCATGTCGTCTGGAGGGCTCTAGTAATGTTAAAACGCACACTTAGAAGTCATAAACCTTTTTTGTTGCGCACTAACTACAAACGTAAGACGGTCGAGTCTAGAAGCAATTGACCGCGATAAACAAGGGATTACTGTATAATAGTTTCTTTCTAATACCACATTTTGCAAACTAAAACTTACTGTAAAGCAGAAGTTTCCACAAATTACAGGCATACGGGGGACCTTCTTCTTTTGGGCTAAACCAAATCCCACATGCAGTAAATGTTAAAAAGTTAGGTCTTTTCAAGAAAACACAGCCTCATCTTTGTGTTCCAAGTAACAACACGTATTATTATTACAGCAAAGTCGACAGCCCAGTTATGTGGACCGACTCGCCACGTCTTGGTCCAAAGAGTTCTTCTTATGACATCATCATTTATTTTGTTGACAATAAAATAAAAATAAAAATACCAGTAGATAAAAAACATCTAAATAAAAAAAAACAAGACAGACAAATGTACATTTTTGATACAAAAGGTCGCACGGTGGGCTAGAGGTTTGCTTGTCGACCTTACAAGCAGGAGAAGGAAGGTTTGAATCTCCTTTGGGGCATCTCTGTGTGGAGTTTGCATGTTCTCCCCGTGCGTGTGTGGGTTTTCTGCGGGTACTCCGGTTTCCTCCCACATTCCAAAAACATGCATGTTAGGTTAATTGGTGACTCTAAATTGTCCATCGGTATGAATGTGAGTGTGAATGTTTGTTTGTCTATATGTGCCCTGCAATTGACTGGCGACCAGTCCAGGGTGTACCCCGTTTCTCGCCCAAAGTTTGCTGGGATAGGCTCCAGCATCCCCGTGACCCTAATGAGGATAAAGCGGTATAGAAAATGAATGAATGAATAACAAAACATCTAAATGAAAAAAACAAGACAGACAAATGTACATTTTTGATACAAAAGGTCGCACGGTGGGCTAGTGGTTTGCTTGTCGACCTTACAAGCAGGAGAAAGAAGGTTTGAATCTCCTTTGGGGCATCTCTGTGTGGAGTTTGCATGTTCTGCGGGTACTCTGCCCTCCTCCCATAACCCAGAAAATGCGCGTTCTGTGAACGTTAGACTGTGTAGCCATGGTGGGAGCGGTTGTTTGACTGGCAACCATTTTAGTGGTCTGGGATAGGCTCCAGCTCATAACCCTAATGAGGACAGGCCGTACAGAAAATGAATGTATGAATATAGTATAAATACAATATATCCAAATCCAGTATCCAGGAAGTCGTCACGTTGAACTGGCGAGCCAGTACAAGCAGAAGTGATTGTGTCATTATTTGCAGTTGAAAGGTCAGGCAAAGCAGCGTTTGGACTACAGCTTGGGAAATGGCAGGACAACAAGCAGCCCCCGAACTTGCTGCATAATAGCAGGAAAACCAGCCTGGCCATTTTGCTCTGCCCTTTGGTCAAATAAACAATCGTGCAACACCTCCCTGCGGGCCAGCATTTCTGCGACTTTGAAAGATCTCCGTACGAGTCCTACCTTTCCGGATGAGATCTTCGATCGCCTGGTCGAAGCCCAGCCGGTGGCACTTCTTCCACAGCCCCATGTTGGTCGAGTTGTACTGCCTGTTGCACTCATCTGCGGCGCTCATGGCGAACAGCTGCCGCCGGTTGCGGGCGAGGGGCAGCTTCTCCTCGCCGCTCCGGCTGGCCCGCAGCGGCAGGCTGTTATTGGGGATGTAGATGAAGCCCGGGTCCTTGCGGCGACTGGAGAAGCTCTGGCAGCGCTCCTTGTACCGCCTGGCGTCGGTCTCGTACCAGTGGTCGGAGCACATCGCCGCCGCCAGCATGCCCAGGGCGCATAGGGACAGCGAGAGCCCGGCGTAGAGAAGCAACTTCCCGGCTGCCATGCTCGCCTTACAGCCGCATCAGCACCACGACGGACGGACAGCTCCTCTGCGGTTCCCCCCTTCCTCCGCCTCCTCCTCCTCCAGCTCACATCACCTTAGGAGATTTTTTTTTTTTTTTTTTTTTTTGGTGGCTCGCAATTGGAAGCCGAGATGTTGCAGCGAAAAGAATAATCCTCTCCCTTCCTTCTTCTCACGTCTGTCCTGCAGCACGATGGAGACAAGACGAGGACGCTTATCTCAGCTCAGCACCAGGATCTGCAGCTTGCTTCAGCAACACGACATACACACATTTCTGGAAAAATGAAATGGACTCTAGCGTGGTGTTCAAGGTGCACCATTAAGGACAAAGGAGGAGGAGGGGGGGGGGGGGTGCAGCAGAATCCTCGAATATCGTGCACCTCATCTCATTAGACATCACACACAAATCAGCAATTAGCAGAAACCCAATATTAAAAAAACAACAACAACAAACCTGATATGGAGGCTGCTGCGCAGCGGGGTGCAGAATGTGGAAGGGTTTCCTGGCAGTTGAGTCAGCAGAGCGTCCCCCAAGATGCACGTCTGATGACGGGATGGCGGCAGCTACAAAAGCCGGGCCCGAGCGCCGACCAATCAACAGCCATGTGTCTGCACAAGCATGTTTGCATGATGTGGGCTGCGCGGGATTGGACTGAGAGACCAGAACACCACCTATCGCTCATATGTTGTGTGGGTCCGAACCAAAGGACCAGCAATGCCGGCAGAGAGCAGAACTACAGTATATACATGACAGCATGTGAAATCAAACCCCAATTAAAGCTGCACTGGCAAGGTATAAACGCATTCCCTAAAAGAGGATTGCATCCCCTTCAATGTGACCCCAATTGTAGAATACCGTACGGGCTCGTGTAGGGAATTCTCAGCAGGACGACGATTGGGAGCTCTTAGTTGTTTATCACACACCGCAGTTGACTCCAAATGTCCATACATCCATCTTCTATGCCGCTTATCCTCGCCAGGGTCGCGGGTGTGCCGGAGCCTATCCCAGCCGACTTCAGGCAAGAGGCGGGTTTTTGTTTTTGGAATGTGCCTTCCAGGATGCAAGATATGATGTGCCCCTTTTACACTCTTGACAATACTGTAAGAATCCTGCTCTCATATAATTGGCATCTTAATCAGAGGAGAACAGGGCATTGAACCAGCAACCTTTAGGGTAAAAATCTCAATTAGTTTCTGTTATGGGGGGACGAAAATGTTTTAACACCATTCCCCAAATATCATTGAGAAACTGGTATCTATTTATCTGTATTGTACAGACTGAACGCAAAACTGCAAACAGGAAAATGCAACAAAATGGAGAAGAGTGAAGCCTACAAGCATATTTACCAGTCAAGCAGCATTCTGAGTACTATACATTTTTACATGTTGGCAGGTCTGCAGTAACAATGAAAGTACTCCCTGCTTCTCATGCCCCCAACCTGACAGTTCACCGCACGCCCCCAGGGGGCCCTGCTGCACTATTTGAGAAGCAATGCTCTACACAAAGATGTGTCAGAACAGGGCTGGGCAAACTTTTGCACTTTGGGTTACAAAATCTATACATAGGTGGCACCAAACACAACAACATACTTGCTCACGGTGCAACAAAACCTTAACACATCCACAGCAAATTCAAAGTGAACGACTACAATAAACAACAACTAAGCGCCTACCAATACTTGCTTAAATCTGTCATTTCCCAGTGCCCGCAAGGCATGCCGGGCAGTCCAGCTGCAAAAACAATATGAACTATGAACAACAAGATATTGGACATGAAGCAGCAGGTGTGCAACAGGTGGCTCCGCCCCAGGAACTCCAAAAACGGTACTGGAACAAAGAGACGAGAGCGGCAGCAAAAGCAACACAGCGAGGATCATAAGAAGATTGGCAATTATCTGAAAGTGAGCTGTTGCACGGCGGGTGGCCAAAACCACACAGCACTTGAACAGGACAGCTTCCACTCAGAACAGGTCTCGCCATGGGCCGTCAGAGAAGTGAGTGCACATGCGCAGAGACATTAGCAGAGGTTGTGTGTGCGTAAAATATGCATCGTAGGGGGTCAACCTATCAAACCATACGCCACACACTGCGTGTGTAGATGCGGAGCAAAAGCCTGCAAAGCTTGCTGAGGTCAGTCAGACTCATGCAATACCTATAAATGTCAATGTTTGCAATGTTAGATGTTCTGTTGTACGCTGGCGCCCAACAACACTCATACATGCCACCAGAATATTCCAATAAGCAGCTCTCTCAAGATAAGGCCAACTAACATATGCAACATACAGCACTAGCTGAAAAGTCTATCCTTTATTGTTATCTAGCGCCCTCTGGCGGTTGCAAAGTGAAATACATTCAACCCAAGAATCCGGTCTCATTTCTGCGAAAGGGAAAATTATGGGGGCTATACCACAGACCAAGTGGAACACATAGAAGGCGTTTCTGATGGGTTTAAATCTAGAAATTCATTTCAAGATGTGTGATGTTCTATATTTTTGAAACAGCAACATATACAAAAAAACAATCTTTTTTTTTAATGTACTGTAACTAGATCCTTCATGGTTTTACCTGACGCCATATCCCAGGGTAGTCACATAACCACCCTAATATGTTTCTTATACAATTGTATGTCACTTAGGTCCCAAAGTCAAGCAGAAATCCTAATAGGGTCCATTTTAGCAGATTCTAAGTGTTGCTGCCGGGTAACAATGTTATATTATAGACTTTATGATTAGCAAAATTGCTTTAAAAAACTTAAATAAAGACAAATACTGTACTGTTTGATACCAGAAGTCTGAGCACCGGATTGTTTGAGTCGTTAATAAAGTCGGACTTCTTAACAAGGGCGAATTTCGGTATAACGCGAAGATTATTCAAAAAGACCCAAAAAAAAAAGACAAGATTGCTGGAAATTGGTGAAGTCTCCAGGTCCGGTGGAGGGTTGTACTTCGAGATTGCTGATTCGCTCGTTTCACTGTCAATCAAAAAGGGATTCCACCATCGTACAATCATCTCGCAGAAGCCGAGCTTCCGGGCCAGCCCACTGCCCCATAGACCCCCATAGACGCCGAGTGTTCAATGGGCGGGGCAAAGCCCAGCATTTAACCAATGACCGCCCAGCATCACGCTGTCTGATTCTGAACAAAAGATGCAGGCATTCTAATGCATATTTAATCAATGAAATGTACACACAGCGGTACATATTTCAGCACTGAGCTTTCCTTGCTGTCTTGGAGAAATCGGCACCGCTTTAGATAAGATTTGGAAAACGATTAAAAGAATGAGTGGAAATCCCCCAACAACGAGAGGTGGGACAGTACACTTTAAATGCTAGGAAACATCAAACAGGCTTTGGTAGTGATTGGAATGCATCTGAAAGGATCAGTCATGTCTTAATTCAGTGCAGGCGGTATCAACAGAGACTGGTGTTGGAGGATAAGTTCAAGCAGGGGACGTTGGGATTCAACGCTGCTAATATTTTACTACACTCGCGACAGGTTCTTTACATATACTGTGCATAGTTTCCTTTTTAATAAAAACGGCACTTGTGTGCAATTCATAAAGTAGATCAGAGTCTGTTCCACATTCCTAGTCAGAAGGTGGCGGTAATGCGCACCTAAAAAGTGCTTGCCAACCGCCAATAAGTGACAAAAGAAGAAGAATGACGTACTTCCTGTTGGAAAAGAGCATACAAGCCCTTTACTTCGGAATTAAATATGCATCCATTTCATCATAAGTCGAATGACTAATCCATAACAAATATAAAAAAATTATACTAAAAAAAGTGCATACGAGGAGAAATTAAAAACCGGTTTCAATGCGACCGAAACCGGAAGTCGCTCAACCGTCCAATCACAGCTCACAAGGGAACTTAAAGGCGGAAGTGGACCTATTCGAGGGAAGGTTATGCATAGCAAACATAGTGTTGGACTGATTATACATTAAATACATATTTGCCCTCTTTTAAGATGCTCCACCAGCGGTTTAGAGTCCAATCAAGTGTATTTTAGTAATTACAGTCTTGAAAGTAAGGTAAGAACACTCCATATCATTATCATTTAGCACGTTGTACAAGTGCTGTCATTTGCTTGTATTGAGATGTTTCGATGTTAGTAACCGCTTTCGAATAGTGTTTCCAGATGCAATATATGTCGTGTGTGCGCATTCAATAAAACAAACAGTAAACTGCGCACTAACAGGTGTCTAGTTACACAATACAACCCGTGCATCAAGCTTCGTTGTATACAGATGGATAGATATCAGGGGTGTAACGATTCGTCGTAACGACTCGATTCCTATCACGATTCGTGGTCTCCGACGAAGGACGATATTGGCTCATTTAGAACGAATCGTATCGTACTGAAACGATTCGTTAACCTTAAATCAATTCAGTAACTTTTTACCCAAAAATTCAAGCAGTCTGACGGTGAAATAAATAGCTGGACAGTGCAGGTCTAAAAAGCTACGATGAGGTATTTGATCAACACACTTATCATTGCAAGAAAAAATGGAACAGACGCCAGAACAACAGTGGCTCCCAAACGACAAGCCCCCCATTCAACCAGAACACAAACATGCACAAACTTACTGCTTGCTACGTACCTTATATCTTGTCCTGACGCTCCCATCCATGAGCTTGAAAGGCTTCAAGTTGGACCTAAGTTTGGATGTGGTCCAACACTCCGTATAAATCCCATACCAAATTGAAGAGGAAGATGTTCTCTAGCTAACAAGCATGCATACCAATGAAAATACACCCCATATCCTATGAAAACTTGCATATTTTAGGACGTCGACACTGACTTTGCTAAAAGAGCGTGCACGCTCAGCATTACATGACGTCATACGTGCGCCCCAGTCAACAGGCACGACTAATCAACTTATGTTAGAAGGGTAACGTTTAACGTCTTTATCATTAAAATAGCTAAAAAAACACATCCATATAAAACCTGCAATGCTTTATTTCCTAGTATTGATTAAAACGAGTGCTTACCTTTGAAACGATCGATATATTTTGTCTGGAATGGCAATTTGGCGAACATAATCGATGTAGTTGGATCATAGGAATATAAATGGATACATGGATACATGGATACATGGATAGTGAATGAATCGTCACACCCCTAATAGATACTGTATATGTCTGACATTGTTACACCTCATTCATGGGTGATGGTTCAAAGAAAAGTTTTAAAACGTTCAAGTTTGATTGTTATTCGTTTTACCACGTCATTTCAGTGTTCTCTTCTATCTTCTCCTTTGCAGGTATGGCAGGTCCGTCCAATTATGCGCTGCGCATGGCTCGGTTGAGTGCTCAAATCTTTGGGAATGTCGTGCGTACGACAGACTCCAAATCGATGAAAGTGGTTCAGCTGTTTAAGGAGCCTCCCATGGCCAAGAGGAAGGAGGTGTATGACTGGTACCCACAACACAATGTTTACTATGCCATGACCAAGAAGCTCAGGTTCTTGGGATTGTTCAGGTAATTTGTTCGGGGGGGTGGGGCTGTTCAGATAAATAAAGATATTATCAGTTGTCAATAGCATTTCAAATGGGGGAACGCAACAACATTTCTGGGCCCTGGGGGAGGTATAACTGACAACCACTGCCTTAAAGGGTCCCTGACTTGATTTATTAACTTTGCTTCAATGTGTTTATATGATGTGTGATTTTTCTACTTTTTACAATTTTTGAAAGCAAACTGTAAATTTGCAAAAATTACATTTCCAGTTAATAGTGCAGCCCATGAAAAATGAGCTCTCGTCGTCGTCAGGGTGACACCTATCAGCTACAAGAACATAGCGGTGTATGAGATAGATGATGTTTTCTGTGATTATAGTAAAGATTTGAGCGATGTGTCCGAGGATAAGAGAGAAGTATGCGTACTTGGCTGTTTGAGGCGCTATGAAATCAGTTTTATTTTTTATTCAATTATGTTTTATGTTTTTTTCCAAATTCTATTTTGTCCATTTTAACGGGCAGCTATTTCATATACAGAGCAGAGTTTAATGTCGGATTTGCCAATATTCATCCAAATACAGTAATCTCTTGTTTATCGCGGTTAATTGGTTCCAAACCCAACCACTATTAAATTAATTTTTGCAAAGTAGGATTCAATATTAAAAAACTGAATATTTTTGTAGTTAGAGCATAGAAAACCTGTTTATCTTTCTATATATGATGTCTGTTATTAGAGTCCTCTAGACATGAAGTAATACCCCTATAGTCACATTTATACTCATGTTACCCAATATAGTAAATATATTCAGAGAATATAAGCCATTTAAGCCATAAATAAGACTTAGGCTATATTTACACGAAGACCAAACGCTCATCATTTCCAAATTGTTTTCTGTAATGAGGGAGCTAGTTCAGAAACTACAGTGGTGTGAAAAACGATTTGCCCTCTTCCTGACTTTTTCTTCTTTTGCATGTTTGTCACACAAAATGTTTCTGATCATCAAACACAATAATGTTTAATATTAGTCAAAGATAACAAGATAATAAGTAAACAGAAGATGCAGTTTTTAAATGAATGTTTTTATTATTTAGGGAGAAAAAAATCCAAACCCACCTAGCCCTGTGTGAATAAGTAATTGCCCCTGCACCTAATAACTGGTTGGGCCACCCTTAGCAGCAATAACTGCAATCAAACGATTGCGATAACTTGCAACAAGTCTTTTACAGCGCTCTGGAGGAATTTTGGCCCACTCATCTTTGCAGAATTGTTGTAATTCAGCTTTGAGGGTTTTCTAGCATGAACTGCCTTCTTAAGGTCATGCCACAACATCTCAATGGGATTCAGGTCAGGACTTAGACTAGGCCACTCCAAAGTCTTCATTTTGTTTTTCTTCAGCCATTCAAAGGTGGATTTTAAAACCAGAATAAAGTGACGTGCTGCGTCTTCCAGCATCTGTTGTTGTTCTCGAAAATGAAGAAGCAGATTTTGCTGCATTAGCCTCACTAGCTTCAGCA
This sequence comes from Oostethus manadensis, assembly GCA_024372805.1. Classification (NCBI taxonomy): domain Eukaryota; kingdom Metazoa; phylum Chordata; class Actinopteri; order Syngnathiformes; family Syngnathidae; genus Oostethus; species Oostethus manadensis. Next base: position 726,232 of record QODF01000008.1, read on the forward strand.
GACAAAAACAATGTACGGCGCCACTGTTGTTTCCGTGTTGGCGGTCTTAGCGCATGTGCGTTTGTAAAGGGGTAGAGCTATGACGCAAGCCTTTTCATAGAAGCCGGGGTGAGGCTGTAACTAGCGGGCTGCGTAAACGGCGTCTTCAAATCTTTCCACTCTGGGACCCGGTTACAAAAGTGTTTGTTTACAGACCCTGAAAACACTGTTTTTGTCTGGATGATACCCCGTTTGATCGAGTACTTGTGGATTTAGGCCTCGGATCATTTTCGTCTGGATGGGGCTTTATGCTCGTGTGTTTCAATAAAATGATGGTGATGATTATTATCCATCCATCCATTTTCTATGCCGCTTATCCTCATTAGGGTCATGGGGGTGTGGTGGAGCCTTTCCATTATTATATTATTGTGCCTGTTGTGAAATACGTTTTTGTAAAATAACAAAAAACCTGTTATTTAAGGAGTATTTTATTATTAAAAATACTTTTACTATAGTGGCCCACTGCGATCCAGTATCAATTTAAAAGTATGTGAAAAAGCTGGATAGGGCGCCTTTAAGCACCTTGTAAGCATGTGGAGAGGTCATAACACTTGATGGAGAGACGCTTAACAGCAAGCAGCATATCCTGCATTGTCTTGAATAAAGAAGTACACCTATCCATGCACAACACGGCACTGCTATTTGTCCTCAGGTTTCTGCATATTTTGGGGGGGGGGGGAATCCCTTATTCTATAAAATATGCCAGTCTCTACTTTAGCTGGAGATTCCCAGAGAGGGATTGATTTTGTCAGAAGGACTTGGCTACACTAGATGCAGAAGCAACACAGTGAGACTTACGGTACAAGTTGTTTTTCATAGAAATATGATAACTTATTTATGAAGTACTTTGATTGTATAAGTAATAATACAAATGTGGAAAACATTGATGTGTGCAACATGTCTGTACTATTCCAGCATGTTGTACTGAAAAACTGCCCTTAATCAAATGGATGGCAATCACATTTAATAATGTGATTTCTATGTGAGTATTGGAAGGTTCAGAGTAGTAGAATGTCTTCTATCTCGTTTTGCAGGGATGAGCATGAGGATTTCAAGGAGGAGATGCGTCGTCTGAGGAAGCTGCGAGGGAAAGGCGTACCAAAGAAGGGAGAGGGGAAGAGTGCAGCCAAGAAGAAATGAATTACATTCTCCCTGAATACAGGACTATTGACAACGTTATTTGTTTTGCGCTGCCTCAACATCAATAACGGTTTGTTTCAGGTTATGGAAAAGAAGAATGCTGTTGCCGGGAAAAATAAACAACGGATTACCTTTTTAATGTTTCCTGAAATAAATAGCGGTGATTTTGTTTCTGCCATAAAAATACATCATGTTCCCAGTCCATTTTCCTCCGCTTAATCCGAGTCCGGGTTGCAGGGGTAGTCTCAGCAGGGAAGTCCAGACTTCCCGGTCTCCAACTACCAGGCCAGCTGTGAGACATAATCCTTCCCGGGAGTCCTTGGGTTGCATCAGGTCCTTCTCCCGGCTGGGCATGCACGGGACACCTCACCAGGGAGGCATCCGGGTCGCATCTGGAGTAGATGCCCGAGCTACCTTAACTGTCTCCTCTCGATGTGAAGGACCTCTGGCTCTTCTCTCAGCTCCTCCCGGATGGCCAAGCTCCTCACCCTATCTCTTAGGGTGAGTTTAGTCGCCCTACGGAGGAAACTCATTTCAGCCGCTTGTATCAGTTCTCGTTCTTTCGATCCAAAGCTCATGACCATAGGTGAGGGTGGGAACATAGATCGATCGGTAAATAAAGAGCTTTACCTTCCGGCTCAGCTCTCTCTTCAGTACGACGGCCCAATACGACGACCACATTACTGCAGACGCTGCACTAATCCACTTGTCAACCTCACGCTCCAACCTTCCCTCGCTTGTGAACAAGACCCCGGATACTTGAGCTCCTCCACCTGGTGCTAGACCCTATTCCCAACCTGCAGGGTACAATCGTCCCGTTTCCAACGGAGAACCATGGCCCCAAATGTGTATTATATTTGTATTATTGAAAATAATGTGCTTTACTATTTATTTGTAAACACTAAATTTAGAACATTCATAGACAATTATATTTTTGCTTTTAAAATTAAAGTTACATAACTGTATATTACCGATTACATCAATTTAAAATGATTATATCACAATAAAACAAAAACCAGAACACATTCATATGTGAACAGTTGAACAACAACAAAATAATACTATTACTACCTTTTATTACATTGAATTGATTTAGAAGAACCGCAAGATGCTCAAGTGGTTGGCCACAGAGTCGGGAGATCTGGAAGATCTTCGTTTGGTCATCTCTGGAGTTTGCATGTTATACGTTTTCTCCGGGTATTTCGGCTTCTTCCCACATTCCAAAAACATGCAAGTTAGGTTGCTTGGTTCCTTGAATGCATGCAAAAAGCTGCTGGAGATCTTCTACCAGTCTGTGGTAGCTGGTGCCCTCCTAAATGCAGTAATATACTAGGGGAGCAGCCTCAAGAAGAAGGACGCCATACGCCTGGACAAACTAGTGAGGAAGGCAGGCTCTGTCATTGGCACTGAGCTGGACAGCCCGGCATCTGTGACAGAGCAAAAGACCCAGAGGAGGCTCCTTTCCATCATGGACAACCAGCATCATCCAATGCACAGCATCATCTCCCAACAGAAGAGCAGTTTTACTGGCAGATTACTATCACTGTCCTGCTCCACTGACAGACTGAGAAGATCATTCCTGCCCCATGCCATACGGCTTTTCAACGCAGCAGAGGGGGAGCGATACAAACACACACAGGACTGGACTTTTAACCTAATTATGTATTATATTATTATGTATTAATATGGTTTATTATTATGTGTCATTCTCTCATTTCTCTCTTACCTTTTACGCCTTGCTGTGATTGTTTTATTCTGTATTGAAGTGATTAAGTTTAGTATGACATTTTTGGAGAGCTGCTTGAAATTTCTCATGGAGATTAAAATGATCTATCCATCCATCCATCTATCAATCATTTCACTGTCAATCAAATGGGGATTCCGCCTCAGACAGATCATCCAATCATCATGCAGAAGCCGAGCGTCCGGGCCAGCCCACTCCCCTAAAGAGTGTCCAATGGGGAGGACAAAGCCCAGCATTTATCCAATGGCCGTCCAGTTTCGCGCAGTGGAACAACCCACTCTACGCTTCCCCATTGAAGTCAGTAGCCGCTCAGCGGGGATGATTGACAAGGAAGTGGCCGATTGACATAGTGGGTAACAATATGTTAGCCACCGCTGGGATTGTGGTTTGAATCCAGGGTAAATACGGCAACTCATGGCAATATACAGTATATTATCTTTTCTTACACAACTCAACAAGTGCGAAAAGGAGTAGGAAGAAGCGGAGCGGATTTGCCTCCCCACCCCTTCTCCCTGTCGCAGCAATTACTGGTATGTGCGTGTGGTATCTTTGTCGACCCCTACCGTCCGTCCTGTCTCCTCCGTATTATTTTCCACTCACTTTCTCACACTTCAAAATGGCGGCGTTGAGCAGCGCCGAGTCCCCACCGCCCGTATTTAACGGAGACACCTCGCAGCGGCAGCCGGGTAGGGAACCGGCCCTGGGGGAGCTGGGCGCCGCGCTGGACCCCTCCTGCCCGGTGGGGATACCCGGAGGAGGTCCGCAAGATGAGGAGGTAGGCGCTTTACTGGGCAGCGGCGCGATGGGGAAGGGGGGGGAAAGCGGGCACACGGTGCTCCAAGCGGGGTAATGGGATGGAAATGGTCCGGGAACGCCGGCTCTTTCGCGGATGGAGGCGGTACAGAGGCAAGGCGAAAACAAACCGACTCCGGCGTGTGTGGAGCGGGGACATGCGGTGGCTTGACGGGGAAGGTTTTGTCCGGCGGGGTCGGTGTTTACTTGGGGCCTGCTTGACTCCATTGGCTCCTTTTCGGCTCGGCTCACTGCAGCTGCAGCCCGGTGCGCACGCCGCTGTTGACACAACAAAGACACGCAATTAACGGCGTTTCTTCCCAATCCTGGCGCATCAGGGGCCACCCGACCACCCAGCGTGCGTGTGCGTGTGCGCACCTCAAAGGGCTGATGGTGATTTAGGGAAGTGGAAGTCAAGTCGTGCAGGGCAATGCAGCTAAGCAAGTACTTTTATCCTATACAGTTCATACTGCACATATACACCAAGGGTGTCCAAAGGGTGGCGCTGGTCCCCGCTTTGGATCAGCACCAGTGGACTTTTTAGTCGAAATGACACTAATTTGCTTTGTCACCAGTCACACCACAGCTAAAATGTGGATGTTTTTTAAAATGTTTCTGGGTGCAGCCCTCACCGAAAAAAGTAGTTTCCATTTGCATACACTTGAATAAGTACAGTATCACATGTACAGCGTGTACTTTGTTTCTGAGAGTGTCAATTTTGACAGTGTAGTGCTGTCCCCATCAGAGTCATTGCGCACTGGAAATGATGATAGCAGTATTCACCCGCTTCCGCTTCCTCAACTTCCCTCCTTTTTTAATTACAAAATACAACCGCTCCAGTCAAGCCTGGCTTATGCTTCTGCGTAGTCAATACGCCGTACCCTCTGATGCCGTATTGTTTCAATGGCTCCCTGGGTGATACCCGCTCAGCAGGAGTCCTTATTTGCATATACACACACACACACACACACACACACACACACACACACGGACTATGGTGTTATTGCATTGCTGCAAAACAGCAAACCCCCATATTTGTAGATTAACTGAACATTTTCCGGCAGGAAGATGCTTTGAAAATATGTGATATTATCAACTTAGTGACAGTATGGCCTATTTTGGGTGCGTTAAAATGAATGTTAGGGAAATTTGCGACAGGATGTTCAGTTTAAAGATATTTCGTGTTTAAATGAGCTCAGTGTTTTTCAATTATTTTCTGTCATACCCCCCACTAGAGGGCCGGAAAGTTTTTGCACACCTCCCGATTGGAAATTGTATTGAGGAACTGATAATATCAATTTATTTATCTGCACTCTACAGCCTGAACTCGAAAGTGAAACCAGCAAAAGGCAACAAAATGGAGACCAGTGAAGCATACAATAGATTACCGGAATAATTTGAGTACCTCGATTACGAAAAATAATCGAGGATTTTTTTCTGCTTCGATGAATCGCTTACCCACCCACGCAGTGAACGGGATGTTTGTAACGCGGCACTTACGTACCACAACGGCGCATCTTTTGTTGCATCACCTTCTCCCGAGATCGGCAAGGTCAATTAAAACTTGACTGAACGTAGCGCTAATCAGTGAGATGAAGGTTAATTTACCTTACAAACATAACGTCAGCCGTGTGCCTGGCTTTCTCTTAATTGTGACCGCTGTCAAACATTCATTCATTCATTCATTTTCTGTACCGCTTATCCTCATTAGGGTCACGGGGATGCTGGAGCCTATCCCAGCTGGCTTTGGGCGAGAGGCGGGGTACACCCTGGACTGGTCGCCAGCCAATCGCAGGGCACATATAGACATACAACCATTCACACTCACATTCATACCTATGGACAATTTTAGAGTCACCAATTAACCTAACATGCATGTTTTTGGAATGTGGGAGGAAACCGGAGTACCCGGAGAAAACCCACGCACGCACGGGGAGAACATGCAAACTCTACACAGAGATGCCCACCGGAGATTTGAACCCAGGTCTTCCAGATCTCCTGACTGTGTGGCCAATGTGCTAACCACTCAGCCACCGTGCGGCCGCTGTCAAACTTATTATTACGATGGTAACGTGACTTCATGCAGGATTTATTTAATATGCAAAAACATAGCGCTGTGAGTTCAAATGGAAAATAAAAACATTTTAGCAGACAATACTGTGTCATGGAACAACTGTGTTCTCACTCAGTGAGTGACACACTAAAGGGAGTCTCAAACTCGTGGTCAAATTTTCCGGCCTGCAACCTGACATGAAAGAATAGTGCAAATGTTTAAAAATCTATTTTTGATATGCTTCTACTTTCACGGGTAAGCAGGAGCCTATCCTAGCTTAATGCAGCAAAATACAATCTAATATATATATTTTTTGGGTTCACCCTATCACCGTATAGAGATATTATTATCTTGAGCCGTGCGTCATGTATTGTACTATGGAGTACCCCGAGATCCCCAGCACTACTCCTAAAACTTAATGCGGCCCCACCCAGAACCTACCTCCATCAGCCCCCAGGTAAATTGTGTTTGATTCCCCTGTTGTAAACTATATTTCAACATAATATACATCAAGATAATGTAATGTGTAATTGAGGCTTAGTAATATGTTAGTAAATAATAATTATTCCTTTCCTTTTCCAGTAAACTGTTAATGTGTGGGCTGGATACATTTGTCTGCAAAAGCACCGTCATGTACTTCCTCTGAACCAGGAAAATGAACTTGTTAAACGTGAAAGAAACAGATTTTCACAGCAGTTTTTGGGAATCTGGCATGTTATGTTGTTCAGGTCAAATGCGGGAAGACAATTAAAGTAGTGTAGGTGTACAGTGTTAAATGTACTGGGCAAACCCAAGCTGTCATTTTGTAAATATTTTGCCTTTTAACATAGTCAAGTTAGTTTAGTGATTTGCAGAGGTGGGAGCAAGTCAGTGTTTTGCAAATCTCAAGTCAAGACAAGACAGGTTGAGTCAAATCAAAGTCATAGACCACCGTTGAAGTTTGAAGCAGCGTTTTGAGTCTCCCAAATAAAATTCCATTTTAACAATGTAAGGACCTGTTGAATTTTACAAGTATAATCAATGCATTTTAAATTGTTTTATCTTTTAAATAAAATAAGACACATTTTATTTAATGCTTTCACTAAAAATCTCAAGTATTTCCAATTCATCAGACCAAATTCTGATGCTCTGTCCACACAGAGGCAGGTATCTCATAGAACAAAGTTATTTTTCCATGTTTTGGCCCATCATCCACACTAACCCGCAGATACAATATATGGCACTAAAAACCAAGGTGTTCAAAATCCCTGGCCGAAATGTAGCTTTGGAGAAAAGTCCGGTTGTACATTTGAGTTTGGGCGCAAATGACCGTTTCCAAACGTCACTGCCTGTATGCAGACTCGACCTGTATTTACATCAGAAACAGCACAGATGCCCTCAGAACTGTGTAGGTTAGAGCTACTGTACAAGCGCCGGTTTGCTTGCGCGTTTTTGCAGCTCAAATACTGCTCCGCTTTGAAAAGCAGAGGCCAAGTAGCACTTTGAGGTTGGCCTGGCGCCATGTTTTATGTTTACAATATGCGGTGTTACAAATACCCTGTTACGTGCGGACAAGGCCGAAGTCAAATATTAAGTCCGTCCATCTATCAATTTTCTGTGCCGCTTGTGCTCATTGGGGTCATTGATGTCAAAGTCCAAGTGGAGTTGCATCCATACAAGTCTTGGATGAAATTGTCCAAAATCATCAATTGTAACCCGAGTCCAAGTTGCGTGACTCGGATCCACCTCACTGGTAACTAATAAATCGTTTATTTTTGTCAAGTTGCTAACCTTCCCTTGAAGTTGCTACATTGGCACTCCATAAGATAGAGAGTGATAAATGATGTAAGACATACTATACTGTTTAATATACTGTAGTAAGTTGTTAACAATTAGATTATGGAAAGACCCTTGCACTTTCACTGTCTCACACCTTAAAAAGGCTAATATTTATTTACTACATTTATTAAGTATTGAGTGATGGAATTAGTCATTCATTCATTTTCTACACCGCTTATCCTCATTAGGGTCGCGGGTGTGCTGGAGCCTATCCCAGCTGACTTTGGGTGAGAGGTGGGGTACACCCTGGACTGGTTGCCAGTCAATCACAGGGCAGGCATACAAGCATTCACACTCACATTCATATTCTAATAGACAATTTAGAGTCGCCAATACCCGGGGAAAACCCACGCACGCACGCACGGGGAGAACATGCAAACTCCACACAGAGATTCCCAATGGAGATTCGAACCCTGAACCTCCTGACTGGGAGGCCAACGTGCTACCCACTCATCCACCGTGCGACCTGGAATTAGTCAGTCACTGATAAAGTTCCTGAAAGTCGCGATAAAAGAGCAACCGTCTGAAAATATCAGGAAATAACCTTCTTTTCAACATCACCCCGTTGAATAACCATTCATCATTTTAAGGGCGAAATCCAGTCATGTGAATTCTCCACAAATGTGGAGTTTTATTTCTCTGTCATTCTATATGTGCATGTATGATGTAAGGAGAGTTAAAACCAGTTTTAGCAAGGCCGTTGGAGTGTAAGGCAATGTAAAATAGCAAATCAAAGTGTTAAATAGCCATTAAAACAAACTGGAAATACTAGATGATTATTGTAGATGTGAATATGGAGCTTAATAATATCTTCAAAGCTCCATTCACTATCAGACGTAACCCCAGTAAAGTAAAAGTACTATTAAAAAAAAAAAACAGTTTTAGAAACGGGAATATGTGTGGGAAAAAAAATGCAACCTTTAAATCTGCTGCATGGTCATATTCTGAAGCAAGGTTTTTGGACCTCCGAAACAGAATTTGCCTGGAAACAGACTATTTCTCTTTCAAGACATTAAAGCAGGGCCCTGTGATTGTTAAACCTTTGTGCCAATGTGTGCAGAGGCTGACATCCCATTAGAAAAGTTGGCCAGGCTACATCCATTTCTCAATTATTGGGCAAATTTATCCATTGATGTATTGCATCAAGGGTTTTTTTTTGCACTTAATTTACTGACCTATTATTCACTAACCCAAAAGTTACATGCGCTATGCTGGTAAAAATAAGTGTAAAATTTAAAAAATTGGATTTTGAAACAAAAAAAATGGAATTTGGAACAAAATTTTATGGATTGCATAGGGCTATAAGAAATCATTCAGTCATTCATTTGCTATACCGCTTATCCTCACTAGGGTTGCAGGTATGCTGGAGCCTATCCCAGCTGGCTTTGGGCGAGAGGCGGGGTACACCCCGGACTGGTCGTCAGTCAATCACAGGTCATATTGAGTCAGGGATGTCTAAATTAAAGCTACAACAATTCATCAAATAATTGATTATCCAGTTAGTGGACGGCTATCTTAAATTCCGGTCTATTAGGTGCACCTGAATAATAAGTGGTAGCATCCAAATTTAAGAGAAAAAAATATTCTATATTATATTATTTATTGAGGATATATGGAGAAGACTGTACTTCTCAATATAGAGTATAACTTGATATTTACACAGAAAGACACGCTCTATTTACTTTGCTGACCAAACACCTCAGTGAGTAAGTCGGGACGAAGGCTGTGCTGCGCCGCCGCATTGTACCTTTAAACCATCACTTTTTTGCCCCCATTTGTATTAGCGTTTGCTTGCTAACTTGATGCTACTTCTGTGTATCCACTCACTAATACCCCCGCCTTCATGTACTGAGACAAAAAGTCCAATGCTCACAGACGCATGCAGAGTGAACCCTCTTGTCATCCAGCCTGTGAGATAGAGAGAGACGGCTCAGACAAGAAAATACAACACACATGCATGCGCATGTCAGGCAGGCTAAATTATTGATTTTGGTTTTTGTTTTTCAAATAATTGATTTAACGATTATCGTGACAGGCCTAAGTAAAACAATAGTTCCCCGTGTATATTGATAGGAAAAAAAATAGATGCGTGGAAAATCGGATTGTAATTGCTGTTATGCCATATTTGTGATTTTGAATCAGTGTCACTTTTGTAATTGTTTTAGTATTCATGAAAAAAAAGAGAAATAACCTAGAAATACAATGAAGATGTCAGATCATTTGCATATAGTTTTCCTCGGTTTAATTTGTTTAGTTGTGTGCGGACTACACTGTTTAACGAGGAGTAACATTTTGTCTGAGTTTGGTGAGTAGTACATGTTTTGGATGCAGCTGAATGCACAGGTAGGTCTTACATGAAATCACAACTGCTAAAATGTATTTCCACCGTTAAGTGTAAGGTAGTTCTTCGTCATTGTGACAGATTTTTGCCTGTCACAACAAACAAACAAGCTGAAATTGACATCGGATGGTGTTTTGTGCAGACACAAAGAAAATATTCGTCACGGTTTGTTTCCCCTGTTTATTCAATGTTTTTGCAGTATATTTTTATTTGATTATCGCTTCAAATTCTTGCATCATGCCCCTCAAAGCGACGGCACCCTCGCTGGTACCCCTTTCTGGACAATCACCCGTATATAAAACCGCGTGCATCTCAGCTTTGTGCCGCAAAGGGCCTCCAGGCAGCACTTCAGACACCGTAGTACCAGCTTCTGCAGTGTCAGCTTCAAGTGTCTGTATTCAAGTGTCAGTTTATTCACGTTTACTCTATTTAGCCTGCATCTCACCTTTGCTTTATTGCGGTTTTATTACTAATGTAAACATTTCAACGTTGTCTTGCCTTTTTGCCCATTTTTCTTCTGTTTTCATGTTTCTGTTCTAGAAAAAACAAGCTGTGGGCTGCAAACAGCCCCGGGCTGCACTTGGAGCACCCGTGTGTTTCTATTTCAGTGTATTTCTGCCCAACTTGTAGCTGTGGACATCCGAAGAGAAAGATGACAAAGCTGGAACTGAAACGATATGCACGCAACTAATGCAATACTATGCCTACGACACACAGGTGGAAAGAGAATGGAGTGAGGTTCCCCAGGCATACAAATTAGCATATTAACTTGTGTCTAGCCAATTGACTTCTTTACCTTTGGAAATTTTGAATAAAGTTGTGCGGCTCCATTGAGTCGAACTGCATGACTGGAAGTCGACGAGCCTGAATGACTTCATTCTCTGAGGGATGCAGGTCAGTGGATGATGTCATGAATGGACGCCAGATTTCATTTCTGATCAATAATAGTCTGAAGAAAAAGAAGGATGCTTTTCATTCACTTCACCAAAAGCCACAATGTTCACAATGACTACTACAATTCTTAAAAAGTATTGACATACCCATGATTAAGGATTGTCGGAGAAAAGAGTGCAATTTATGAGATTGCATTGAGGTAGTTCTTATGGACTGTGTAGTTTGCTTAGTAACCAATTACTGCAAATCCTCCATTCCAATGGTGCCATGTCTTTTTTTTACAGTAATTTGCAAACATGGAGTGTGTATTTACGACAGTGATAGACCTATAGAATGCATACTTACATAAAGGAACCTTTTTGAGTCTGTGGACTGTGGACCACAGGCAGACCATTATTTGTAATGCGATGCTAGTTACTTAGGTGCTGTGTATAAAACAAAGCAAGCACGATGTAACAAAAGGTCTTATAAATGACTATTAATGTGAATGTAGGCCTGTCACGATAATCTTCTTATTCTACGCACTTGACTCCAAACCTTTGGTCTAACCAGCATGCTGAACACCACTGCCCTCTACAGCCCACACACTAAACCGCAGCTTGGAACAACACAATGTAGCAGTTGCCGCAGTATTTGACTTGCCCGTTTTTCCAATTTTATCTTATTGGATGGACGTTTATTTTCATTAGCGACCTGACTGAGAGATTTGTTAAAAAAGCCAAACAACGTTGTTTAATTAAAGTTTAATTAAAAAAAAAAAAAAAGAATCATTACGCAATCAGATTGAATCTGCAAGAGTATTTAAAAAATCTGATCGGCAGCCAAAAAATGCAAAAAATGTGGATCGGGACATCCCTAGTTCACTCTGCATCTGTTTATGTATGTTGGTGTGACAGTGGAATGAATAGAGCGAGTGAGACCTCCTTTCAGCCATTCAGCCTCTTTGTCCCAGTAAGTGGGGGCGGGGCTACGAGTGAGGGCTAGCTAGCAGCAAGTTAGGCTCGTGAGCAAGCATACGCTAACATGAATGAAGGCACAAAAGGATGGTTTCCACCCCAGTGTAGGAATATTTTGGTGTGAAACAGAATGAATAAGGTGAGCGCATGAACACAGACGAACTGATATGTCGCATTTGTCTGAAAGGTGTGACGATGAACACGGGGAATCTGACAGTCAACGCTGACTGCGGCGTTTGGTTAGCAACAAAATACTCTTGAGAAATTCAAGTTTTTTTATGGTTTACTCTTGCTATTATGCCATATAATTATTGACAAATGGTCTGAAAAATGTTGTCAAAATCGTTTATTGACAATAATTCAAAGCTATTTAAATACTATTTGAAATGCATAGATATAAATCAGTAAGTGATGAATGTCACATCATCAATCAAGATAAAAAGCTTGACACGTATGGAAGACCGTGTTTCCTACCCAGCTTTGGCATAGCCGACTGTAATGTAATCACACCGCTACAGTTACATCTGGGAGTGGAATAACGTCGTCTAACACAACATTTACTGTTGATTGTTTATGTTGTGGCCGCACGGTGGCTGAGTGGTTAGCACATTGGCCCCACAGTCAGGAGATCTGGAAAACCTGGGTTCAAATCTCCGTTGGGCATCTCTGTGTGGAGTTTGCATGTTCTCCCCGTGCGTGTGTGGGTTTTCTCCGGGTACTCCGGTTTCCTCCCACATTCCAAAAACATGCATGTTAAGTTAATTGGTGACTAAAATTGTCCATAGGTATGAATGTGAGTGTGACTGGTTGTTTGTTTATATGTGCCCTGCGATTGACTGGCGACCAGTCCAGGGTGTACCCCGACTCTCGCCCAAAGCCAGCTGGGATAGGCTCCAGCATCCCCGTGACCCTAATGAGGAAAAGCGGTACAGAAAATGAATGAATGTTTATGTTGTAAAGTTTTTGCCTTCTTGTGGGCAAGAACTTATTTGTAATTTCTTGAAAAATGGCAAATCTTGCTATGTATGAGCGTGCATGCTTCAGTGAACGTCAACTCACGTAATGTGTGTGAATTCCAATTATTGGCTTCTTTTTCTACAGATTTGGAATATCAAACAGATGATAAAGTTGACTCAAGAACACTTGGAGGCCCTCTTGGACAAGTTTGGAGGTGAACACAATCCTCCCTCTATATATCTCGAGGTGAGTTTATGTTTCCTTTTATGTTTTGACAAGACTCAAGGATGTTATGTCAGTGGGTGTGTGTGTGCGCGCGTGCGTCCATTCCCTTGCAGGCCTATGAAGAGTACACTAGTAAGCTGGACGCCTTGCAGCAGAGGGAGCAGCAGCTGCTGGAAGCTATGGGCAATGGCACAGACCTCTCCTGCTCTCCAACACCTGTACCACCTCTCCTAGAAGTCAAGATGGGAGGGTGTGCGGTCGGAAGGGGCGCTCAGGCTTTTCCCACGGCGCCCAACACTTTGGCCGTCCTGCAGACCCCTACGGATGCAAGTCGGGCCAACCCTCGCTCTCCACAGAAACCCATCGTCCGGGTCTTTCTGCCCAATAAACAAAGAACAGTGGTAGGTGTTCATTTCATACACACTACATGTACAATGGGTGTCCAATGTGCAGCCCGGGGGGCCATTTTTGGCCTGTACATGTTGTGGAAATAAAGTGAACCAAAAAAACAAACAAAAAAAAAGCCCCAGCAAAAATAAACATATTCAATGATTTGATTTTTTTAGCCACTTTAATTAAATGTAAATAATTACAATATGTTAAAATATACTAATACAAATCACTTGTTCCAGTGTTTCCTTATGCTTAAACTCCTGTTACATCAGGGTGGGCTGCCTCTGTATGTACAATAGTCTGTGCATTTTGTATTTCACAGCTCAGTCTGTGCATACAGACACTGAAAATTAATAGATATTTTCTAGTTTCTCAATAGTATTTCAAATTTGGTGGGGACGCAAAAACTTTTCTGTTCCTCTGTGTGGGCATGACACAAAATAATTGTTTTAAGTGAACATTTTAAATACAATGGAACCTATTCAAATGGGTCCCGTTTGTGTCAACAACCCATTCAAGTAGACCAATTCCAATTCCTGCTCCTTCCGTCTTCTATGGTCGCAGGGGTATGCTGGAGCCTATGCCAGCTGACTTTTGGCGAGTGGCGGGGTACACCCTGGACTAGTCGCCATTCAATCGCAGGGCACATACAGACCATAATACAACCATTCACACTCATTTAGAGTCACCAATTAACCTGCGTGCACGACCAGCTGCTTGTGTTGATGAATTTATTATCGGTGTTAAAGTGAAGCCTTTTCTTTTCATAGTTTTCATATTATGGCTTGCAGCAGGTTGATCAGCTTGAGGCAGCTGGGGAATAAGGATATCTAGGTGACCCTTTTTCCTTTGATGAAATACACTATACAGGATCTGTTAAACAAGAAGATATTTCTCATTTAGAGAAAAGCCCGCTCTCAGAAACCGAGCAGTCAGAAGTATATCAAACTGTGAATTATGGAATTGCTACTGTGAATCATAATACAGGTAATATGGAAGTGGCAGTGCAATGCGCAAGGCAGGATTGGAACAGCACAGCGAGTGCTTTACGCACACTATAAACTTTGTAGTCCAATCTGCAGGCTATGTTACCAGTGTCACTCGCTCGTGACGCGTTGTTGCTTTTCTGCGTTGGAATCTAGCAGCTGACGCCATGTTATTGTCTAAGCAAATGCTGTAGTAATTCTACATTCGATGAAATGTAGAATTTGTCAGATCAAAACGCGATTGCTTCATTTGACTTGACAAAACACGTGAATTGGCGGAAATTCACTCATTCTAAACATCATGACAACACAAGCATAACCACATATGTTACGAAACAACTTTACAAAGTAACTTTTGAAACGAGCTGAGAAAGACCTTAAACAAACCCCACTTGTAGGGGAGGCAGTGACCAACGCAACACAAGCCATTTTCAACTCTCTTGTCAAATGCACCGCATACATTACAAAACAAACAAGTTTGAGCTGGAGTCAAGCCAAGCAAGCAGAGAGTCACTGTCTGTATTATGTCTGTGTGTGAAAGAGTGAGAGGCATGGCTGCTCTCTCTCTGGCTGTAGCGAGTCTGTCTACGGAGGGGCGTTCGCTGTGACTGGCCAATCGCAGAGCGTGAGAATGAATACATGAATAGTTACTCAATGAGGATTTTCCTTTATCACGATTACGGATAGCGATGAGCTGTACTCATGCTGGTCTTCTTTTCCTTTCGGCTTATCCCGTTAGGGGTCACCACAGCGAATCAATTGCCTCCATCTAACTCTGTCTTCTGTATCCTCTTCTCTTGCGGAAACTACCTTCATGTCCTCTTTCACTACATCCATAAACCTCCTCTTTGGTCTTCCTCTAGGCCTCCTGCCTGGCAATTCAAAACTTAGCATTCTTCTACCAATATATTCACTATATTTCCTCTGGACATGTCCGAACCATCTAAGTCTGGCCTCTCTGACTTTATCTCCAAAACCTCTAACATGTGCTGTCCCTCTGATGTGCTCATTCCTGATCCTGTCCATACTGGTCACACCCAAAGAGAACCTCAGCATCTTCATCTCTCCTACCTCCAGCTCTGCCTCCTGTCTTTTCCTTAGCGGCACTGTCTCTAAACCAAACAACATCGCTGGTCTTACCACAGTTTTGTACACCTTTCCTTTCATTTTAGCTGAAACTCTTCTATCACACCCGAAAACTTTTCTGCACCCATTCCAGCCTGCCTGCACACGCTTTTTCACCTCTTTTCCACACTCTCCATTGCTCTGGACTGTTGACCCTAAGTACTTAAAATCATCCACTTTCTTTATCTCTTCTCCCTGTAACCTCACTCTTCCACTTGGGTCACTCTCATTTACACACATGTACTCCGTCTTGCTGCAGCTGACCTTCAGAGACCATTCCTCTCCTTTCCAGGGCAAACCTCCACCCCTCAAGCTTCTCCTCCACCTGTTCCCTGCTCTCACTACATATCACAATGTCATCTGCAAATATCAAAGTCCATGGAGATTCCTGTCTAACCTCGTCCGTCAGCCTGTCCATCACCATAGCAAACAAGAAGGGGCTCAGAGCTGATCCCTGATGTAGTCCTACCTTCACTCGGAACTCCTCTGTCACACCTGCAGCACACCTCACTACTGTCTTGCAGTCCTCGTACATGTCCGTCACCGCTCTAACATACTTCTCTGCCACTCCAGACTTCCTCATACAATACCACAGTTCCTCTCTGGGCACCCTGTCATAAGCTTTCTCCAGATCTACAAAAACACAATGCAGCTCCCTCTGACCTTCCCTGTACTTCTCAATCAACATCCTCAAAGCAAATACTGCATCTGTTGTACTCTTTTTTGGCATAAAACCGTACTGCTGCTCACAAATGCTCACGTTTGCCCTTAGTCTAGCTTCAACTACTCTTTCCCATAACTTCATTGTATGGCTCATCAGCTTTATTCCTCTGTAGTTGCCACAACTCTGCACATCTCCCTTGTTCTTAAAAATGGGCACCAGCACACTTCTCCATTCCTTAGGCATCTTCTCATTATCTAAGATCTTGTTAAACAACCCGGTCAGGAACTCTATTGCCACCTCTCCTAGACACTTCCATACCTGAGCTGATGAGCTGTACTCATGCTGGTACTTGGCAAAAATGCATGATCTCTAACCAAGACTTGTCTAAAACCCTTCCTCGTACCACTACATGTACCCATACCACAGTTGAAGAATAAATGGTGAAAAATATCTTTCATATGAAATAAATGCTATTAATTTAAAACTTTACCCTAGATCATACTCACCACCAGTTACATGCACCATTTCTTTGGAACCATGTTACAATATGCAGTATATATGGCAATAGTCAGTGTTCCCCTGCTGTGCTCAGGTCCCGGCCCGGTGTGGGATGACAGTGCGAGACTCGCTGAAGAAAGCACTAATGATGCGAGGACTCATCCCAGAGTGCTGTGGAGTCTACAGGATACAGGACGGGTAAGTAAATAATTTGCAATATTATTATAATTCCAAGTATGTTACTCTAGTGTCTTTTTTTCCCCATAAAAATACCAAATACAAACTACTGTCACTACAAATGGTTTTCTGGACTGTTATAGCAGCACTGTAGGCTGTTGCCTTGGAGACACATGCTTGCCTGAGATTTGCCAATTGACAGCAGGCTGGAGTGATAGCAGCTGTAGACACCAAAAATGACACATACTGTACATTTTTTTAAAAATGCGATTGTGATGTGGAAATTGTGTTGAAAACAAATACCGCAAAAGTCCGTCCAGCTTACTGTATGTTGACAACCCATCTGTCGACCAACCTGTCAAGTCCTGGTCCACCATGTTGTTCTTTTACCCGTTTAAGTCTAAGTCCGATTTTGTCAGCATAACATTTGAGCCCCAAAGAGGTCATTTCTATGATGAATTGCAGCGTGGCTTAAAACAGCAGCAACTTAATGATATACACTGCATTAAAACATACATATGGTGGCTTCCTGCTCAGTGTGAAGGAAGCTTCAAAATAAAAGCATGGCAGTATAAAACTGGATTCTATTCAGAGCAACTAACAAATTTGTTAATGTATTTTTTTTTTGCACATTTGCACATGCAAGAACACTATTGTCGTTGTAGCCAAGACACACGAGATAAATACTGCAGCTGTGCTGTTAGATAAGCGTATAAAATGAAAACAAAAGAATCTAAATCACAACTGGAGGAAAACTGGGGGTGGGGGGGGAGCTATTTGCTCGTATTAGCTAGTATGTTAGGTGTAATGTGTGTATAGGAAAATGTGCTTCACGGCCTGCCTTTTTATTTTTAGATTAGGCAATTACCAGTAAGTACATGTGTGCACTTTTGCTGACACCCAGTTAAAATTGCTGTGTTTGTTTAGGTGGTTAATACAGCATGGGTTTGTAGGCTTTTTCCCCCATGCATAATTCTTTCTGCTGTGTTTCAGGGAGAAAAAGCCGATTGGTTGGGACACAGACATCTCCTGGCTGACAGGGGAAGAGTTGCATGTTGAAGTGTTGGAGAATGTGCCACTAACGACGCACAATTTTGTGAGTACCACGAATGCAAAATAGGAGTTTTGGAGTAATAGCATTAGACTAAATCGTTAGATTAGTTTGTAAACTAAAGACAAGCATTTGTCATCGGGCTGTCACGTAAATGAAAGCACAATTACAGATTATTGGTTGGTATTATTCCAAAATTGCGTTAAATAAAGGCTTCTAAATCGTCGTCACCTCCCCAGGTATGAGTAAATAAACACAGCAAACTTAAAACAAATGTTTCATCAAAGTGTATTTATTAAAAAAGGATTTGAGGCCACTCTGCCAAGTCTTAAGGGGGGTTATGAAACAGTATTCACTCTAAAAGTAAGGGAGACAAAACTAAATAATAATAATAATAATAACAGACATGTCACAGATAATACCCAAGAAGTACTTTTTTTACCTATGATTTTTTTTTATTTAGTGTTGCCGTTCTGATCCGGTACGATCTTCTTTTTTTTTTTTTTTTTATAGTAAGCATTTGTTACGAACATGTATTCATGAAATTGAATATGGTTATGAAAATAGCTCTTCAAAACATAAAACATAATGAAATCAAAGTATTGCTGAATTTACAACAATATTGTTTGGCTTTTCAAACAAACCTCTGAGTCCCATTAAAAAATAAAATTGGAAAAAATGGGCGTGCAAAATCCTTTTAGGGTAGGACTAATTATTTGACATGTTTATAAATGTGGTTTAAAATATATAAAAATTTTTTAAACAAACACTTTTCAACGCTATAGTAATTTATTTACTATACATACATACATATATACATTTACTAGGGATTTACGGTCCCTAGTATGAACAACCAGCAGTTAGAGCGGCACTTCCTGTGCGAGCTCTCCAGACCATGACACAGCAGTCTGAGCACAGTGAGGGGGAACTACAGCTGTAGCTACGGCGCCGAATATCCAACGTCCACGTGAAACTAACTTCACCACGGTACACCACAGCCATGCCTGCATGGTGGTGTTGCGTCTTCTTTTTCTTCCGGATGGTGGGAGTTGAGTGGCAACAAGCTTTTAGTTGCATTAACCGCATTTACCATGTGGGAGTGTGGCTCAGAGTTCGGCAAACTGTAGCGGAAGCCATCCATTTTCTATACCTCTTATCCTCATTAGGGTCACGGTTATGCTAGAGCCTGTCCTAGCTGACTTCGGACTGGTCGCCAGTCAATCACAGGGCAGACAGACAACCATTCACACTCACATTCACACTCTTAATTGACAATTTAGAGTCGCCAGTTAACCTAACATGCATGTTTTTGGAATGTGGGAGGAATCCGGAGTACCCGAAGAAAACCCACACGCGCACGGGGAGAACATGCAAACTCCACACAGACATGCCCAACGGAAATTCGAACCTTGAACTTCCTGACTGTGAGGCCAACATGCTACCCACTCAGCAACCGTGTGGCCGCCAATTTTATCCGATCTTCAAAATACAGCAGATTGGTAGCCGATCCTGAAGATTGGATCAGGATGTCCATGGTCTTTAATGGTTCTGACTTCCCCCCTTGTGTGTCTTGACAGGTGAGGAAGACTTTCTTCACGCTGGCTTTCTGCGACTTTTGCAGAAAGCTGCTTTTCCAGGGGTTCCGCTGTCAGACGTGTGGCTACAAGTTCCACCAGCGCTGCAGCACTGAGGTTCCCCTCATGTGTGTGAACTACGACCAGCTAGAGTGAGTCTAGACATAGTTTGTTTAGATTTTGCCAGCTGAAGTTCCTGTCCAGCTGTGTTGTTTTTGGTTATGCAGTTGTACAGTATTAGTGTGATATTCACATTTGAAGTATCACATGGTTGACTTTTTTCCCTTGGATTTTTCATTGTCCAGCTTGTTGCTAGTATCAAAGTTCTTTGAGCATCACCCTTTCACCCAAGAGGAAGTCTCCTCAGAGGGAACCACCCCCGTGTCGGAAGTTTGTCCATCACTCCCCCCATCAGATTCCACCGGGTAAGCACCACACCATCTTACTGGTCAGCATGAAGTAAAATACCGTATGGGTCACAAAGGGGCTTTTTGATTCCTGTTTACGCAAGTTATGTTGTGTTCTTTACTGGTCACTGCAAATGTGCCCTTGAGGACAAATGCGTGGGGGGCTGTTGTTTTTCTACTGTTACTTTAGAACCGACTTGCTTACAATCCTTATTTCTCCAGGTCTATATGCCACGCTACTTTGTCTCCGTCCAAGTCCATACCCATCCCACCTAGTTTCCGGGCGAGCGAAGAGGATCACCGCAACCAGTTTGGTCAGCGGGACCGCTCGTCGTCTGCCCCCAACGTCCATATCAACACCATCGAGCCTGTCAACATTGACGTGAGTCTCTAATATTGAGCATTTTGGGACAACAGCAGTTAAATGTCATAAAAAAGCACAAAGACTCCAAAATTATTAATCACAATTAAGACATTTAATTAGGCATGCAATTTAAGCCATCACCAGTGCATGTCCACAGTTATAGTTCACAAAATGTCCTAATAAAAAAGCATAGAAAGACTTCAAAATAATTCACAGTTAGAATTAAGTCGTATTATTTAGTTAATGAGATCAGTCCTCCACGTGGGCGAGCGTCCACGGTTCCATTTCACAAACTTTCATAATAGAAACCATAAAAAGATTAGTCAAAATAAAGACATCTAATTTACTTAATGTGGTTAATGGAATTAATGTGTTATTTATTTCAGGACCTGATTGGAGATCAGAGCTTAGCGAGATCAGATGGAGGTAAGGAATCCTTGCTGTAGAATCCAAGCTCATTCTGTGGCTTTTTCCCACCATCCCGCGTCTGCGTGCACTCTGGTCTTTTGTGTTTAGGTGTATATGCGTGCGTGCATGTGTGTCTGTTATGTTCTGAGAAGCTGAGCTGTTATCCCTGCAATCCTGCCACTCAAGGAGAGCTGCAGTGAGGAAGTTGAATATTCATGTGAACAGACCTCACTCGTTTGTTTTGTTACTATCCTCATTATATAGTTAATGTTTTAGGTAAATCTGAGGCAATAATGTCAATATGACGCATCTTTTAAGCTACAAAAAGTTTCATATTGTATTGAAAAACACTAATAACTAAATTGACTGATGCATTGTTTCACTTCATTCTAGATGCATTTCTATAGTGTTAAAAACCAAAATGTAGAATTGTAACGGCTATAACCAGTTAGGCGGCTAACAAGCTGTGATGTGGTATGATTTGAAGCGTGCTCCACCCTCAAACTGTAGCTGTGAGAGGTGAGAGGGGCAGGGTGAGTAGCAGTGATGGTCTGTCTGTCTCTCTTTGCCCTGCAGCCCCCCCGACCCACCCTGCCCGCTGCTTGAGGAAGCACCGAACACGGACCTCAAGCCCCCTTCTATACTCCTACCCCAATGACATAGTGTTTGATTTTGAGCCTGAGCCTGTTTTCCGAGGTAGTTAGGCCCTCTGTGTGTTCTTGTGTCTCTCACTCTCCAACCTGTCACACTCAAACACCAAACCTTAGCCCTGTGTGTCATTCACTGTGTTTCCCCCCCCACCCATCACAATTCCCTCATGTTCTTGATGACACCTGCAAGTTACAGCCCTATTTTTACCTTTGAATTATTCTAAACACTGACCACCTGTACAGGTGACTGCTAAGTTTTGGTTAGTATCCTCTATAGCCGTATGGATGGCTTTGCTTTGATTTTGAACGATGTGAACACAATTGAATTTTTCTTTTAATCCGCCTCAGTATAAAAACTGTTATTAGTGCATCTCAATTTCATTTTAATTAAGTTTTATTTCATTCCACTCGCCCACATTTTAGCTGAGTGTTACAAAAAATAACAATGAATGCAACACCGCTTTAATTAATACTCCTTAGTTTGAAACCTTATGTGTTTTTGCATTTATGTGGTATACTTGCCAAAATCCACAGAAGTAAAATTGTAATAGTATGTAGTGTGTGTGTATATACTGTGTACATGGAATATATCCTGTATACAACATATATACTGTATGTACATACAGAATGTATAATGTTAAGATAACACAAATAGTGTTTGTTAAAATATAAAATAATTAGAATACATCTGATTTTTTTAAATCCATGATAAACTAGTTTACAATATTATTACATGTATTCTATATAATTATACACACCAAAAATTGACTGTATTTAAGAATGGTTATTTTATTATACTTACAGCCATCAATTTCAAATTGTATGAAATGAATGTAATTTGGAAGTCTTTTGTTGATTAGTGCATTTTGGGAAGTTTTGTAATGCCATCCAATCAAGCACGCTCTCTTCTTTCCCTTGCATGTGAACACACACACAAGCTCCAACGATTCAAAAACAAAACCTGATGTCCACCTGTCATCTCTTGTTGTCCTTACACCCAATCCCCACCCACCACCCTACAGGGTCCACTACCGGACTATCTGCCACACCCCCCGCATCGCTCCCTGGCTCTTTGACCAACGTCAAGATTCCCCAGAAGTCACCATGCCAACAGAGAGAGCGCAAATCATCCTCATCATCTGAGGACCGCAATAAGATGGTGAGCGGCCAACAGAACCACACGTGTCCTATTGAGTGTTTTTTCTGCATATGCTAACTCCCTGATCTGTGCTACAGAAAACACTGGGGAGGAGGGACTCTAGTGACGACTGGGAAATCCCAGAGGGTCAGATCACTCTGGGTCAGAGGATAGGCTCTGGCTCCTTTGGGACAGTCTTCAAGGGAAAGTGGCATGGTAAGATGAATGTTGCTTGTCAATGTTCCGTAAATAACACATGCGTGAGCCCTGCATTTTACAGACGCCAGCCCTAAAATCAAGACTGGTTACTCTTGCACAAAACGCAAGAACTGTAGAAAAACTATGCTTCGACTGTGAAGTCACCGATGCTGTTGGATCTTAATTTAACAGGTTGTAAAAATTAATTGTTCTATTTCAAAATAATAATAATAATAATAATTTATGAATTCAGTCATTTGTGAATAACTGGTTGCTGGATTTTTGTCTCATCGTGAAACTCCACCGCTGAGGTGGTCCTCTTCTTCTTCTTGCTACTTTCCGCAGCTACGGGTTGCTCCTCAGCCACCATTGTTTTAATTTTAGTCCTTCCCTTTCCGCTACATAGGCAAGACGGCGACTGTTGAGGTTTGCAAGCGTCTTAACACTGCGGACTCTCAGGCCCGAGACAGGAGGGTCCGAAGTCCAGGATGCAAGACCAGTGATCCCGGATCCGGGTCTTGCCCACACCCAGACCCAGGGCTGGGGTCTAGGGTCCAAGATCCGGTGTCCAAGATCCAGGAACCACGGGGCAGAGTACTCATTATTGGCCGTTTTGAGTGCAACATCCGGTTACTGACTATGCACTGCATTTTGTTATACTTCTCAGTGTAAATACACTTATGCACCTAAAAGACACAGTGTACAGCAGTGTTCAAAATAATAGCAGTCCAATGTGACTAACCAGATGAATCACTGTTAATAGTATATTGTTATTGCTACATGGCAAATAAGTTACCAGTAGGTGCATTAGATTCTCAGAAAACAAACAAGCCCCAGCATTCATGATTTGCACGCTCTTAAGGCTGTGCAATTGGGCAATTGCAATTGGGCAGTTGAAAAGGGTGTGTTCAAAAAATAGCATTGTCTGCCGATGACTTTACAAACTCAAAACTGTTTTGTTTTTAGAATTTGGCAATCCTGTGAATCAATCAAGTAATATTTAGTTGTATGACCACAGTTTTAATAACTGCTTCACATCTGTGTGGCATGGACTCAACCAACCTGTGGCACATTTCAGATCTAATTCCACTCCAAGATTATTTAATAACATTCCACAATTGATTAACATTTCTTGGTTTTGCACCAGAAACAGCATTTTTGATGTTACCCCACAAGTTCTCGATTGGATTAAGGTCGGGGATTGGGCTGGCGACTCCAAAACATTAATTTGCTGGTTTGGAACCAAGATTTTGCTGGTTTGCTAGTGTGTTTGGGGTCATTGTTGAATTTCCATTTCAAGGGCATGTCCTCTTGTCTCATGTCTCAGCATAAGGCAACATGACCTCCTCTAGTATTTTAACATATGCAAACTGATCCATGATCCCTGCTATGTGATAAATAGTCCCTTGCTTCACTGTCTTCATTATGTACTGTGGCTTGAATTCAGAGTTTGGGGGTCATCTCACAAACTGTCCGCGGGCCTTGGACCCAACAAGAAAAATTTTATTCTCATCAGTCCACAAACTGTTCCCCCATTTCTCTTTAGGCCAGTTGATGTGTTTTGGGGCAAATTGTAACCTCTTCTGGACATGCCTTTCTTTTTTAACAGGGACTTTGCGGGGGATTCTTGAAAACTTCAGATTTAGATAGATTAGCTTCACACAGATGTCTAACTGTCACAGTGCTTACGGGTAACTCCAGACTGTCTTTGATCATACTCGCGCTGATCAGTGGTTAAGCCTTTACCATTCTGGCTCGATCCATTTTTATAGTTTTCAGTTTTCTGCCACAAGTCTCTGGTTTTGGCTGAACAGCCAAAAATTTTTGACATCTTTGTAGGTTTTCCCCTCTCCAGTAAACTCTTTAATCAAGGTACGCTGTTCTTTTGAACAATGTCAGGCTTTCAAAGTGAAATGCATGTTCAACAAGTGCTGGTTTCATCCTTAAAAAGGGGCCACCTGATTCACACCTGTGTTTTCACTAAATTGATCACTGATCACTGATTGAATGCCGCACTGCTATTTTTTTAACACATCCATTTCAACATAATTGCCCAATTGCACAGCCTAAAGCATGAATGTCTTGTTTGTTTCCTGAAAATCTACTTCTAATACTGGTAACATGTTTGCCATGTAGCAATAAAAATATACTAATAACGGTACTTAATCTGGTCAATCACAATGGACTGCTATTATTTTCAACACTACTCTATGTTTGAAGTGAACACATTTGATACACGGCCTTAGTTTCAACTAGTTTGCAGACAGACTAAAAAAAGAACAACCTGACGGTCAAGATACGGCCACTATGGCCATTCCCCCAGACATTACAATTTACTCCCAAATATTTTCTAGTCACAACCTTACTGTCAAAAAAAGAAAACAAATTTAAAACAGTCCAACTACATGAATTGATTTTTCAGTTGATTTTCATGAATATTATAGAAGAATTATATGAAAAATCTTAAACATATGCTAAATAATGTTTGTATTTGCTTTTAAACAACGAGTGCCAACTGCTTTAAAATGGAAAACTAAAATACATTTGATATTTAAGATACATTTGCTGCATTCTAGGGCCGTGTCTCAATTTGCACACTTTCGTACTTCCAATTAGTCTTTTGTGGTCTGTTGAGGGATTAAGTGTCTTCAAATAGTGACAGATGGATGCATGCAGTGCACCGTCAGTTCCCGAATGTTGCACACAAAACGGCCAGATTGGTGAGTGTGCATTGCTGGACACTTACCACCCTTAATAGTTGCCACCTAACTTATAGACTAACTTGAAATAATGGCAATTGAGGATCAACCCGAAGAAGTGGAAAAGTAGTGATAGGCGCACAGTGTACATGCAATACAGCACATATTTAGGTATGGATTTAGAAGTGCACAATTTGGAACACAGTCTGTCATTATCCATAAACCAGGAAATAGCATGTTCCAACAGACAAACAATAGTGAGACACCTCAAACTTTTTTAAACAGTTTATCCACGGTTCTGCACTTTATTTTAGTTATTCACTACTGGATCCCATTAGTACACCGAATGACTGTGGCCACTCAGAACTGTGTCGTCTGATGGCAATTTCCAGTCCCACACATGAGTTGAATTATTATATGATCATTATTGTTTTTTAGGTGACGTGGCGGTGAAAATGTTGAACGTCACTGCTCCTACACCTCAGCAGCTTCAGGCCTTCAAGAATGAAGTGGGAGTTCTCAGGTAACATTGACACATATAACACAGAAGAAAATGAAACTGGCTTACCCAGGTGTGCATGTGTGGTTCAGGAAAACGCGTCACGTGAACATCCTGCTGTTCATGGGCTACACCACTAAGCCTCAGCTGGCCATTGTGACCCAATGGTGTGAAGGCTCCAGCCTATACCACCACCTGCACATAATTGAGACAAAGTTTGAAATGATCAAGCTCATCGACATTGCCAGGCAGACAGCTCAGGGCATGGAGTAAGCTTTTATCCTTGAAAATACAAACCCATTCCTGTGCAACACTTCACATCAATTCATTGTCCTTTCCTCCTCAGCTACCTGCACGCTAAGTCCATCATCCACCGGGATCTGAAGAGCAACAGTATTCTTTAAATGAACATTGGGAGCCAAAGTGGGGGCTCAGATCAGTCTGAGTCCATTCCCCCTACATCAGAACATTTGTCAATGTTGTTATGATAAATGCAACTTTTCCATGACTACATCTCCCAGATATTTTCCTCCATGAGGATCTGACGGTGAAGATTGGTGACTTTGGCCTGGCCACGGTCAAGTCCCGATGGAGTGGCTCCCACCAATTTGAACAGCTGTCTGGCTCCATACTGTGGATGGTAAATATCTTAAGAGCATTGATTCACAAACTGGGGTACAAGTACCACTGGTGTCTCCCAGTCTTCATTTAGTGCACATGTGTCAAACCCGTGCAACAAAGGGCCGAGACACTGCAGAGTTCTTTCCAGCCGATCACTAAAGCAGGTGATTTAATTTAGAATTTGAAAGGAGCTCATCACTTAAAATTACCTGCTGGAGAAACTGGTAGGAGTGAAAACCTGCAGTGTCTCAGCCCTCCATGGCATGATTGATATTGATATTGATTGAATTTATTGAATCAGACACATAAAAATCAAACATTCATTCATTCATTCATTTTCTGTACCGCTTATCCTCATTAGGGTCACGGGGATGCTGGAGCCTATCCCAGCTGGCTTTAGGCGAGAGGCGGGGTACACCCTGGACTGGTCGCCAGTCAATCGCAGGGCAAAATCAAACATATAAACAACAAACAAAATACACTGTACAACTATAATCCATATAAGCAGTGTCTCCAGGGAATCCAGAGCACAGAGCTGTATATGTCACTGCTCCGCTTTGGGCTGATAAAAACACTTATAATTTCATTTTGCGAGACCATAAGCCTCATCATGAATTTATAAATATAATTTCTTATAGCAGTAGTAACATTTAAAGTAGTAACATTATTCTGAACGAATAACAAACTGGTCCTTGTCCAGCAAGGTACCCTCAACAGGACCCCGAGAGCATCATTGTATGCAACTCGCAGATTATTATATTTAGCTTTAGAGTAGCAACACCACAAGTGAGCAGCATAGAGTGGTGTGCAGAAGGCTTTAAACAAAGCTACTTTAACATTTTCAGTGCACATTCCAAATTTCCATGCCAGCAAAATCAAAACATGCAAATCAAACAGAACAAAATGATTCGCTGTGGCGACCCCTGATGGGATAAGCAGGGATAAGCCGAAAGGAAAAGAAGAAGGTGGTTGCTTGTGCATACAATTTACAATATTGCCTCTGAATGTCATCATCATCTGAGAGATCAAGCCTGATGACGTGACCCAGGTATTTCACCTTATCCACCACACCCAGCTCTCCTCCTGCCAGGGAGAAATTAGGAAACACGGCCTTGGGCTGCTCTTTTTTGAATTAAACTTAATGTCATATTGTTCGCCATACGCTGAGAAGACTGTGAGCAACTGCTGCAGGCCTGCAGAGCATGGCGACATAATGACCAGATCGTCTGCATAAAGGAGGTGTTTCGGAGCCTCTCTCCCACCATCCAGCCTGTCGTACACCTGTTAAGCTTATGTGAGAGCTCATTCATGTAAAGGTTAAAAAGCATAGGTGACAAAATACCACCCTGCCTCACGCCATTTGTGACAGAAAAAGGACCAGATGTTGCAGTACCCTAACCTGCATTGTTTGGTGAGTGTACCAAAAATGTAGGGCCCGGCCGGACTAGGTAGGGAGGAACCCCTCTTTGTTGTAGTTTAGCAAACAGTTGCCATGGTTAATGCGATCAAAAGCCATGGAGGCATCTAAGAAACAAAGAAACATGGTGGAGTTCTGTCTTCTGTATTTCCTCACTGCATCTTTCAGGGCATAAATGCACATGTCAGTTCCATGTTTTCTGTTAAAGCCGAACTGCTCATCAGTAGTGACTACATAGCTCTGAAATTGATTTTAAAAACTTTAGATAGTACACTGGTCAGTGCAATGGGCCTGTAGATAACACTAAATATGTTCCCAGTTTTGTCTTTAACTACAGGGACAAGCAGAACAGACAGCATAGAACTGGGCAAGGTACCATGCATTAAATATTGCAGTAAAATTTAAAGCAAGCAATATAACAACTCTGTAACTGGCAAATTTTAAATGCTCTGCTGTAATTTCATCCAAACCACACGATTTGTTCATTGGTAATCTAAATGATAGTCTCAATTGCATCAGACACCACCTCGGTTGTAATGACCACATTGTCAGGGGGAACATTATCAATTGAAAACTGTTCACTTTTAACACAGTTAAAGAGGCCCAAAATATCAGCCCTATCATTGTTTTCAGACCTGTTAATGGATCACAGAGCATATTTAAACTGTTTATCTGCCTGTTTTTTAATCTCAAATGCCGGACCATTCCTTGGTTTACCTGCATCAACCCATTTGGTAAATGCCTGTCTTGCCATCTGATGATATTTCTGCACATGTTCATTCCAGCCAGGTTGGACGTTTCGTTGTTGAAACCTTTTTTTCTTGCAAAGTGGATACTTGTGTCTCTTAATCCAGCAGCAACTAGATCATCAACATAATGCACAGATCTTTGTTATGGCTAGGATTATTCCAGTTAATATTATCACACATTAGAGCATTATACAGAATTGAGATACTACGCAGACTAATTTCCGTCAGATTATAATAGTACTGTAGATCATACTATGTGAACTTGGTCCACTCTACTTTTCCTTTTCTTATGTGGTTCTCCTGATGTATTTGCTCAGGCAGACTCTCTACATTTAGTGTAATACACACTGTCATGTGATCAGCTGTTGCCATCCCATACATAATCTCAACTTCTTCTATACCTTCATGAGCGTCTGCAGTGCAAATACAGTGATCAAGCCATTAGGTTGTATTTCAGGCTTCACTGACGTAAGTATAACTATCACTTGGTAAGAAAGCCTTGCTTGACAAATGTAACTTACTTACTTACTTCAAATACTACTTCAGTGTGCCCTGCGCTGATGAGGCGTGGAGTAGTTCATCGTTCTGTGTGTACACACGCACAGATAATAAAGATGATTAAAAATTATTTTTTGGCTGAAATAGGTTATAAGTGTCCTCACACTGAAATAGCCAGAGTCACCAACACTTGATGATTTGATTGGTTGCTTGATAACAGAGACAATGATCAGAAACCGAGCCATATTTTTGACAATAATTGTTATCGAGTCTTACAGAAACTGTGGTTCCACTGTTTACCTTTTGTGTGTTCGTGGTAGCAACCAATGTGCCTTTTTCTTAGGCCCCGGAGGTCATCCGGCTGCAGGACAAGAATCCCTACAGCTTCCAGTCCGACGTCTACGCCTTTGGCATCGTGCTGTACGAGCTCATGTCCGGAGCGCTGCCCTACTCCAATATCAACAACAGAGATCAGGTCAGCTACTTGACACATTCAATCCCAGTTTGGCCATTTGTATGCTTTATATCAGGGCTCAGAAACCACATTAAAGATGCTAAAACCAATCCAATGTAGGTAAATATACTGTAATATATATATAAGCTATTTGAACAAAACATCCACATTTTAGATTTGTGTTATAGGTGACAAAGCAAATTAGTGTTGTATGTAATATTATAATACTAATAATAATATACTGGGATTGACTGGCGACCAGTCCAGCGTGTACCCCACCTCTCGCCCAAAGTCAGCTGGGATAGGATCCAGCATACCCGCGACCTGAATGAGGATAACCGGTATAGAATGGATGAAAGAATGAATTTATTTTAATTTTGTGCCAATACAAAAACAAGCTGTGGACCAAAGACCAGGACTGTCAGTATATTGTGCTTTTCTTTGTTTTATACAAGACAATACTTTGCCATAAGTTATTACTTGGTTATTCACACCATTCAAGCATCAAATCGTTCAGCTCATTTGGGAATAGTTTGCAATCATTTTAGTTTTTTCAAAAAAGTCCCAGGTTTTCCACAATTCCCCTATGTTGAGATTTTTTTGTCCCCAATAAAAATGAATTGGGAATATTTCAAAGGTCCATATTTCTCACATTTTTCAAGCAATTCAAACCACAGCCAAGATAGAATGCTCAAATCATTGGGGATTTTTGTTGGCTTGTATTGTTGGGAGCCAATTTTGAGTCAAATTAGTTTTTCCTCTTCTTTTTTACTGTGTTAGGGTCAGCTGGGATAGGCTCCAGCATACCCGGTCCATGCAAATGAGGGTAAACAGCATAGAAAATGGATGGATAAATAGGTTTGGGGTTAAGCAAAAGTCAAAGTATCTCAAAGTCAAGCATCTCAGTCAGGACATTTAGGGTCTTTTGTGCATTGCACTATTATGCTAAGTGATAGCCTGATAGCAGTTACCATATTAGCATGCTAATATTAGCATAGTAGCCTTTTTTGCAATTTTTATACGTATAGACTTACAGTAATACTTAGTGCTATCAAGTGTCAGCATGCTAATGTTAGCATGCTAGCATTGCCATCATGCAAATATTAGCATTTTGAGCCATTTTCATTAGCTTTAACATTGGCAGACACTTAGCATTCTCCTGCTAGGTTTAGTACACACAGTACTAACACACACAAGTACTTAGCTCTACCATGATGTATGTCACATATTAATATTTAGGTTATTAGCACAGTTAACATGTAATTTTAGCATCACATACTCAAACAAATACATTTCTGTAAATAAATAAATACAAACAAACCAAAAAACTACTGAAACTGCGACCCGGATAAGCGGAGGAAAATGAATGGATGGAAACAAAATAAAAATCTGTTTTTTTTCTCCTTCAATGATTCATTCAGCTCCACGCTTTCACACGCAACCTCTCTGCTTACCTCAAGCTTACAATAGAATACCTCTTCTCATTGCATTGCTCCCCCACAGATCATATTTATGGTGGGTCGAGGTTATCTGTCCCCTGACCTCAGCAAAGTGCGTAGCAACTGCCCGAAGGCCATGAAGAGACTAATGGCTGACTGCTTGAAGAAGAAACGAGAGGAGCGACCGCTTTTCCCTCAGGTGAGTGAGAAGCACCTCATTCACTGCCTGGAAAAAAAGACAATCACATAAGTACGTATGTACTGTATGTGAATATTACCGTGGAACCCATTTATGACTCATGTCGACCTAAGCAAAACCAGCCATTGCTTAGTTGTACATTTACTTGACGACTACTTGATTTAACAATACTACGACACAAACGGACCCATGTTTCATAGAAATGACCCCTTTGACTCTCAGTCATAAGCAGGCACTGTTTAGTAATGAGAAGAATACGGTGGCTCTGGACTTGATGAGTTGGTCAACAGAGACAGGTTGCCGACTCAGTCGGTTTCCACTGTACCTGCTTTAAAAAATGTCATATGCATTCAAGTGACTTTGAACATTTTCAGATCTTGGCATCCATTGAGCTGCTGGCTCGCTCGTTGCCCAAAATCCACCGCAGCGCCTCGGAGCCTTCGTTAAACCGAGCAGGTTTTCAGACGGAGGACTTCAGCTTATATGCTTGCGCCTCACCCAAAACTCCCATCCAGGCAGGAGGCTATGGTGGGTTAAATAAAAAACCAAAAGTGTGAAATGAATGTGTTTCTGAAAAAGATGATTACATGGCAATTTTCCCATTTTGCAGGAGAGTTCTCAGCATTTAAGTAAGAGCTGTGTGCCACCACTCCATCCGTTGTCACTGCTCCTCGCGGTGGATTAATTCATCACTGGAAAAAACAACAACTATATAGTCTTAAAGAATGTGCAGTTTTCTTCCTCTACCAACCTAATGACGGGATTCCTTCCATTTAAAAGCTGTCTGGATGGCAAAATAGCCAAATCGACAAGCAACCAGAATTAGGAAAAAAGAACACATTAAAAAAAAGCATACTTGAAGAATGCAAATGACAAAGAAAACCAAGCACGAAGATTTCCATACTGTTTGGAGGAAAATGTGAGGCATACTTCCCGGGGTGGACCAGCCTGCCGAAGAAGAAGGCTGTGATCCAGCGAGGAGCTGGCGCTTTGGAAGGTAGACGCTCCGCCCTTCATTTCCTGTGCAGGTGAGGAAGAGAAGGGATGCGGTCCCGGTCGGGCCACAGGACGCGAGGAGGCCCTCTGTCAGGCCAGGTTTGACGTCGTTCCTGTGATGAGTTAAGAAGTGGGATCACCTCCCAGCTCTAACTTGAAACCTAGATTTTTATATATGTATGTATAAGTTTGTCATGCTTCAACATAAACTAGGATTATAGATTTTTTTCTTTTTTCCCCCCATTCTGCACCAAAGGCCTCTTTGAAGGGCCATCAAATTAACATTTGTGCAAGTTGTCAGTAGAACCCAACATGATGCGCCAACAAAGGTTTTTTGTGGTAGAAGCTACACAAATGTTTCACATACATTCCATTCTAAAAGCTTGGTCCCAATTAGAAGCAGTAATTGAGCATAAGAGGTGTAGAAATACTTGTTCCCTTGATTTATTTGTTTGTTTGTATTTTGAGTTTAAAAAAAAAGAAGTTTTGCATTAATGTCAGGAGCAAGCAGGTATTGTTCTTGTGGATGGGAGGGACCCAAGAGTGAGTTCTTCCCCGGGCTAGCGTAGAGTACATCATTGCAACGAAGCTTTTAATTTGTCTAACATGCACATTGTGGGGGGGGGGATACCGCAAATTCTGGTATCTGTCCAATACCACGTAAACAAAGATCCAGTAATGCTGATACTGTTACGTTTTGCTTGAAAATAATTTAGAATCTCTACAATGTAACAATATGAACACAGCCAGAAGGAAAGACACTGATATTTCTGAAAATAAACAGAAGACAACTGAAAAATACGGCTCACATCACAGCAGTATCAATCTCTCACTGATACAATAGATACTCTATTTGGATCAATCCGCCCACCCCCAGTGTACATGTCATTGTTCTCCATTTTATTTGAGTCATGGATCACATGGCTTTGATTTTGCTGCATTCGACGTAAGTGGGGATCCCGCTTTTAGCACCAAGCTGCGGTGTTACGTGCTTTGCAGACCCTTGCTTTCAAAAATGTCTTGTCTTTTTTTTGCAATTTTCTGTACCAACCTATTTTTTTGGTTGCATCCTCAGAACGGTTGCTTTACTTTGAAGGTTTCTTGCTAAGTCTTGCTGACATGCACTTTTTGTAGAAATAGATTGACGCAAACGAGCGACGACATTTTTGGGTGGAATTTTTTTCGTCACCCTTATTGACAAACATGCATGTGTATTCATTCCTACAGCGCAGACAATGCGTTTGATTTTAATTAGTAGATTTGTTGTGTAGCTGAAAAACATTCATGAAGACCCATCTCTTTGCACTTTAGTGTGTTCTGATTCATTAGGTGTTGCTGATTCATGGAGTCCGGAAACCTAGACATGCATGGTTTTTATAAGATGCAGCGACGTCAGGCTACTACATTATTTCATTAGTGATGCTTTGGGGACGGCTGCTGGATTCTGTCTGTGTTGCAACAAGCGCATGGTCACATAACTAGAATAACTCCAGCTAAAAGCTAAACATAACACAAGCATCATTTACTCTTACCCAGCGGCATAGAAATGTACATTTCCACATTTACGGTGACATCAAAGTCTCCCCTTTTACGCTGATACCAAATTAATCCATGTTGACCAGGGGTGTCCAAAGTGTAGTCAGGAAGCGGCCCGCTGCTGTTTTGTTTTTTTATATATGTCCGCGACACATTTTAAAAATATAATTTACCCCAAAAAAAACACAATATTTTTACAAGAATACAGTAAAGTCAAAATATTAAAGGGAAAATGTAATCTAACAAGAAAAATAATTAAAAACATGTTCAGTAGCAAAATACTAAAATATTATAGGAAGACTTTTTAAAGTCGTAATATAAAAGTTATGTCATGAAAATAAATCAAAATATAACCGCACGGTGGCTGAGTGGTTAGCACATTGGCCACACAGTCAGGAGATCTTGAAGACCTGGGTTCAAATCTCCGTTGGGCATCTCTGTGTGGAGTTTGCATGTTCTCCCCGTGCGTGTGTGGGTTTTCTCCGGGTACTCCGGTTTCCTCCCACATTCCAAGAACATGCATGTTAGGTTAATTGGTGACTCTAAAAATTCTCCATAAGTATGAATGTGAGTGTGACTGGTTGTTTGTCTATATGTGCCCTGCGATTGACTGGCGACCAGTCCAGGGTGTACCCCGCCTCACGCCCCAAAGTCTGCTGGGATAGGCTCCAGCATCCCCGTGACCCTAATGAGGATAAGCGGTATAGAAAATGAATGAATGATAGTCATAATTACATGAAGCAAACTTATAAGACAGAAATGAAATAATTGGAAAATGTTTAAAAGATAATAATTGCAAAATCGAAAAAAAAAAACAGTTGTGATTTTACATGAAGAAAAAGTTGCGATTTTATGAGAATAAATTCCTAATATGAGCAAAACATGTTTTTGAAGTTGTAAATGTGAGAAACAAAACTGAAGTTGTAATGTTTGAAAAATTAATTTGAGGAAAAAGTTTTATAAGTCAAAATACTATAGAAATTAAATTAATATACAGTACAGTTATCTCTTCTTTATTCTGGTTAACTGGTTCCAGACTCAACCATGATATGTGAATTTCCAAAAAGTAGGTTTCAATATTCAGAGATATTTTTGTATTTGCAGCAGAGAAAACTTCTTTATGAGTTTTAATATGATTAGAGCATGAAATAATACCCTGTGGTCATTCTTACACTTATTATTTTTATGTTTACTTATGTTTTATGTTATTTTTTGTTTACACCACATTGCACAGGTTAGCATCACTGCTGTTTACTAATTCCAAACTTAAAGTGTTTCTAGCAGAATAGGGGAAAAAACACAATCCAAAAACTTACCACTTTCACATGGAATGAGAGAACCTTTTTTTTCTCCCGCTCGATCTCAGTCATGGCCTGCCGGCTCACCTCTGCTGGCTCAATAGCCAGTCTCCATGCAGTGATACAAGTAAAGTAATCTAATGTCATTTCGCATAACATCAGACATGACAAACTGAAAAACTAAATTTACAAAGATTATTTAAGAAAGACATTTTTGGAATGTTTTTTAAAACGCAGAAAAATGCAAAAAGATAAGTGTGAATAATACAATTTTTAAAACAATATAACTTAACATATCTCCATGCGTTCCGTTCATTTTTCTGTATTTGGCCATTGGTGGAAAATTGGTGGAGTTTGGACACCCCTGATGTAGTAGACGCACAGAAAAACTAAATTTTTTTAGTCTTATTTCAGCAAAATGGCCCAGGGCTAGGGAAGTTATGTGACATTACAGGGCAAGACAGTTTAAACATTTGGAGACATTCAGGTTTGCACTGCTTGACCTTTATACAGTACTGTATTCGTCCCTGGAAAAAATTATCTTTAATGTTGCCTAAAGACCGGTTATATGATGTACTGGAGAGTCCATCCACTAAACACCTGGACAACATCTGTTTTTTCATGAAGGCTAGGTAGAGTTACTTGACTTTTTTTGCTATTTTAAACCAGACGCCTTTTATGCTATTTGTAGAAGGACTTTATTCTATACATCAAAAAAACATGACTGAAATGCGGCCTTCATTGTCAAAGTAGGCATTATATTGCAGAGTTTGAGTGAATTTGATGCAATAGAATTGTTGGAGCTGCTAAATTGAGGGCCGAATTTATATAAATTTTTTTTCTTTCTGAAAATCAGTTTTCCTTCATTATGGTCCTCAACTTTTCTAACACCAAGTACCACCCCCAAATGAGTGTGCTTTCCAAGTACCACTTTTTTTTGCTACCTCCGCTTACCATCACAGCTTAGCTTTGAAAATGTGGTATGAGGTGAGATAAACGTGAATGTTTCAGGAACATTTTATTTCAATTCAATTTAAGTCAATCTTTGGTCATTTGTACAGTAGTGTTCACAATAAAAGCAGTCCAGTGTGACTAACCAGATTAAGTACTGTTATTAGTATATTTTTATTACTACGTGGCAAACAAGTTACCAGTAGGTGCAGTAGATTCTCAGCATTCTCAGAACAAGACCCAGCATTCATGATATGCACACTCTTAAGGCTGTGCAATCGGGCAATTAGTTGAGAGGGATGTATTTATAAAAAAAATAACAGTGTCTGTCGTTGACTTTACAAATTCAAAACTGTTTTGTACAAACTTTTTTTGTTTGTGGGATTTTGCAATCCTGCGAATAACTAAACTATATTTAGTTGTATGAGCACAGTTTTTTTTTACTGCTTCACATCTGTGTGGCATGGAGACAACCAACTTGTGGTACCTTTCAGCTGTTATTCCACTCCAAGATTCTTTAACAACATTCCACAATTCATTAACATTTCTAGTTTTTGCTTCAGAAACAGCATTTTTGATGTCACCCCACAAGTTCTCGATTAAATTAAAGTCCGGGGTTTGGGATGGCCATTCCATAACATTAATTTGCTGGTTTGGAACCAAGATTTTGCTGGTTTGCTAGTATGTTTGGGGTCATTGTCTTGTTGAAACAGCCATTTAAAAGGCATGTCCTCTTCAGCATAAGACAACATGACCTCCTCTAGTATTTTAACATATGCAAACTGATCCATGATCCCTGCTATGTGATAAATAGTCCCTTGCTTCACTGTCTTCACTATGTACTGTGGCTTGAATTCAGAGTTTGGGGGTCATCTCACAAACTGTCCGCGGGCCTTGGACCCAACAAGAAAAATTTTACTCTCATCAGTCCACAAACTGTTCCCCCATTTCTCTTTAGGCCAGTTGATGTGTTTT